>OZ019969.1:37272594-37872594 GCA_963970395.1 Ephialtes manifestator | reverse complement strand
CATATCGTGAATATGTAGAAAATTTGTATTTCCTTCACTTCTTTTCAATTACCAAATTAAACTCTTTAAATTAGTAAAGTAAAAAACGTAATTCACAAAATTCATGTAATTTATTTTCAAACTTTCTAAAATCTATTAAATCTGTTTTACAATTTTCCGAAATTTATTACATATCGTGAATATGTAGAAAATTTGTATTTTCTTCACTTCTTTTCAATTTACAAATTAAACTCTTTAAATTAGTAAAGTAAAAAACGTAATTCACAAAATTCATGTAATTTATTTTCAAACTTTCTCAAATCTATTAAATCTGTTTTACAATTTTCCGAAATTTATTACATATCGTGAATATGTAGAAAATTTGTATTTCCTTCACTTCTTTTCACTTTACAAATTAAACTCTTTAAATTAGTAAAGTAAAAAACGTAATTCACAAAATTCATGTAATTTATTTTCAAACTTTCTAAAATCTATTAAATCTGTTTTATATTTTTTCGAAATTTATTACATATCGTGAATATGTAGAAAATTTGTATTTCCTTCACTTCTTTTCAATTTACAAATTAAACTCTTTAAATTAGTAAAGTAAAAAACGTAATTCACAAAATTCATGTAATTTATTTTCAAACTTTCTAAAATCTATTAAATCTGTTTTATATTTTTTCGAAATTTATTACATATCGTGAATATGTAGAAAATTTGTATTTCCTTCACTTCTTTTCAATTACCAAATTAAACTCTTTAAATTAGTAAAGTAAAAAACATAATTCACAACATTCATGTAATTTATTTTCAAACTTTCTAAAATCTATTAAATCTGTTTTATAATTTTCCGAAATTTATTACATATCGTGAATATGTAGAAAATTTGTATTTCCTTCACTTCTTTTCAATTACCAAATTAAACTCTTTAAATTAGTAAAGTAAAAAACGTAATTCACAAAATTCATGTAATTTATTTTCAAACTTTTTAAAATCTATTAAATCTGTTTTACATTTTTTCGAAATTTATTATATATCGTGAATATGTAGAAAATTTGTATTTCCTTCACTTCTTTTCAATTTACAAATTAAACTCTTTAAATTAGTAAAGTAAAAAACGTAATTCACAAAATTCATGTAATTTATTTTCAAACTTTCTAAAATCTATTAAATCTGTTTTACAATTTTCCGAAATTTATTACATATCGTGAATATGTAGAAAATTTGTATTTCCTTCACTTCTTTTCAATTTACAAATTAAACTCTTTAAATTAGTAAAGTAAAAAACGTAATTCACAAAATTCGTGTAATTTATTTTCAATCTTTCTAAAATCTATTAAATCTGTTTTACAATTTTCCGAAATTTATTACATATCGTGAATATGTAGAAAATTTGTATTTCCTTCACTTCTTTTCAATTTACAAATTAAACTCTTTAAATTAGTAAAGTAAAAAACGTAATTCACAAAATTCGTGTAATTTATTTTCAATCTTTCTAAAATCTATTAAATCTGTTTTACAATTTTCCGAAATTTATTACATATCGTGAATATGTAGAAAATTAGTATTTCCTTCACATCTTTTAATTTACAAATTAAACTCTTTAAATTAGTAAAGTAAAAAACGTAATTTAAAAAATTCATGTAATTTATTTTCAAACTTTCTAAAATCTATTAAATCTGTTTTACAATTTTCCGAAATTTATTACATATCGTGAATATGTAGAAAATTTGTATTTCCTTCACTTCTTTTCACTTTACAAATTAAACTCTTTAAATTAGTAAAGTAAAAAACGTAATTCACAAAATTCATGTAATTTATTTTCAAACTTTCTAAAATCTATTAAATCTGTTTTACATTTTTTCGAAATTTATTGCATATCGTGAATATGTAGAAAATTTGTATTTCCTTCACTTCTTTTCAATTACCAAATTAAACTCTTTAAATTAGTAAAGTAAAAAACGTAATTCACAAAATCCATGTAATTTATTTTCAAACTTTCTAAAATCTATTAAATCTGTTTTACAATTTTCCGAAATTTATTACATATCGTGAATATGTAGAAAATTTGTATTTCCTTCACTTCTTTTCACTTTACAAATTAAACTCTTTAAATTAGTAAAGTAAAAAACGTAATTCACAAAATTCATGTAATTTATTTTCAAACTTTCTAAAATCTATTAAATCTGTTTTACAATTTTCCCGAAATTTATTACATATCGTGAATATGTAGAAAATTTGTATTTCCTTCACTTCTTTTCAATTTACAAATTAAACTCTTTAAATTAGTAAAGTAAAAAACGTAATTCACAAAATTCATGTAATTTATTTTCAAACTTTCTAAAATCTATTAAATCTGTTTTACAATTTTCCCGAAATTTATTACATATCGTGAATATGTAGAAAATGTGTATTTCCTTCACTTCTTTTCAAGTTACAAATTAAACTCTTTAAGTTAATAAAGCAAAAAACGTAGTTGATAAAATTCATGTAATTTATCTTCAAACTTTCTAAAATCTATTAAATCTGTTTTACAATTTTCCCGAAATTTATTACATATCGTGAATATGTAGAAAATTTGTATTTCCTTCATTCCTTTTCTGAAAATTAATCGTGGCGGCCAAATCTCGTGTTTCCTACGTGATTTCACGTTGCACTTAGGCGCCAATTATACTTTTACAGTCTATTAAATTCGCGGTGTGTCTCGAAGTCTGACGAGTTTCAAGAGAACGAAATTATACTTGGCGTCGGTTGTCCAATCGAGCGTCCAGTAAATTAGTATCCCGTTCGATATACCCTCTAATCCAGTATATACATATATATACATATATAGACCGTATAATATGGTCTTACTTGGCTCTTATATATTTTCCTCTTACATTGCGAAAATCTACGGCGCCGTCGCGCCATTCTATCAATGAAACTTGGCGTGTGTCGGGCGCCTATTTCTCCCCCCTTAAGCCTTTTCTGACACCTCTCTTTGCTGTCCCCTCCGCGGTTCTCGTCGGTGAGAAATGTAAGAAGTAAAAGTGATTGGCAAATACAACCGTATTTTGATTTTAAAAAAAACTTTTAATTAAGCTATCGATTCCATTTATAAACTCAGAGAAAATTTTGTCCTTGTTAACTATAAAGTGACAGCTATTAATTTCCATACGACAATTTTTTTTATAATTGCAATAACCATAAAATAGTCGTCGCAACTATAAAAATATAGTTACAACCATTTTCTAGTTACTGTAATTACAAAAAAAAAAGTAACATGTATTAAAAATAAATAGTTGTCACTTTGTTGCCAGGATTTTCAAAATTTCTCTGAGTGTATAAACAAATCGTTTCAAATATATTTTTTAGAAATACTTAAAAAAATTCGGACTTCTATTTTAAGATTTAAAAAAATATATTAATCATCGCGTATTTTCATTATTATGGTGCGATATTTTGTCAAATAAAAAATAAAACTAGATTTGCAAAAGGTACAATTAGTTAATTACCTCGCAGAAGGTAATTGACTTACTTATTTTTCAAAATTAGACATTTTTTGACAAATGTTTCGAGTAAAAAGAAAAAAAGTGAATGGAAGTTTAATCTTAAAATAGAATTCTGAAATTTTCAGAGCATTTTTCAATATATATTTGGCGACAATTTGGTCGCTGGTCGTGAAAAAATTCGTCGGAAGCCCAAATAACAATAATTCCTGACGGTAAATTAACGTAAATTAATGTAGCCGAGACCATAAATTCACAACACAACATTTCGAGAAATTAAAAAAATCATTCGATTAATTTTTGGCTATTTAACCGGCTTAAAATCTTACGGATTAAATCATATTTTTTCTCCCTCATAGAGGAATCATTTGCGAAAGATAAAAATTATTGACGAAGCTGGCGATTTCTGTTTTACGAAATCCAGAGCGACACCAATAAATTGTTAAAAAATTCTAAATCACATAAAATGCGAACCGCTTTACCGATCATCACCAAATTTGGTACATAGCAGGGCTGAATGTTATTTTTCCTGTGTAGAAAATTTCAGTCGATTAGTTGAAATTTTACCTGAATTAGGTCAAAACAAAAATTTTTTGAAAAATTCAAAATCTCATAAAAACCGAACCGCTTTACCAATTTGGCCCAAATTCAATACCAAAGGTCGTATCTGTTCAATTTTAATACGAAGTTTCAGCCCGATTGCTAAAAATTCGTTCGAGCTAGAGAATTTACGTACTTTTATCAAAATTTCAAAATTCTTATAAAAATGAAATGCGTTAAGCGATTTTTGTAATATTTATACCCATTGAAGATTAGCCAGTACTGTACATGTTGTTTAAATTTTAGCTGTTTCGGTCGAATACTTTATAAGTTACAGTTATATGAATTTTTGGTTTTTCATCACACACACACATACATCCGGACAATTTTTCTAAACCACTTTTCTCGACGTTTCAGACCATTTTAAACATTTTGACATAAAAATGTCGAAAATTTTTTTTTTCATGAAACCAAAACTTCTATAAGAAAGCAAAAAAGAAAAAAACAATAATAAAAAAGATTAGAAAAAAAATAATTAGGTCCTGCCGCTCGCTAAACAACATTTTTCAATCGCCATCGCAGCTGATACAAGAATTTTCGTATCTACGAAACGTCAACGTGTCTTTCCGCATTCAAAAAAAAAATTTTAAAAATTGAAAAGATTAGAACAAAAAAGAAAAAACGCGCGTCTAACCCACTTTTCTCGACGTTTCAGACCATTTTAAGGATTTTAACATGAAAATCTCGAAAAAAAAAATTTCACGGAAACAAAACTTCCTCTATAAGGAAGCAAAAAAGAAAAAACAATAATAAAAAAGTTTAGAAAAAAAAAAATTAGGTTCTGCCGCTCGCTAAGAATTTTCGTATCTACGAAATGCCAACGTGTCAAATACATCGAATCCCGCGGGTCTTTCCCGCATTAAAAAAAAAATTTTAATTAAAAAGATTAGGAAAAAAACAAAAAACGCGCGTTTAACCCACTTTTCTCGACGTTTCAGACCATTTTAAACATTTTGACATGAAAATCTCGAAAAAAATTTTTTCATGAAAACAAAACTTCCTCTATAAGAAAGCAAAAAAGAAAAAACAATAATAAAAAAGATTAGAAAAAAAAAAAAAAATTAGGTTCTGCCGCTGGCTAAACGCCATTTTTCATTTGCCATCGCAGCTGATACAAGAATTTTCGTATCTACGAAACGCCAACGTGTCGAATACATCGAATCCCGCGGGTCTTTCCCGCATTAAAAAAAAAAAAAAAAAAAACAATAAAAAAGATTAGAAAAATAAAAACGCGCGACTAACCCACGCATTTCACCAACTCGTTTCACCCACCTTCGGCCTCGTGGACGGGTGCGCCAACCTCGCCTACGCCTGGCCGCACCAGCAGGCTCGCACTTGGTCGTTCAATCGGGGAGAAGGCCCAGGGAAAGAGAGAAAGAGAGAAGGAGTGTCCTACGAGATGTTTGGTGCAGTATTTTTTTTTGCCATCGCCACAATCTGTTCACCATAGCGACAAAGCTGCGAGAGCAGGGCAAAAGACCTCCACACCAAGTATCCCACTACAGCTACCTCCACTACCGTCATCATCATCATCGCGGTCGTCGAATGTCGACGACGACGACGACGACGACGACAACGACAACGGCGACTTTGCCGTGGTTGGATCCGGTGCCGGTGTCCGGGACTTAATGTCAGTTCTGACCGGTCCACCGAGCGAGCATTTTCCTCGGCTCTTGAGCACGAAAAAGCTTTTTTAATATATACTCACTTAAGTGCAATCGCGATTGTGATAAAACGGTTATAAAAAAAGATAACAATTGTTGTGACGATCCAAGAAGAAAATTATCGACTCTTTATAAAACACAATATTTAAAAAAAAACGAGTTATATAAAGATTAATATGTAAATTTTGATAATACCCTAAATATATATTGAAAATGCAAAGCGATAATTTTTAAGTCCAATAGTGCATGAATGGCCAGTAAAAATCCGGTAAATAAATATTAAAAATAGAACCTGTTGATGGTAACATAAAAAATAAAAAATTTCCTCGGCTCTTAAGCACGAAAAAGCTTTTTTTTATATATACTCACTTAAGTGCAATCGCGATTGTGATAAAACGGTTATAAAAAAAGATAACAATTGTTGTGACGGTCCAAGAAGAAAATTATCGACTCTTTATAAAACACAATATTTAAAAAAAAACGAGTTATATAAAGATAAATATGTAAATTTTTATAATACCCTAAATATATATTGAAAATGCAAAGCGATAATTTTTAAGTCTAATAGTGCATGAATGGCCAGTAAAAATCCGGTAAATAAATATAAAAAATAGAACCTGTTGATGGCAACATAAAAAATAAAAAATTTCCTCGGCTCTTAAGCACGAAAAAGCTTTTTTTATATATACTCACTTAAGTGCAATCGCGATTGTGATAAAACGGTTATAAAAAAAGATAACAATTGTTGTGACTGTCCAAGAATAAAATTATCGACTCTTTATAAAACACAATATTTAAAAAAAAACGAGTTATATAAAGATAAATATGTTAATTTTGATAATACCCTAAATATATATTGAAAATGCAAAGCGATAATTTCAAAGTCCAAAAGTGCATGAATGGCCAGTGAAAATCCGGTAAATAAATATAAAAAATAGAACCTGTTGATGGTAACATAAAAAATAAAAACTTTCCTCGGCTCTTAAGCACGAAAAAGCTTTTTTTTATATATACTCACTTAAGTGCAATCGCGATTGTGATAAAACGGTTATAAAAAAAGATAACAATTGTTGTGACTGTCCAAGAAGAAAATTATCGACTCTTTATAAAACACAATATTTAAAAAAAAACGAGTTATATAAAGATAAATATGTAAATTTTTATAATACCCTAAATATATATTGAAAATGCAAAGCGATAATTTTTAAGTCCAATAGTGCATGGACGGCCAGTAAAAATCCGGTAAATAAATATAAAAAATAGAACCTGTTGATGGTAACATAAAAAATAAAAATTTTCCTCGGCTCTTAAGCACGAAAAAGCTTTTTTTATACATACTCACTTAAGTGCAATCGCGAATGTGATAAAACGGTTATAAAAAAAGATAACAATTGTTGTGACGGTCCAAGAAGAAAATTATCGACTCTTTATAAAACACAATATTTAAAAAAAAAACGAGTTATATAAAGATAAATATGTAAATTTTGATAATACCCTAAATATATATTGAAAATGCAAAGCGATAATTTCAAAGTCCAAAAGTGCATGAATGGCCAGTGAAAATCCGGTAAATAAATATAAAAAATAGAACCTGTTGATGGTAACATAAAAAATAAAAAATTTCCTCGGCTCTTAAGCACGAAAAAGCTTTTTTTATATATACTCACTTAAGTGCAATCGCGATTGTGATAAAACGGTTATAAAAAAAGATAACAATTGTTGTGACGGTCCAAGAAGAAAATTATCGACTCTTTATAAAACACAATATTTAAAAAAAAGGCGAGTTATATAAAGATAAATATGTAAATTTTGATAATACCCTAAATTAATTATTTAATTGATTGGAAATTAATATATTGATAATGCAAAGCGATAATTGTAAAGTCCAATAGTGCACGAATGACTAATAAAAATCCTGTAAATAAATATAAAAAATAGAACACATTTTATTTATACTCACTCGAGTGTAATCGCGATCGTGGTAAAATCGTTATGAAAAAAGGATAACAATTGTTGTGTCAGTTCAAAAAGGAAAATATAGACTGCATTACACCTGCTTATCAGTTCCTTATCAGCTCTTTATAAAACCCACTGTATTTTCACAATATATAAAAAGAAAAAGAAAGAAAATAAAAGTTATATAAAGATAAATACCTAAATTTCTAAATAAACAAAATTAGTTACACAATTAATTCAAAATCAATATATTTAAAAGCAAAGCGATAATTCCAAAGCCCAAAATTGCACGAATGGCTAATAAAAACCCACTAAATAAAACCATAAAAAGAAAACCATATATTGATTGTAAAATCAAAAAGTAAAACGAAGGGAATTCAGTGATAAAATTATTCCTCCCATAAATAAACGTGCGCAAACAACATGTAAAGAAAGCCGAAAAAAAAATCGTTCCTAGATCGTAAATAAAGCTGTGTGTTACGTCTTATCAATTTGTCGCTTATCTTTTCGAACATTCGAATTGTCGGAAGCCCTTGAAATATTTCCATCTACAACCAAACACGAAAATTTCGTCGTGGAAAAATTGTGACTAAGAATTTATCGATAATAAAAAAAAAAAAAATAGAAGAAAAAAAACGAGAGATTATGTGGCTGCAAATGACTGCTGGTTTTGTCGCCCACGCACATCGCACGACCCACACGCATTGGGAATCGATCGATCAATCCGTTGCTCGACCTGACGGAGAGAGCTCTTTCTCCAGGCCTCGATAGAGAAGTTCTTGTGGCGGTTTCCTTGGGCTCGCCGCTGGAGAAAAGCCTCGCGGAGAAGGAGAAGCGGAGAGACTGGCCGCATGGCTGTATAAGGAGACAGCAACGGGCATATTATACTCGAGCTACTACCGTCGTCTTTCATCGTTACATACAGAGAAACCGCACTCAGATTGCACGGATATATGAATGCAAAATCGTCCACTTAGAAATCACTAAAGATGTGAAAAAAAAATTACAGCGAAATAAGATTTAATTCTTGAAATCTTTTATTGTGAAATTGATCACAATATTTATCAAATTATTTACCGTGAAAATAGGTAATATTCACCAATGGAAGAATTTTTTAAGTAAATTACTGTTCGTAATTTAACAAAAATACAGTGAAAATTACCGCTCATATTTCTGAGCGAAAAAAGAAGAAAAAAAAGTTGAGATCACGAGTGAAATATTGTGAAATTAATCACAATATTTATCAAATAATTTACCGTGAAAATAAGTCATATTCACCAATGGAAGAATTTTTTAAGTAAATTGCTGTTGGTAATTTAACGAAAATACGGTCAAAATTACCGCTCATATTTCTAATCGAAAAAAGAAAAAAGAAGTTGAGATCACGAGTTAAATATTGTGAAATTAATCACAATATTTAACAAACAATTTACCTTGAAAATAGGTAATATTCACCAATGGAAGAATTTTTTAAGTAAATTACTGTTGGTAATTTAACGAAAATACGGTCAAAATTACCGCTCATATTTCTAATCGAAAAAAGAAAAGTTGAGATCACGAGTGAAATATTGTGAAATTAATCACAATATTTATCAAATAATTTACCTTGAAAATAGGTAATATTCACCAATGAAAGAATTTCTGAAGTAAATTACTGTTGGTAATTTTACGAAAATACGGTAAAAATTACCGCTCATATTTCTAATCGAAAAAAGAAAAAAGAAAAGTTGAGATCACGAGCGAAATATTGTTAAATTAATCACAATATTTATCAAATAATTTACCGTGAAAATAGGTAATATTCACCAATGGAAGAATTTTTGAAGTAAATTACTGTTGGTAATTTAACGAAAATACGGTCAAAATTACCGCTCATATTTCTAATCGAAAAAAGAAAAAAGAAAAGTTGAGATCACGAGTGAAATATTGTTAAATTAATCACAATATTTATCAAATAATTTACCTTGAAAATAGGTAATATTCATCAATGGAACAATTTTTTACGTAAATTACTGTAGGTAATTTAACGAAAATACGGTCAAAATTACCGCTCATATTTCTAAGCGAAAAAAGAAAACTTGAGATCACGAGTGAAATATTGTGAAATTAATCACAATATTTATCAAATAATTTACCGTGAAAATAGGTAATTTTCACCAATGGAAGAATTTTTTAAGTAAATTACTGTTGGTAATTTAACGAAAATACGGTCAAAATTACCGCTCATATTTCTAATCGAAAAAAGAAAAAAGAAAAGTTGAGATCACGAGTGAAATATTGTGAAATTAATCACAATATTTATCAAATAATTTACCGTGAAAAAAGGTAATATCCGCCAAAGGAATAATTTTTTAAGTAAATTACTCGCGGTAATTTAAAGAAAATACGGTCAAAATTACCGCTCATATTTCTAATCGAAAAAAAGAAAAAAGAAAAGTTGATCTCACGAGAATGGCCATCGCTGCAGTTTCGAGTTGTATTCTTGTGCCTTTATCGCCGAGTGAGTGCGTAGATATATGAATGCAAAATCGTGCACTTTTTAATAATAATAATAATATGCTATACGCTAATATAGAGATTTAAAAAAAAATTAAAAATACAACAAAAAGACTGTGTTTTCCGATAATATGATTTAATTCTTGAAAATTTCTGAAATTAAATAAATAAATCAATAAATATAATAATAATTAATAAAATGAAATTAATTTTATTGTGAAATTAATCACAATATTTATCAAACAATTTACCGTGAAAATAATAATATAATATTCACCAATGGAAGAATTTTTAAAGTAAATTACTGTTGGTAATTTAACGAAAATACGGTAAAAATTACCGCTAATATTTCTAATCGAAAAAAGAAAAGTTGAGCTCACGAGAATGGCCATCACTGCAGTTTCGAGTTGTATTCTTGGGCCGCCGCCTTTACCGCCAGGCAAACGTTTCGTTCATAGATCGAACGCTGCCAGCGGTCACAGCTCGAGCAACGCGACTAGTAAAAAACAACAACAACAACAACAACAGTCTTCAACATATCTGAGCTTTCGCGACCCGGCGATCGAAGCTTGGATACCAACCGGTATTGTTGTCGCTTATCCACGCGAAAATGACCTTAAAACATTGAGAATTCTGACGGCGAGTGCGGTTGATAAAAATGACAATGCTGAAGACTGCGGAATAGGAGCAAGACGATTTTCCACACCTCGTTCCAATATATCGTACACATCATCATCCGGAATGTCTCGTGGATTTAATAATACTGACTGCGATGAGATTGATGCTCCTGTGAGAATCAAGACGAATTTGTTTCGCAGTCGGTCGGAGGGAAATCTACAGAGGGCCAAGAATGACAAGAGTCATGGACGTGGCAGTGCTACTGGATTGGCGGGAACTAGATCGCTGGACAAGTGCATCAGGGCTATCTATGGCAGTTGGAGAAATTTGTTGCAACGTAAGACTGCGATGAATTATCATTTTGTAGGCTTATGACTGCGGTTAAGGTAAACGTACCAATGGTGGGACAGGTCCCAATTGAGGGACACTAAAGGGATATTTGTAGATACTAAGAGTTTAATGGATAAAATATTAAAAAATAACTCTTCCAATTGTATCTGTTATATATAATTAACATACGTGAAAAGATTTCATGTTTTTCATCGTAAATTGAAAATGTAAATAATAAGTATATTAGCGGATCTATGGTGTTCGAGCTTTTCCAGCAAATCCCTAAACCAATTAGCTAAGGAGAGCCGAATAATCATTAATATGATACCCCGGAGATTATAGTTCGTTCGAGACTTTCCATAGGTATTTCAAATTCAGAAATTCTTAAAGTTTAAGATTACACTGTCAAATGTTACGTACAATATCTTAAAACTCGTAATTTTTGTGTCCCGTTGTTGGAGCTGACCGAATATACGTTGGCACCACTGTCCAACGTATGTTCCGCGACTGGGACAAGTAGTAAGCAATCTCGCTGCGACCCAGAGCCGGGACACAATCGCACGATTGACATTTTGACGCGGATGTTGGGTTATGCGGTAGCAAAAACTTCATTGATAATTTACTAATAGTACATTGTGATACGAGTGCAGAAAAGTGGCTAGTCCACGCAGGCGTGAAGTTGGCCGCACGAGCCGAAAGCGAGTACCACTGCAGCACGAGCCGAAGGCGAGTGCTGGCAGTGGTACGAGCTGCAGGCGAGTGCTGCCAACTTCACACTTGCGTGGGCTGGCCACTTTCCTGCACGAGTCTCACATACTATTTTTTATAACAAATGCCCAAAAAGTGCCATGCAAATGCTGATTCATCAGCAAAGTCATCGAACGGCTTGCGTTTAGGGCGCGGCGGGGTCCAGGGGCGGAGCCCCGGTGGGGGGTTGGGGGGGCGAAGCCCCCCGACTTACAAAAAACATAATTTTTTTAAAGTTTTAACAAATCCCATATATGCATTTATTTAAGGAACATGTGTGTTATATCATATATATTACATATATATTTCAACTAGCGAAACAACGTATTTTTCATACTTCTACTAACATTGGCTTTTTGGATTATATCGCAACACACACGAAAGATAATTGCTCGACCGGAATCTTCAGAGCAATCTTTGTCTATCTCTGTCATTCACGCAGGCTGGCCAACGTTAAAACTTCCCACTCAACTCAACTTCGATTCGATTTTTTCACACCAGGTGGCGCGGCGATAGAAAAAGTATCTGGCAGTTAAGAAATGTCAACAGAAGCGTGTAGAAAAAGAAATATGCTGTAGAAAAACAAACATGCGGCTAATTGCGCATGCGCAGAACATTTCTTAATTTCGTACGGGAATACGCTATTTTGGATACGCTCCAGAGTTCGGAAAAGGGGCACTTTTTGGGTATGAGTTAAAAAAAATACATATATGTATTTTATAAACATATATGTTTTATTTATTGCATCATAGGTGTAAATATGTGTACCGCACATTTTTTGGCATTTCTTTTCAAGCAGATGCATTAAAATTTGTAGATGTCCACCGATACGCACATTTGGGGTCCCGGCAGCGGGACATGCACAAAAATACCCGTCCTGGCACTGGTACATCTGCACTTTTCAGCGTTTTAATCAATAACTATTTATCAAACAATCAGAAATATTTTTATTGTATAGTTTTTGGAAACTAGAAACTCTAATCTTACAATTCGTTACCACCATTTGCAAAATAATTAATATATGCATGCGGGAATTGGCATACAAAACAGACACCACCTTAAACGTCCCGCCATTGGTACGTTTACCTTATCTGTTTTTTAAAATTTTTTTATTTTTTTTTTAATTTTTTTTTTAGAGATAACTGATTTGTATTGAGTAAATAATATTAACGAATAAAAATAGAATATTTAATTTAATTTTATTAATTACGGCCCGACTTTGGAACTTTTTTTTTCAGTTTATAACAATTTTTATAAAATCCTCCATTTTCTGCTAACCGCACGAAGAGAAATTTCTGTGTTGTGACAACATAAAACGAGGACAACAAAAATCGTTACGTTAGGCTAACAAAAAAATTGCTCAGCCCAGCAAAAAGATTTGTCAGCTGAACAAAAGATTTGTCAGCCGAACAAAAGATTTGCCAACCTAACGCAAAGATGTTTGTTGTCCTCGTTTTATGTTGTCACAACACAGAAATTTCTCTCCGTGCGATAAGTCGAAAAATTTTCATTGACAAACTAAAAGATGACTCAAAGAAAATTTACGATAATATAAAACGTTCAATAACAGCGATAACTAACATTAACGGATAAATATATAATATTTATTTTAATTATTTACGGCCCGACTTAGCAACTTTGTTTTTTTTTTTTTGCAAATTATAACAATCTTTGTAAAATTTTCCATTTTCTGCAAACCGATAAGTAAAAAACTGTTTATTGCCAATAAACTAAAAGATGACTCGCAAAAACTTACGATAATATAAAACGTTCAGTAACAGTGATAAATAACATGGGACATAGTCTGCTAAAAAAATCATAAGAAAAAAAAAATGTACTAATGATACCCTTCTGTTAAAAAATCTTACATTTAAACCTTATCAAGTACATATCAAGTACCATCATTCTGCAATTTTACAAAGACATGCACAGTGCACCAGAATGGTGTGAGGTAAAAAGTAAAAATTTTTATTGTACCATTCAGACCAAACCGATCAACAAATTTTAGTGTTCACGATCTTATTTTATCTGTCGAAGAGTAAATTGGATTTACTGTAACCCATTATTTAGTGAGTTTTTAGTAAAGAAATATTTATTTGCACATTTAAAATCATAGCTTTCTCAAAAAGACCTGAAATAAAAATTCCTACACTCATGCCAAAATGCATTCATCGACAGATACAATGAGACAAGTTAAACACTTTTCTTTTTACATCACACCATTTTGGTGCATTGTATGTCTTTACAAAATTGTAGAATTACTAGGATTTTATTGTGGCTCGCGCGCTGTGCGCGCTCGCAATCGCCCCCCCCCCCCCAAGGGTGCCCCCCCTCGAAGGTTGCCCCCCCCCCGACCCCCGAAGGGTTACCACCCCCGAAGGGTGCCCCCAAGGGTACCCCCCCCCCCCAAAGGGTGCCCCCCCTCGAAGGGTGCCCCCGACCCCCGAAGGGTTACCACCCCCGAGAGTACCCCCCCCCCGGAGGGTGCCCCCAAGGGTACCCCCCCCGAAGGGTGCCCCCCGAGGGTACCCCCCCCCCCCCACCCCAAAGGGTGCCCCCCCCAAAGGTGCCCGCAGCCTTGGGGGACCTATGTTTTTGGAAAAGGACTTAGAATAATTCGGGCTCGGGGCTTGGCGGAAAGGGGTGGGTCCAGCCCCAGCCCCTGGGGCTAGCCCCAAGCCTTTAGCCCCACCCCCTTCCGCCAAGCCCTGATCCCGAATTATTCTATTCTAAGTCCAATCTTTTTATAATATAGAGAGATAATAATTATAATCATAATACTATAAGAATTTTAAAAAGAAGTTTATCGTCTACAGAATTGTTTTTCTTATGACTTTTTTTAGGTGACTGGATTCCCTTGATGACTAAAAATATAATATTCTATAATAAATCGTCGAATAAATAAGACTAACCTATTTGAAAGAACCGAGAGGTAGCTTTTCTCTCTGGTTACCGTTCTTAAGTACACATAGACGTAGTAGTAGCTATATATACACCTGGTATCTCAAACACTGGTCGGTAGGGTGACGAGAGGCCGCGCACAGAAGCCGGGAGCAAGCGGTTGCAGCTTCGAGCCTTGCCTTATTACACCTAGAGCAGTGTATGCGCGGGATGACTAATTGACACGCTTCGCGAGCCGAGGTGTACGACCCTCCGTTGGTGAGCTGCTGAAGAGACGACGAGACCAGGCCAGAGAGCAGAGTCGAGAAATACTCTGCACCTTCGTGACTCTCAGAAGAAGAGAGAGAGAGAAAGAAGGATAGATGCATAGACACATGTGTGCCTACACTACATACTTTCAGCTTTTACGCCTTATTGGATCGAATAAGAGAGAATCGCTAGCCTTTCTCGGCTCTTGTTTGCCGCGCGGCTCCGGCAGCCCTGTTGCAGCCCGCTTCGGGGTGACCGTTCCAATTCCAGGCAGCGCACGCTGCGACTGGGACGGTTTAACCAGGGGAGAACCCGTTTACGGTATCGCGTCACGAGGCGTTTTATCGTTCGACGACCGCATAAGCCATTAAGGTGATGTGATACACAGACTAAGCGACTGTGAGTGCGTGAGAGATAGCGTCATAGACGATCGCGATGGAAACGAGATAGGGCCACTAAAATGTGCATAACATCGTCTTAAGAAAAAAGACTTTTTACTTTTAGGCGAGACTCTCGAGGTCTTCGGGTATTGAGGAGCGTCTTCATTTTTTTTTAGTGCAATTTTCAACCGGTTTAAAAGTGATAAGCAGGAAAATAATTTAGAAATATTTTTTTAAATTATATATATTTATAATAATTTTTTTTTTCTTTAAATGATTGGGTGAAATATTCATTTTATGGTCATGGCATATTATGGAAATTTTCAAAGTGTATTTTTTTAACCGGCTTAAAAGCGATAAGCGAATGGATGAACAGGAAAATCGTTTAGAAATATTTTTTAAATTATATATTTTTATAATAATTTTTTTTTTTTTTTTCAAAATATTTATTTATTTTATGGTCATGGCAGGAAAATTGTTTGGAAATATTTTACAAATTATATATTTTTATAATAATTTTTTTTTTTCATTCAATGATCGGGTGAAATATTAATTTTATGGTCATGGCATATTATGGAAATTTTATATTTGGCTATAGTTGGTTAGCTATAAACAAATAGTCGGCTCGACTAACTTCTTTAAAATTCCAGCTAATTATTTTGGTTAGCGACAAACAAATAGTCGGCCATACTAATATATTCAGAATTCCAACTAATTATTTTGGTTAGCAACAAACAAATAGTCGGCTAGACTAATTTCTTTAGAATTCCAACTAATTATTTTGGTTAGCAACAAACAAATAGTCGGCTCGACTAACTTCTTTAGAATTCCAACTAATTATTTTGGTTAGCGACAAACAAATATTCGGCTCGACTAATTTCTTTAGAATTCCAACTAATTATTATGATTAGCGACAAACAAATATTCGGCTCGACTAATTTCTTTAGAATTCCAACTAATTATTTTGGTTAGCGACAAACAAATAGTCGGCTAGACTAATTTCTTTAGAATTCCAACTAATTATTTTGGTTAGCAACAAACAAATAGTCGGCTCGACTAACTTCTTTAGAATTCCAACTAATTATTTTGGTTAGCGACAAACAAATATTCGGGTAGACTAATTTATTTAGAATTCCAACTAATTATTTCGGTTAGCGACAAACAAATAGTCGGCTAGAATAATTTCTTTAGAATTCCAACTAATTATTTTGGTTAGCGATAAACAAATATTCGACCAGACTAATTTACTTAGAATTCCAACTAATTATTTTGGTTAGCGACAAACAAATATTCAGCTAGACTAATTTATTTAGTATTCCAACTAATTATTTTGGTTAGCGACAACCAAATAGTCAGTTAGACTAACTTCTTTAGAATTCCAACTAATTATTTTGGTTAGCGACAAACAAATATTCGGCTAGACTAATTTATTTAGAATTCCAACTAATTATTTCGGTTAGCGACAAACAAATAGTCGGCTAGACTAATTTCTTTAGAATTCCAACTAATTATTTTGGTTAGCGACAAACAAATATTCGGCTAGACTAATTTATTTAGAATTCCAACTAATTATTTCGGTTAGCGACAAACAAATAGTTAGCTAGACTAATTTCGTTACAATTCCAACTAATTATTTTGGTTAGCGACAAACAAATATTCAGCTCGACTAATTTCTTTAGAATTCCAACTAATTATTTTGGTTAGCGACAAACAAATATTCGGCTCGACTAATTTCTTTAGAATTCCAACTAATTATTTTGGTTAGCGACAAACAAATATTCAGCTAGACTAATTTATTTAGTATTCCAACTAATTATTTTGGTTAGCGACAACCAAATAATCAGTTAGACTAACTTCTTTAGAATTCCAACTAATTATTTTGGTTAGCGGCAAACAAATATTCGGCTAGACTAATTTATTTAGAATTCCAACTAATTATTTCGGTTAGCGACAAAAAAATAGTTAGCTAGACTAATTTCGTTACAATTCCAACTAATTACTTTGGTTAGCGACAAACAAATATTCAGCTAGACTAATTTCTTTAGAATTCCAACTAATTATTTTGGTTAGCGACAAACAAATATTCGGCTCGACTAATTTCTTTAGAATTCCAACTAATTATTTTGGTTAGCGACAAACAAATATTCGACTCGACTAATTTCTTTAGAATTCCAACTAATTATTTCGGTTAGCGACAAACAAATAGTCGGCTAGACTAATTTCTTTAGAATTTCAACTAATTATTTTGGTTAGCGACAAACAAATATTCGGCTCGACTAATTTCTTTAGAATTCCAACTAATTATTTTGGTTAGCGACAAACAAATAGTCGGCTAGACTAATTTCTTTAGAATTCCAACTAATTATTTGGTTAGCAACAAACAAATAGTCGGCTCGACTAACTTCTTTAGAATTCCAACTAATTATTTAGGTTAGCGATTAACAAATATTCGTCCACACTAATTTCTTTACAATTCCAACTAATTATTTTGGTTAGCGACAAACAAATATTCAGCCACACTAATTTCTCTAGAATTTCAACTAATCATTTTTGTTAGCGACAAACAAATATTCGACCACACTAATTTCTTTAGAATTCCAACTAATCATTTTGGTTAGTCACAAATTACTATTTTGCCCAATACCATCTAAATAGTGCCATCAAAATCAACTATATTACAGCCCAACCAAAATATTAGTTTCACCCGCCCTTTTTTTAAATTACTCGAGTGACACATGTTGATGTCGCAACCAACTGTCACTAAGATATATCAACGAGTGCAATGACTTAATGATTTCCTGTACCGCTCCATCTTTTAATCGCAGAGACTCACACAAAGTCATCATAGAGCGTTATGAAATCTAACGACACCCGATAACCAAGACTTGCATCGTAGAGCCCAAAAGATTTTGCCCTCATCGACGACTTTACCGCTCGTCTCATCCGTTACTATCTTAGGATTTCTCATCCATTTGCGTCACCCGTCAGGCTTCTCGAGGACGGAGAAGGACGCATAGAAGGCAAAACGCGTTCTTACGGACGACAGAAAAAAAGAAGAGATAAACAAAAAAACGAAGGCTTAACGCGCGTACCATTCACTTCTGCGCCCGTCGGAACGAGGCAACGAAACATCAGGCACCCGCGCACACGCCGCTGCTTCGTTAAGGCAGTAGGCTAACTCGAGTAACGTGACGACCGCTTGACCTTCTTTTTCATGAGTATGCTTTAATTGTAATGTTGTCACTGCTGTCCCGAACATCTTCGTCGTAAAAATTCATCCTTGACTAGATTGGCCTGCGCACACACAAATAATTTGTACACTGACTATAACATCAGTATTATAAGCAGAGTTGTAAAACCCTAATTACTACAATTGGTTTTGTAATTATGTTTACAATAAAAATTTGCAGTGGTTATGATATGATGGGTAAACTTTTGAATAAAGGCAAAAAATATTAATTCCCCATAAAATTTCATGATAATCTTATTGAAAAAATGGAGAAATACTGTTAATGCATTGCTAAAGTAATGGAGGCCTGTGGTTGTCCATTATTCTCACAATTTCTCCCAAAATTTTATTAAAAATTTGATTTTTCTTAAAGCTATTGAAAAGTTCACATATTATTTTATAATCGCTACAGGTTATCATTACAAATTCGTAACTAAAAGACAAACTGTTCTGTAATCGGACTGATATTACGATTTACCCTTTGAAAAAACTGGATGAAAAAACATAACATCGGAAATTTGTTGATCGTGTGTCGGTGCAGCGATCTTATTTAATACATATAATATACATAATCAGAATTCCCAAAAATTAAGAGATCTAACAAATTTTTCCAATAATTCCAAATCTTATCGAATCGGAAACTCTTTATAGATTTGACTCAAATTGATTACCAATTGTCCTTTAACATTCTTTCAATTATAAATTAGTATTTACCTTGATAACTTCAAATTTGCGAGGTCTGGAGCATTTCCAGACTTTAGAAAAAAATGTAAAGTGCCATCATTATATGGGGCTTTACATTTTTAGTAAAGCAGTACGACCTCTTTGCTCAATGAAATAAATACAGGATTTCCAATTCTGGAAACCTGGCATGGATTTTGCTAAAAGTAACAGTGAACAAAGAGGTCTGATTTACTTGACTGCAGAATTTCAATTCCTCCCGATCTCTTCGCTTATCATCTTATTCACGATTGTTCTTTTCATCCGTATGTAGTGACTCCGCGTACGCCTGGTTTTGTTGCTTCCATAGAGACTACGTCGCACTTTGTCGTTCAACATCTTAAGCCTAGTTTAATATTCGCAATTAACACATAATCCGGAAACCCCGAAATATTGTAAACGTCAACCAACTTGGGAATTCAAACCTCGCGCGCCCGATATGTTTGACAAAACTGTCAGAATTGCAACTGTCAAACGTGTTAAACACGAACTCGGTCTCGGTCTCGATCTGATCTCGCGCCAATTTGGACCAATCGCAGCGCGAATAACGTGACAACAATGGACCAACTCGCAATTCGATAAAATCTCGCGTCATACTTTTTAGAGAAGGATATCACAGCTGTTAATGTATTTGAATATCAAGAACTACCCTAGCAAGTCGTGTCACCGCAATTTTACCGCAATTAACCCCTAGTTCACCAAAAAACGACTGACGTCGTTTTGTGCAAAAATGTTACGGCAAATCACTGCAAAACGACCGATATTATTTCATACTCGATCGGTCGTTTTCCGGCTAGTTGACGAAAAAACGACTGCAAAACGACCGACCTTATTTCATGCTTGATCAGTCGTTTTACGTTTAATGACCGAAAAACGACTGCAAAACGACCGATCTTTTTTCATTTTTTAATATTAATTAAATATTATTAAATTAATAAATGCGCGGACCAAGAAAATATGTGCGTGCTCCTGAAATATCGCATTTGGAGAAAAAAAAAATTAGTCACATCTATAGGTCTCGAACCCGCAACCTTCGGATTACTAGCCGAGTGCTCTGCCTGCTCGGCCACTCAATTCGTTAATACATGTTAAACTCATGTTCCATATAAGTTATTCGCCAAAACGTATGGTAGCTTATGAGGAACGTGTGTTGATCATACTTCAACGAACTGAGTAGCCGAGTAGGCAGAGTACTCGACTGGTAAACCGAAGGTTGCAAGTTCGAGACTTACCAGCGAAGTAATTTTTTTTTTTTTTTTTTTTTTGAAAATTGAAAAAAGATCGGTCGTTTTACAGTCGTTAAACGTAAAACGACTGATCGAACGTGAAATAAGGTCGGTCGTTTTGCAGTCGTTTTTTCGTTAACTAGCCGGAAAACAACCGATCGAGTATGAAATAATATCGGTCGTTTTGCAGTGATTTGCCGTAACATTTTTGCACAAAACGACGTCAGTCGTTTTTGCGGTTGTTTATCGGTGGCATGACTTGCTAGGGTAATGCTGCTACGTGATTAACACCTTGGAACAGATTATTAAACCATCTGAAATTGTAGAAACGCTTTTAAAAATTTAGCACTGATTCTACTAGTGTGGAGCGCTCCAACCTCCTTAAAATTATTCACTATTGTTTTATCAGATTATCAGTATGAATGATTTTTCTTTTCCTAATTTATTAATTCGGGTATATAAATTTATAAACGGTAAAGATTTGTGATATATAGGTAGACCTGTAGGAAAAATCAACAACCTGTTGATTTCATAGCAGCTCAAAGTCAAGACGCGCTAGACGTGGGAGAGACGACGAGGGCTTGCCACATTTATTGCTTCGTCCTAGATTCTATAACTATACCGACTGCCTACGATGAATTCTTTACTAGGGGCTTAAACGCCCTCTTCGACGAACGTTTTTGCACCTCTGTAAATTCCTTATGAACTCAATAAAATTGTGTACCCACAACAACCCGTATTAGCTCCTTGCAATCCCCAAACAAGAAAAACTGTAAAAAAAAAATTATTTGGAATTTAATGTACAAATACTGGAAGTTTTTATGCATAAACAGGTATATTAAATTTAATATACAAGTGTGATGTAAAATTAATTTATGGTACAGCACATTCAATAATTTCCTTTAATTTAACAGTAAAAGTACTTAAATTTTATATCACAATTATACATTAAATAAAAATTATGAGTTTATGCATAAAAACTTCCAGTATTTTTTAAGAATGTAGCAATCTGTAAACAAAAAAGTTTCACAAAAACGAAGTTTCCTGTATAAGAAAGTAAAAAAAAAATTCGGTACATAACTATACAAAATTCAAAATGAGCTCGTAAAAGTATTCGTAAGTAACAGACTTCTGTTAACTCGACAGCATATTTGTTGATGTTTTTCGGTTTTTACCTTCAATTTAAAAAAAAAATAACAAAATTTTTGTAATTTCTACCATTTTACAAAAATTTTTTACACAAGATCAGAAATGAGGGAAGACATTTGTAGAATTTACACATTTTGTTGTTATAAAAATGACTGACAAAATAGTGTTAGAGCGAACACCTTTTTTTTTGTAAGAATAAATAATAAAAAAAAATATTTCGCGAAATAAAAATAAATTATTTTTTTAAATCCAAAGTACAGAAATTTCCATTCACTATTTTTATTATAAGTATAAAATTAGTAGCAAAATTATAATGTGGATTAGCCATGGGAATGGTGCGAAATTATTAGAACCGAATAATTATTGCAAAACTTAAGATAATTTAGAAAAAAAATGTATTGTGAGAATTAAATGGTATAAAATTTAGTTGTTATAAAAATTACTGACAAAATAGTGTTAGAACGAACACTTTTTTTTTTGTAAGAATGAATAATAAAAAAAAATTATTTCGCGAAATAAAAATAAATTATTTTTTAAAATCAAAAGTACAGAAATTTCCATTCATTATTTTTATTATAAGTATAAAATTAGTAGCAAAATTATAATATGGATTAGCCATGGGAATGGTACGAAATTATTAGGACCAAATAATTATTGCAAAACTTCAAATAATTTAGAAAAAAAATGTATTGTCACAATTAAATGGTTTAAAATTTTGTTATAAAAATGACTGACAAAATAGTGTTAGAACGAACACCTTTTTTTTGTAAGAATGAATAATAAAAAAAATTATTTCGCGAAATAAAAATAAATTATTTTTTTAAATCCAAAGTACAGAAATTTCCATTCACTATTTTTATTATAAGTATAAAATTAGTAGCAAAATTATACTATGGATTAGCCATGGGAATGGTACGAAATTATTAGGACCAAATAATTATTGCAAAACTACAGATAATTTAGAAAAAAAATGTATTGTGAGAATTAAATGGTATAAAATTTTGTTATAAAAATGACTGACAGAATAGTGTTAGAGCGAACACCTTTTTTTGTAAGAATGAATAATAAAAAAAATTATTTCGCGAAATAAAAATAAATTATTTTTTTAAATCCAAAGTACAGAAATTTCCACTCACTATTTTTATTATAAGTATAAAATTACTACCAAAATTAATAGTACGAAATTATTAGGACCAAATAATTATTGCAAAACTTAAGATAATTTAGAAAAAAAAAATGTATTATGACAATTAAATGGTATAAAATTTTGTTATAAAAATGACTGACAAAATAGTGTTAGAACGAACACCTTTTTTTTTGTAAGAATGAATAATAAAAAAAAATATTTCGCGAAATAAAAATACATTATTTTCTTTAAATCCAAAGTACAGAAATTTCCACTCACTATTTTTATTTGACATTGCTCGAGTTTTGTAAGGTCGACTTTAAGGGCGCTATTGTATAACTTTATTATCAATACTTACCCATATCCTATGCCCACATATGTGACCCGTCCGTTTTGCATTAATAGATAGCTCGTGTCTATTTATCTTTTTTTTATTATCGTCGTACTGTACATATCCATATGTTCTATAAGTGTATTCATATCCATCTATCATGCGGTTCGACCAAAGCGTGCCCGACGCTATTATAAAAGCTTCTATACTGGGCTAGAACCTAAATGGACGATGGCAAGTTGAACACATGTACGTTGTACATACAAACTGTTCCCCTTGTCAACGGAACGTGCGTTAAAAATTCTATGCGAGGCAGAAAGAGAGAGAATTATAGTGATAGTGATAGCATTTCGTGTTGCGTGACGAGACTGTCGCGTTAGTCGAAGGAAAGGAAGCGTATGAATAATCATAACAAACCTGAGCATAGATATATATGCTTAGTGTTATGTACGGGGCCTTCCAGGCAAAATTGAACGAACGGTAAATTTATTATCACATTTTCCTTTCAATTTTTTTTTAAATATGCCACTTTCTTCTAGATATGTCTAATAATTTGGGAAGAATAATAATCCATTCGCACTTGAAACATAATCAGTAATTAAGTTGGGACCAAATAATTATTGTAAAACTTAAAATAATTTAGAGAAAAAATTTGTTGTGAGAATTAAATGGTATAAAATTAGTAGCAAAATTGTTATATGGATTAGCTATGGGATTGGTACGAAATTATTAGGACCAAATAATTATTGTAAAACTTAAGATAATTTAGAAAAAAAAATTGATTGTGAGAATTAAATGGTAAAAAATTAGTAGAAAAATTATTGTATGGATTAACCATGGGAATGGTACGAAATTATTAGGAGCAAATAATTATTGTAAGACTTAAGATAATTTAAAAAAAAATATATTGTGAGAATTAAATGGTATAAAATTAGTAGCAAAATTATTAGATGAATTAGCCACGGGAATGGTACGAAATTATTAGGACCAAATAATTATTGTAAAACTTCAGATAATTTAGAAAAAAATATACTGTGAGAATTAACTGGTATAAAATTAGTAGCAAAATTATTATGTGAATTAGCCATGGGAATCGTACGAAATTATTAGGACCAAATAATTATTGCAAAACTTAAAATAATTTAGAAAAAAAAAGGTATTGTGAGAATTAAATGATAAAAAATCAGTAGAAAAATTATTGTATGGATTAACCATGGGAATGGTACGAAATTATTAGGGTCAAATAATTATTGCAAAACTTAAAATAATTTAGAAAAAAAAAGGTATTGTGAGAATTAAATGATAAAAAATCAGTAGAAAAATTATTGTATGGATTAACCATGGGAATGGTACGAAATTATTAGGAGCAAATAATTATTGTAAGAATTAAGATAATTTAGAAAAAAATGTATTGTGAGAATTAAATGGTATAAAATTAGTAGCAAAATTATTAGATGAATTAGCCATGGGAATGGTACGAAATTATTAGGACCAAATAATTATTGTAAAACTTAAGATAATTTAGAAGAAAAAAAGTATTGTGAGAATTAAATGGTATAAAATTAGTAGAAAAATTATTGTATGGATTAACCATGGGAATGGTACGAAATTATTAGGACCAAATAATTATTGTAAAACTTCAGATAATTTAGAAAAAAAATATATTGTGAGAATTAAATGGTATAAAATTAGTAGCAAAATTATTATGTGAATTAGCCATGGGAATGGTACGAAATTATTAGAACCAAATAATTATTGTAAAACTTAAGATAATTTAGAAAAAAAAGTATTGTGAGAATTAAATGGTATAAAATCAGTAGAAAAATTATTGTATGGATTAACCATGGGAATGGTACGAAATTATCAGGACCAAATAATTATTGTAAGACTTAAGATAATTTAGAAAAAAATATATTGTGAGAATTAAATGGTATAAAATTAGTAGCAAAATTATTTTGTGAATTAGCCATGGGAATGGTACGAAATTATTAGGACCAAATAATTATGATAAAACTTAAGATAATTTAGGAAAAAATATACTGTGGAAATTAAATAGTATAAAATTAGTAGAAAAATTATTATATGGATTAGCCATGGGAATGGTATGGAATTATTAGTTCGACCAGCTAATCGTGCATAATTTAGTGCCGAATGATGCTGGAATGATTTGCTGAACCAACGAACTACAAAATAAACCTAAATCACCTCAAGGTTTACACGATAAAAAAAGTTATCACAATTTAATTGTTTTTTGCTAATCAACAATTTTCCCACTGTATCGTTTTTACAGATACGTCCATACCTGAAATTCTCCGTACTAACTTCCTATATCGTCAGCCTAAACGTATTTCATCTCCACAAGGTCTTTTTCTGACCCCGCGACCTCCCGACCCTAATATGCTCGTCAACATTATTTCATCTACGCATATATTTTTCAATACCCAATTAACGTTTTTTGTTTTTTTTTTAATTATTTTTATTAGAACAACATTCATGGTGCGACCGGAAAAAAAGGAAATGTATAAATAATCATAACAAGCATTAGCATAGATGGATGCTTAGTATTATGTACGAGCCCTTCCAGGCAAAATTGAGCTATAGGTTAGTTTATTATATTTACCTTTCAATTTTGTAATAGTCATACATTTTTTAAAATCAAAATATGCCAATTTTCAGATATGTCCAACAATTAGTTAGGCTAAGTTGTTGGCATTAGTTGTGATAAGCAAGAGTCGGTTCGAATCTATACTTAAGGGGAGGGAGTCAGGTCAAAATAATTAAATTTGTAAATTCAATATCATCCAAATTCTCTTGCATATAAAAATGATCAATGAACTATATTGTTGGTACTCGATGAAAGGATTTTTTACTGCCATCTGACTTGCGTATGCCTTTCCATATCATCTTAAGCAAAGGTCTTAGGTTTTCCACTCTGCGCGTGATTCAGACCAAACTGCTAGGCAGATTGGGCTAGTTGATGTCTCACTTTCTTCTTCATAAAAAGATACACCGGCTAAATGGAGCAAAATATTTTTTTTTTATTCTGAAAGCAAAATTAATAACTGATTGAGAAAATAGCATAAAATTTATTTAGTAATAATTATGTCACTTGAAAAATATTACCTTTTATTAACTTTTGCTCCATTTAGCCGGTGTATCTTTTCATGAAGAAGAAAATGAGACGTCAACCAACCCAATCTGCCTAGCAGTTTGGTCTGAATCACGCGCAGAATAGGTTTAAAATCAAGTTTCGGCAAATGGCATCTAAAGCTTACCACTCAAATAAAAATGTTTATGCTGTTTTCACCTTTGGGGCACCTTAGTACCTTTAATGAACAAAATAAAAATATTATTTGCAAGTCAGATTACAGAATATTATTAATAATGTTATTAATAAATGTTTTTTTTTTTACAAATAAATAAGTAAATGAATGCATAATTTGAAAAAAAAACCTGTAAATAATATGGGGATGATCACTTTTATTGACAACATCACTGAAAATTTATCCAATGTTGACACATTCACAAATGTGCTGCACAAACATTAAATCATCACTTCATAACAAATTTACATATCTGATCACTTCTGATGATTGATGATTCTGCTTTAAACACTATTGATTGAAAAAAAACCGTAAATGGCAAACGGAATCAATCTAATAACATAATATGAACGAAAAATAAAAACGTCAATTCGAGGTTATGCGTCTCGCAAGTAGCAGAAGTAACTTCTCGAGGCAGTAACACGCTGCGCATGCGATACGTGCTAAGATATCACAGCGCATGTCCCATTATTCGCGCGAATTCGAATATAATGTAAGTGTTACGTGTTGCGTTGAAGACATTACACTCTCATCGCGTCATTTGTATCGCGTTTCGCTAACTGATTTAAAAAATGGTAAACAAATAAAAATTTATTTACAAATACGTAATAAACTTTTTATTATATAGAAAAAAATCTTTAAAAAAACAGGTATATTGCAGAAATCGGCCATTTTTTCGCATTCAGGTCTAAGATTTTGCAGGTTCAGAGGGTGTACTTAACTAAACGAAACTGCGGAAGAGAAAAAAAAAAAAAAAAAAATTTGATTTTTTTTTTTTTTAACACCCTTAATTATTTTGTGTGAACAAAAAATCGGCCATAATGTCTGCATATAACAAAAATAAATAAATAAAATAATTTAAAATTCAAATATAATATTCTGGTAATTTTTACGACTTTTGAGAAAATTAAATATGAATGGTACCGTAGAAACTTAGCCATTTTTGCGAATTCCGGCTTATAACTTTACTAATAGATAGATTACATGGAAATGAATGTTTTCACAGAAAAAAAAAATTATCGATTTTTTTAAATTTTTTACCTGACTCCCCCCCCTTAAGTATTTGAAACAGAATCAGTAATTAAGCTGGTTTTATTATTAAATGTATTATAATATTTTTGTAATAATCATTACAAAATCTTATAATTTATTTTAACCATCTAACGTATTTCGTTTCCCCAAGATCTTCTTCAGTGACGACCTCCCGACCCTAATATGCTCGTCAACATTATTTTATCCATGTACATAATTTTCAATTCCCAATCAATCTTTTTTTTAAATTCTTATTAAGGGGATGGAGCCAGGTAAAAGAAAATTGATTTTGGAAATTCAATATCATCCAAATCCTATTGCATATAAAAATGCCCAACGCACTATATTGTTGGTACTCGATGAAAAGATTTTTCACTATCGTCTGACTTGCATATGCTTTTCAATATTATCTTAAGCAAAGGTTCTTAGGTTTTCCATTTTCCGAATGATTCAGATCAAACTACTAGGCAGATTGGAATGGTTGACGTCTCATTTTCTTCTTCATGAAAAGATAAACCGGCTAAATTATTAATTATTAAATTATTTTATTCTTATTAAACCATAATTCACGGTGCGTTAGAAATTTTTCTCCGGACCGGCAAAAGAGTCTTTGACTCTCTGTGGGTTGACACGTTGTGGACCTGCGTCACGTCTCACCTCACGAGTATATTCTGCTTGTCTTGTCTGCAGAGTCGAAGGCTCTCCTTCGCCTGCTTCGACTTTACAATGCCGCAAAAGGAAGTTAGAACGTCACGTATGATGGCTACGTGCCTCTTTTCAGTGAGCCTCATTTTTCCTCTATATATACTATTTATATATTGTAGATATATATATATATATATATATATGTATATATATACAGCCTCTTTCTCTCTGTCTCCTCGCGCCTCTATATATTCCTTGTCTCTCGTTTCTCTTCACTGACGACAATATCCTCGAGGTTCTACACAACGAACGTTGGCTATAGACACAGCGAATACTTTAATACTTTATGTATAGTCGTGAGGTGGAGGGTCGAGTAGACGTTCTCGCTGAGGGAACGGTGGTTTCTTTTTCTTTTTCTTTTTCCTTTTCGCTCGAAAGAGAACGACTTGAGGGTCTGCACTTGTCAATGGCCTCATCGACGCTGACGACCAAGACGACGCTCCCGCTCGTTATAAGATTTTTCAGACTACTACGCCACTCCCTCTACCGATTTTACTGTTCTGCCATTCCTCTACCACGTTCTCTTTGTATTTGCACAACGAATTTACGAAACAGCGTCCAAGAGTCGTGCACCGCATTAAAGAGGTTAAAGCCTCGTATTTAGATGCTGAATTTCCGTTTATATACATATATATCTATATAGAAGAAAAAAAAATATATATATATACGTACTTTTTAAAAATTACCAAAAATAGCAGAAAGAAAAAAAAAATATATATATATGTAAAAAAACATATACATTTTTTTAATAGCAGAAATTTTTTTTACATATATATATAGAAATATACATATATATCTATATAGAAGAAAAATATATATATATACGTACTTTTTAAAAATTACCAAAAATAGCAGAAAAAAATATATATATATATTAGGGTGTGTCGAATTTTTTTTTTTTTTTTCTTCATATTGTATGGTCTCAAACCATTGTTTGTGCCTTTAAACAACTCGTCTGAAAATTTGAGCACGATAAAAAAATTTTTAGAGGTGGCTCAAACGATGTATCGATTTCTCATTTAATTAACACGTAAATGAATACGGCTCTTAATAAATTCACGTCCCCAAATTACGGATACGATATATTGGAGTTTGTATATTTTTTTTCGTCATCTTCATATCATTCGGAAGTGAAAAAGTGCTTACAAATTTTTCGTTTAGATCAATAGTTTTCAAGTCATGATTTTTGTAAGGCGCGAGATATTCATTTCGCCTAAATTCGAGAAATTCGGGCAAGAATTGCAAACACTTCCCGATGTTAAAAAAATTTGAAAAAATTCATACTTATTATAGGCACTCAAAAGACTAATTTCGCATAATAATAATTTCAAAATGTTATTAACAAATTGTTAAAATGAAAATTGTTCATCAAAATATGCGGTGACTCAACTTTTTTTTGTATGAAAAAGATTCGTTCATTTTTCGGAATACATATGAATTTTTTCAGATTTTTATCTTTATTTTGATTTTTCTTGTTATTTACATGGAAAAATGTGCAAAAATAAAAATAAAGACAAAAATCTGAAAAAATTCATACGTATTCCGAAAAATGAACGAATTATTTTCATTAAAAAAAAAGCTGAGTTACCGCATATTTCGATGAACAATTTTCTTTTTAACAATTTGTTAATAATCTTTTCAATGCCATACCAAAATATTATTAACAAATATATATATATATATAATATATACATTTTTTTTGTTGCTATTTTTGGTAATTTTTAAAAAGTACGTATATATATATATATATATATGAAAAAAATATATATACATATATAACGGAATAACGAAATAAAAAAAAGCGAATTCACAACATGTTTATTTATTTAATTAAAACAAGAATGCAAAGTAGAATCTTGAACATTGCTTCCTCATTATTTTTCGCTTTTTACAAAGCTTCCTCTATGAGGAGGCCAAAATTGATTAACATACATCGTCATACAGGTGGCTTTGTAAAATGCAAAAAATAATGAGGAAGCAATTTGCAAAGTTCCACTTTGCATCCTTTTGCTTCCTCATAGAGGAAGCTTTGTTTTCATGAAAATTTTTTTTTACGAGATTTTTATGTCAGATTACTCAGAATAGTCTAAAACATCGCTAAAAGTGGTTTAGAAAAATTGTCCGGATGTGTGTATGTGTGTGTGTGTGTGGAATGAAAGGCCAAAAATTCATTTAACTGTAACTTTTAAACTATTGGACCGAATGAGCTCAAATTTAAACAACGTGTGCAGTACTACCTAATCTTCAATTGGTATAAATTTCGGGAAAATCGATTGACACATTTCATTTTTATAAGAATTTTTAAATTTTGAAAAAAGTACGTAAATGCTCTAGCTCGAACGAATTTTTAACTATCGGGCTGAAACTTCGTATTAAAATTCAACAAAGTGATGCGACCTTTGGTATTGAATTTGGGCCAAATCGGTAAAGCGGTTCGGTTTTCATGAGATTTTGAATTTTTCGAAAAATATTCGTTTTGCTCTAATTCAGGTAAAATTTCAAATAATCGAGTGAAATTTTCTACACAGGAAAAATAACATTCAGCCCTGCTACGTACCAAATTTGGTGATGATCGGTAAAGCGGTTCGGATTTTACGTTAAGGTAGCTATGTCAGTACGCCGGAGTCATAGATACTAGCAACTATCGTCATCGAAGAATAAAATTATTCATTCTTTCTGCATATTCCACAATTAAATTCTAAAATATAAAAGTTTCATTCAATCATATTACGAAATTATTTTCACGTGCGTAATTAATTTAATAATGTTATTAAAACTAATTTGACTTATGTCTTGACTCGTCCTCCATTGGCTCTGTAAGCACACGACACATCGTGGCAACACCGCAATATCGACCGACTGTTCGACCGGCATCGTACGTTACCGACATGAAACGAGGTTAGGTTTGCGAAGTTTGTTTGGCGAATCTGCCCTGTCATGTCGAATTCTCCAAAAGAAAGACACGACGTTAGAGCGGATCGCGGAAAAAAAACGGCCAATTTATTAGGCGTAAAAGAAAAACGTGGTTCGACAACATTCAAGCAACAAAAAAGCCAGATACAGTGAAGAATCGACGCAAATCAAATTTGATCAACAAATGAAAAATTCAAGAGTATCGATAGGTTAAAAAGTTCGATTTCAGTTAATTACGTCGAATTTAGGATGCGAGCGATCATTTTCATCCATTTTCATTGCAGAACACTACGAGTATATACCGATCGATGGTAACTGTCGCGTATATAGCTGATGTGCAACGTTGCCAAACTTCGGCGCCATCTTGAAAAGCTGGTAGAGATTGTTTTTGCACAACGCAATTTCTTGCAATTAACTTACAATAACTCGCTGAAATGTCCGGTGACTACTACTTTTTATGGTCGCATCGGTTACTTTAAGATCTAACGAAAACGTAGAGCTGTTTAGATGTTTTATATTTCATTTCTGAAATGCTTTTTTCTCTGTTCAAAAGTCAATTTTTTATATTTCTCCATATAACGCCATGTATAAAACTATGTTTTAAAAAGTTATTTACTTAATTAGATATCCGGTGACGTATCTCGTAATTCCTCACAAATAAAAGATGAATACTCAGACTACAAGATATAAAGAATTCGGATGTATCTAACGTGTTTGCCTTCGCGTTATAACTACCTTAATTTGAATTTTAAAAAAATTGACTGGTTTCGCTCTGAATTTCGTAAAACATTAGAAAATAAGAATAAAATAAAACAAGGATGCAAAGTAGAACCTTGCACATTGCTTCCTCATTATTTTTCGCTTTTTACAAAGCTTCCTCTATGAGGAAGCCAAAATTGATTAACATACTTCCTCATAGAGGTAGCTTTGTAAAAAGCGAAAAATAATGAGGAAGCAATTTGCAAAGTTCTACTTTGCATCCTTTTTTACAAAACTTCCTCTACGAACAAGCCAAAATTAATAAATAAGCTTACTCATTTTCTTTCTGTTTGCGAAAAATGAAAATTAATGAGAAAAACAATGTGCAGAATTCGACTTTGCAACTTTTAAGACGAGGTTCGATGATTGTAGAGAATTTCCAAAATAATCGCATAGTGCTGAAAACTCTAATGTGCTGAAAACTAGATTCTAGCTCCACTGGATTTGTAGCTGAAAATTTCTTGCAGCGATGTGATGCTGCATCCTACGCCCATGAGAACCTGTTTACGCGTGGTACGCTGTTCTCAAGAGCGAGAGAGACCGTGAAACGAACTGTCGAGGCTCGGGCCAGTGCACCGACTCTCTCGGGGCTCTCTGTTCTTCGCTCCTTCGTTCCATCACCTCGATACTAACCAACGAGCGCAGACTCGTTGCAGTTGCAGCGATCTGTTCTCACCGAGGTCCCGCGATCTCTCTCCCAGTCGCTCGTAGCAAAGTCGTAGTCGATTTGGAATTGAATTCGATCGAGTTACCCAGGAAATAATGAATCCAGGGAAGAAAAAGTCTATCGCTTCTTTCCTCTCTCGATGCTTCGACAAATATCACCATAACATAACGATTTACAATCGCCATAAGTATTTTTAACATTCGCTAAAATATTTCTCAATTCTGAATTGAAAAACTGGACCATATGTCATTCATATTTTTCTGCTCAGAATATTACATAAAAAATTTCGAACAAAGGAAAAAAATCGCCAAGTATTTTTAACATTCGCTAAAATATTTCTCAATTCTGAATTGAAAAACTGGACCATATGTCATTCACATTTTTCTGCTTAGAATATTATATAAAAAATTTTCAAAGGAAAAAAAAAATGGTCAAGTATTTTTAACATTCGCTAAAATATTTCTCAATTCTGAATTGAAAAACTGGACCATATGTCATTCATATTTTTCTGCTTAGAATATTATATAAAAAATGTTCAAACGAAAAAAAAAAATCGTCAAGTATTTTTAAAATTCGCTAAAATATTTCTCAATTCTGAATTGAAAAACTGGACCATATGTCAATCATATTTTTCTGCTCAGAATATTACATAAAAAATTTTCAAACGAAAAAACAAAATCGTCAAGTATTTTTAACATTCGCTAAAATGTTTCTGAATTCTGAATTGAAAAACTGGACCATATGTCATTCATATTTTTCTGCTTAGAATATTATATAAAAATTTCAAAACGAAAAAAAAAATCGCCAAGTATTTTTAACATTCGCTAAAATATTTCTCAATTCTGAATTGAAAAACTGGACTATATGTAATTCATATTTTTCTGCTTAGAATATTACATAAAAAATTTCAAAACGAAAAAGAAAATCGCCAAGTATTTTTAACATTCGCTAAAATGTTTCTCAATTCTGAATTGAAAAACTGGACCATATGTCATTCATATTTTTCTGCTTAGAATATTACATAAAAAATTTCAAAACGAAAAAGAAAATCGCCAAGTATTTTTAACATTCGCTAAAATATTTCTCAATTCTGAATTGAAAAACTGGACCATATGTCATTCATATTTTTCTACTTAGAATATTACATAAAAAATTTCAAAACGAAAAAGAAAATCGCCAAGTATTTTTAACATTCGCTAAAATATTTCTCAATTCTGAATTGAAAAACTGGACCATATGTCATTCATATTTTTCTGCTTAGAATATTATATAGAAATTTTCAATCGAAAAAAATAAAAAATCGCCAAATATTTTTAAAATTCGCTAAAATATTTTTCAATTCTGAATTGAAAAACTGGACCATATGTCATTCATATTTTTCTGCTTAGAATATTACATAAAAAATTTTCAACCGAAAAAAAAAATCGCCAAGTATTTTTAACATTCGCTAAAATATTTCTCAATTCTGAATTGAAAAACTGGACCATATGTCATTCATATTTTTCTGCTTAGAATATTACATAAAAAATTTTCAAACGAAAAAAAAAATCGCCAAGTATTTTTAAAATTCGCTAAAATATTTCTCAATTCTGAATTGAAAAACTGGACCATATGTAATTCATATTTTTCTGCTTAGAATATTACATAAAAAATTTTCAAACGAAAAAAAAAATCGCCAAGTAATTTTAACATTCGCTAAAATATTTCTCAATTCTGAATTGAAAAACTGGACCATATGTCATTCATATTTTTCTGCTTAGAATATTACATAAAAAATTTCAAAACGAAAAAGAAAATCGCCAAGTATTTTTAACATTCGCTAAAATATTTCTCAATTCTTAATTGAAAAACTGGACCATATGTCATTCATATTTTTTGCTTAGAATATTATATAAAAAATCTCAAAACGAAAAAAAAAAAATCGCCAAGTATTTTTAATATTCGCTAAAATATTTCTCAATTCTGAATTGAAAAACTGGACCATATGTAATTCATATTTTTCTGCTTAGAATATTATATAATAAAATTTCAAGCGAAAAAAAAAAAAAATAACACGCGAATAAGAGAACAAAATTTTTGGATTATGGAAATTATCTTTTTTAACGACATTTTTAATGATTTAGTTAGGCTTGATTTTTTATTCAATTAAAGCCGAAGTTCCAGTTTCAATTCTGTGATATAGACTGTAGATCGAACTTAAGCAACAACTCAAATAAGTGATGAAGCTTGAAACTGTCGATTTAAGTTTGAATTTGAGAATTTAATTAAAAATTTTGACTTTAAGTTAACGAGTAGTAATTTTGGCCCTTTGGGCAAAATTTATTGTTAAAAATTTGGAATAGGTATAGCAAATGTTGTAAGTTTTTTCTTTCGGAGGAAGATTATTTTTCGTGGTCTTACATAGATGCTGTGACAGCCATGAATTATCATTTTCGAATTTTCTACTCTGTATCAAAAATATTTGTAAATTTGCATTACCGATAATTTTATCTATCATATATATATTAAATTTAATTCACAAATTGTTATATCAAATTTCATAATTTTCACAGGACTTGGTAGAAAATATTGTCATTTTATAATATATCAGACTCTGTAAAATATTTTTATAAATATATAATAACGTATATGCATATACATCCAGAAAAAATGTATGTTCAATCAATTCTACTATACAAATATTTTCCTGAGAGGACAACAATGATTTTCTGCTTGCTGTAACAATAAATAATGTATCTAGCCACTAAATAATGACACAAGTTTTTTATAGTAAAAAATTACACAGTAAAAATGTTAATTATGAAAATAAATATCATATTTAAAATAAAACTACTGTAATATTCCTATATAATTGTATATTAAATTTCATATGCAAGTGAGATGTAAAATTACAAAAATTTCTACTAAAGTCTATGAAAATTAGTAAATTGAATTAAAAAAATTTTACTACACTCGTGGATTAAAATTTAATGTATCAGCTGATGAATTAAATTTCCGGTAATGTAAATTTGCAAACAATTTTAACAGTTTATATTTTCAAGCCATCACATTAATTTTTCTCAGTGTGGAGAACTTTGGAGAATAAATTTTACACTGTAAAATAAAAATCTACTTGAAATTTAGTGAACTTTCACTGGAAATTTTTATGCATAAACTAGTATATTAAATTTAATATACAAGTGTAATGTAAAATTAATGTATGGTACAGCACATTCGATAATTTACTTGAATTTTACTGGAAAAGTACTTGAATTTTAATAATTTTCTTTAATTTTACAGTAAAAGTATTTGAATTTTAATAATTTTCTTTAATTTTACAGTAAAAGTACTTGAATTTTAATAATTTTCTTTAATTTTACAGTAAAAGTATTTGAATTTTAATAATTTTCTTTAATTTTACAGTAAAAGTACTTGAATTTTAATAATTTTCTTTAATTTTACAGTAAAAGTATTTGAATTTTAATAATTCTCTTTAATTTTACAGTAAAAGTACTTGAATTTTAATAATTTGCTTTAATTTTGCTGGAAAAGTACATGAATTTTATACCACAATAGTAGATAGATATTTATTAGCCATTTTTGCTTATTCGGCTTTAGAATTTTTTACATAGGTTCAACAACCACAATATTAAATATAATAAATATAATATAATATAATAATTAAATATAATAAATATATTAAATTTCGATGACGATTTTATGAATAAAAATTGCCAGTTTTTTCTAACAGTGTAATTTAGAAAAAGTCAATGTCATTGTTACTGATAAGAATATTTTTTTGATCTGTTTGCAGTTGGCGGCATGAGCCGGCCATCGAAAGCGGTTACCCAAGTGAAGAAGGTGGCCCCGCCAGCGGTACCCGATGTCTTTCGGCACTCGGGTTCGTCCTTCGGCTCGGCAGGATACGCGAGTAGCGAGGACGGCGGTTTCCTGTCGAGCGGAGGTGGGAGCGCCGGCGGTGGATGCCCCGGTGACGACGGCTCTTACGGGATGCCGTCCGGCAAGAGTCCTGGTCCGATATTCACCCACTCGGGATTCGCCTTTCCACCTGTGGTTGGCAAATATGCTCATGCAGAGGATCAAGGTACGTCAATATTTCTTCGCTCACTTCTATTATAATAATCATAATAATAATAATAGGGTATGCCAACATTTTTTTGAAAATTCAATTCAATTGGAAATTGTGGTTGGCAAATATGCTCAAGGTACAATAATGTTTATTCATTCACTTCTATAATACTAATAGTAATAATAATAATAATAGGGCACGTCAAAGATTTTTTGAAAATTCAATTCAATTGGAAATTGTGGTTGGCAAATATGCTCAAGGTACATTAATATTTGTTCATTCACTTCTGTAATAATAATAATAATATTAAAAATAGGGCACGTCAAAGATTTTTTGAAAATTCAATTCAATTGGAAATGGTGGTTGGCAAATATGCTCAAGGTACATTAATATGTCTTCACTCACTTCTATAATAATAATAATAATAATAGGGCATGCCAAAGATTTTTTGAAAATTCAATTGTAATTGAAAATCAAGGTACATTAATATTTGTTCATTTACTTGTATAATAATAATAACAGGGCATGCCAAAGAGTTTTTGAAAATTCAATTGTAATTGAAAATCAAGATACATTAATATTTGTTCATTCACTTCTATAATAATAATAATAGGGCCTGCCAAAGATTTAAAAAAATTCAATTCCAATTGAAAATTGTGGTTGGCAAATATGCTCATGTGGAGGATCAAGGTACATTAATATGTGTTCACTAACTTCTATAACAAATAATAGAGCGTGCCAAAGATTTCTTAAAAAATTCAATTCAATTGAAAATTGTCGTTGGCAAATACGCTCAAGCAGAGGATCAAGGTACATTAATATTTCTTCACTCACTTCTATAATAATAATAGGGCATGCCAACATTTTTTTGAAAATTCAATTCCGATTGTAAAATGTGGTTGGCAAATATGCTCAAAGTACTTTAATATTTGTTCATTCACTTCTATAATAATAATGCTTATAATAATAATTGGGCCTGCCAAAGATTTAAAAAAAATTCAATTCCAATTGAAAATTGCGGTTGGCAAATATGCTCAAAGTACATTAATATTTGTTCATTCACTTCTATAATAATAATAATAGGACATGCCAAAGATTTTTTGAAAATTCAATTCGAATTGAAAATTGTGTTTGGCAAATATGCTCAAAGTACATTAATATTTGTTCATTCACTTCTATAATAATAATAATAATAATAATAATAGGGCATACCAAAAATTTCTTAAAAATGCGGCTGGAGGTCGAAATAGCGAATGATCAAAATAGCGAATTTCATAATAATGGCCATTCCAGATTTACACAATCGTTATTTTGCAATTCGAATATTTTAAATAGCGTTTCCAAAAAAATGGTGAAACAACTTCATATGGAAAAATGTAATTATGCCTCAAACTCAGCTTTAAAAATGACTTGAAATACCATGAGACGAATATCCTAAATTTATATGCACTTTATGTTTTTTAAGGTCTGATTGGAATTAATTGATCTTTCCGTTAAATTACGTGTAATTGATGAATAGAATTTATCTAAGCTGGGATAATTTTAGCTGAAACCCTGTTAACAAATAATTCATTATATTTACAATTTCATTATATTTGAATGAGGCTTTTTGAAATGAAATATTGGGATAATTTTAGCTGAATCACTGTTCATAAATAATTCATTATATTTACAATTTCATTATATTTGAATGAGGCTTTTTAAATGAAATATTGGGATAATTTTAGCTGAATCACTGTTCATAAATAATTCATTATATTTGATGAAGCTTTTTTAACTGAAATATTGGGATAATTTTGTATGAATCACTGTTCATAAATAATTCATTATATTTACAATTTCATTATATTTGAATGAGGCTTTTTTAACTGAAATATTGGCATAATTTTAGCTGAAACACTGTTCATAAATAATTCATTATATTTACAATTTCATTATATTTGAATGAGGCTTTTTTAACTGAAATATTGGGATAATTTTAGCTGAAACACTGTTCATAAATAATTCATTATATTTACAATTTCATTATATTTGAATTGGGCTTTTTTAACTGGAATGTTGGGATAATTTTAGCTGAAACACTGTTCATAAATAATTCATTATATTTACAATTTAATTATATTTGAATGAGGCTTTTTAAAATGAAATATTGGGATAATTTTAGCTGAAACACTGTTCATAAATAATTCATTATATTTACAATTTCATTATATTTGGATGAGGCTTTTTTAAATGAAATATTGGGATAATTTTAGATGAATCACTGTTCATAAATAATTCATTATATTTACAATTTCATTATATTTGAATGAGGCTTTTCAAAATGAAATATTGGGATAATTTTAGCTGAATCACTGTTCATAAATAATTCATTATATTTACAATTTCATTATATTTGAATGAGGCTTTTTGAAATGAAATATTGGGATAATTTTAGCTGAAACACTGTTCATAAATAATTCATTATATTTACAATTTCATTATATTTGAATGAGGCTTTTCTAACTGAAATATTGGGATAATTTTAGCTGAATCACTGTTCATAAATAATTCATTATATTTACAATTTCATTATATTTGAATGAGGCTTTTTAAACTGAAATATTGGGATAATTTTAGCTGAATCACTGTTCATAAATAATTCATTATATTTACAATTTCATTATATTTGAATGAGGCTTTTTTAACTGAAATATTGGGATAATTTTAGCTGAATCACTGTTCATAAATAATTCATTATATTTACAATTTCATTATATTTGGATGAGGCTTTTTTAAATGAAATATTGGGATAATTTTAGCTGAATCACTGTTCATAAATAATTCATTATATTTACAATTTCATTATATTTGAATGAGGCTTTTTAAATGAAATATTGGGATAATTTTAGCTGAATCACTGTTCATAAATAATTCATTATATTTGATGAAGCTTTTTTAACTGAAATATTGGGATAATTTTGTATGAATCACTGTTCATAAATAATTCATTATATTTACAATTTCATTATATTTGAATGAGGCTTTTTTAACTGAAAAATTGGGATAATTTTAGCTGAATCACTGTTCATAAATAATTCATTATATTTACAATTTAATTATATTTGAATGAGGCTTTTTGAAATGAAATATTGGGATAATTTTAGATGAATCACTGTTCATAAATAATTCATTATATTTACAATTTAATGATATTTGAATGAGGATTTTTAAAATGAAATATTGGGATAATTTTAGCTGAAATAAATAATTCATTATATTTACAATTTAATTATATTTGAATGAGGCTTTTTTAAAATTAAATATTTTGGTTAAATATTATTTAAAATGTGAAAATGATGTGAGATTTAATAAGGCTTCCTTCTCGTTGTCTCTGGCAGGTATCGACATGACGCAAAGCCCCGGTCGCGACAGTCCCGGTAGTTCAGGCTCTGGATCCGGCTCGAGACACTCGACGGCTTCCCTAGACTCGGGAAGAGCGTCCGGCTACCACCTGGGCCCCCGGGGACCGGGAACACTCGCCTCGTCTCCCAGGTGCTCGATAAGCTCCCTCGGCAGTCATCCTGACAGGCCAGCTGATCTAGATGTCGTTCACGCTTGGCTAACTGAACTACAGTTTGACGAGTATTTTCCACTTTTCGCGTCGGCGGGTTACGATCTCGCCACAATTACCCGCATGACGCCGGAGGACCTCACGGGTATAGGTAAATATCCTCACTTCTTATACCAATTTTACTAATATTATATTTTTACTAATCCTTTTATCATAAAATATACGCCTAATTTTTAAAAAACTACAAAACACACAAAATCTAAAAAAGAAAATGTTTTTTCCATTTGTATTTTTAAAAACTTAAGGAAGCATCTGCGCATATCGATTTAGAAGATTAATTTACAAAATTAATATATATTGTAGATTGAAACATTCTGAACGATCTCAAAAAATTAGAAAGGATTTGACCGTTTATAAATAAAAATATTCCAAATTGAAATGTGCCTTTTTTAACACGGTCTTAAATGGCAGTCGTAGTTAGCTCGCACTTTATCGGTGAATTTTATATGCTAATAGAGAAGATGCATTAAAAGTAATGATTTCAAATGATAGACTGAATTCTTACAAAGCATTAAAAATTTAAAAAAACGTCTATAACCGCAGTAACATAGTCAAAAACAGTGTTCAACTAATTACGTTTGTGAAATTTTCAATCTTAATCGAAGAGATTTGGCAACGCCGAATATTCTGAGGGGAAATAGCGGACTAGCCGAACGAACTCGTCTACAGCGGCAATTTCAAAAGTTAATTTTCGCATTTGGTGAGATTAAAGCTTCTTCTTAGCAAATATAACGTAAAACAACTCCGGAATCCCGGAAATTTGCATTTTTGAGACTCAACTCAGGCTGATCAACGCTCGATTGTAATTATATGACTGCTTTGTAGTCAATAAGTAGTTATAAATTTTTGAGATTTAAACACGCGCTGAAAGTAAACTCAGCGATACCAACCTCAACATATGTGCGATGTTGCCACGAGCCCTGCGGGACGTCCCGACACGCGAACAACCGACTTTATTTCGCTCAAAATAAGGTTGGCACAATAGTCATATGAGTGACTTTGCATTTCGTAATTCGTAAAAATAAAATAGAAGGAAATTACATTTCGCCTTAAGGAGGATCGGTGGCCACTCCCAAAGTCAAATCAGAGATAAATTTTCGCGATCAATTCTTTAATGTTTAATGCATTAAATAATAACAATGGAGGGTGATTTGTATTGAAGCATGTAGACTTAATCCAGAGAAAGATTAATAGTCACGGATTTGCATAAAGATTAACTGATTAACGTTTCTTTTCAGTGTGATATATTTTCGTTCAGTTTTTTCCAAGTATTATCTTTAATTCTTTGCCGATTTTTATGAACGATAGCTCATTGTTTTTCTTAAAAGATACTCTACGAATTGACCTCCTAGATATTTCATAGTGTTCATCGTTTTGTAATTATAGCCTGTTGTTTATGAAAGTATTTTAACTTCTGTTAAACAACAGTCTAGAATTATTAAACAATTAACACTATGAAATATCTAGGCGGTCAATTCGTAGAGTATCTTTTAAGGTAGAGAATGAGCTGTCACTCATTCAAATCGGCCAAGAATTACAGATTATACTTGAAAAAAACTGAACGAAAATGTATCCCATTGGAAAGAAACGTTAATCAGTTAATATTTATGCAAATCCGTCACTATTAATCTTTCTCTGGATTAAGTCTACATGCTTCAATACAAATCACCCTCCACAGCTATTATTTAATGCATTAAACTTTACAGAAACGATTACAAAAATTTATCTCTGATTTGACTTTGACAGTCGTCACCGATCCTCCTTAACCCCTACACAGTGACTGAAGGGGAAATGTAGAGCAATATGCACTACAAATTTCAATTTTTTGGTCATTTATATGAAAATTTCTAATAGTGCGTTGGTTGACTATCATAACCCGCAGATGCCTCCTTAAGTACTTCCCCTTTATTTCTGATCTCACGGGCATAGGTAAACATCCTCACTTCTTATAACGTGGCAGAATTTAGTCTCTTTCCCACAATCCAGATATCTCAATGAATCCAGATATCTTTTATGAATGATCGTTATCTCAAAATAATAATTATTTTATTCTCATTCCTTATCATGATTTAAATTATTTGTAGATATTGATTGAACAATTTTCAACTGATATTTTTACTAATCCTTTTATCATAAAATGTACTCCTAATTTTTTAAAAACTACAAAACAAACAAAACCTAAAAAAGAATTTTTTTAAATTTGTATTTTTAAATACTTAAGTACTTCCTCTTTATTTTTAAATAAAGAAATAGCTTCATTGATAAAAAATATTTTCTCATGCCAATTCTTCGCTGAATTGCTAGGTGTAAAAATAAAGTTTGTATAATGAGCGACATACAATAATTAATACTTTCAATTTCGTCAATATCCTCAGTGATTATATCTATGTGCAACTGATATTTTTACTAATCATTTCAATACAAAATGTACGCTCAATAAAAAAAAACTGTATATTTAAACAAATGGAAAAAGAAATTTCTTTTTTAATTCTACTTTAGTAAACTCTCTGTAAAGAAATAGCTTCATCAAATTTTTCAGCTAAATCATCATCTAAATTCAGCTAATTTTTCTTTGATATATGCAGGTATCAAAAACCCCAATCATAGAAAGCGGCTAAAAGCGGAAATCGACAATCTTAACGTGGGCGACGGATTGCCGGAACATGTGCCAGGCTCGCTCGAAGAATGGCTGCGATTGCTCAGATTCGAGGAGTATCTTGGTGCTCTTCATCAGCAGGGCATGCGTTCGGTCGAAGACGTAACGACTCTGACCTGGGAAGATCTTGAGGACATCGGAATAGTGCGACTGGGTCACCAGAAAAAATTACTGCTAGCGATAAAACGCGTGAAGGATATTCGGGCGGGGAAACGAATCCAACCGCTCGATCTTGCTCGGCTTCCGCCTCATCCTGGACACACGCAGGTATTATTGCATACATTAATAGTAATTCTTTTGTATTTTGCTTCCTCATAGAGGAATCATTGTTTTTGTAAAAAAAAATTTTTTCGAGATTTTCATGTCAGGAGTCTCAGAAAGGTCTAAAACGTCGAGAAAAGTGGTTTAGAAAAAATGTCCGGATGAACGTATGTGTATGTGTGGCACGTTTGCAAAATTCCAACCGCTGTATCTCAAAAATGGCTTTAACAATCAAGCTGAAATTTGGCACGCTGGTAGAGGAGCAATGCCCCTTCCTATGTATACATTTTCGAAGAAATTGAAAAAAAATTCTGATTTTATAAGCCTTTCAATTATTGGAAAAATGTCTGTATGTTCTCTAGCTTCCGCAATTTTTCAGCTAATGAGCTAAATAGTTCTGGACAAATAGAGAAATGAAAGATGAAGGTCGGTATTGAATTTGAGCGAAATCCATAAAGCGGTTTAGATTTTATAGAATTTTGAATTTTCGAAAAAATTTTGTTTTTGTTCTTATTCAAGTTAAGTTCGACCAAATCTGCTTAAATCTTTTGCAAGGTAAAATTAACATCCAGTTGTAGTAGATATCGAATTTGGTGAAGATTGGTAAAGTGGTTCATATTTTATAAGACATTGAATTTTTCAAAAAATCTCTGTAGGTTCTCTAGCTGCCACAATTTTTTAGATAATGAGTTTAAACAGTTTTTGACGAATAAAGCAATGAAAAATGACGATGGGTATTGAATTTGAGCGAAATCCAAAAAGCGGTTTAGATTTTATCAAATTTTGAATTTTCGAAAAACTTTTGTTTTCTGCTCAAATCTTTTGCAAGGTAAAATTAACATCTAGTCGTAGTAGATATCGAATTTGGTGAAGATTGGTAAAGTGGTTCAGACTTTATAAGACATTGAATTTTTCAAAAAATCTCTGTTCTCTAGCTGCCAACATTTTTTAGATAATGAGCTTAAACAGTTTTGACGAATGAAGCAATGAAAAATGACGATCGGTATTGAATTTGAGCGAAATCCATAAATCGGTTTAGATTTTATAAAATTTTGAATTTTCGAAAAACTTTTGTTTTCGTTCTTATTCAAGTTAAGTTCGACCAAACCTGCTCAAATCTTTTGCAAGATAAAATTAACATTCAGTTCTAGTAGATATCGAATTTGGTGAAGATTGGTAAAGTGGTTCAAATTTTATAAGATATTGAATTTTCCAAAAAATCTCTGTATGTTCTCTAGCTGCCACCATTTTTTAGATAATGAGCTTAAACAGTTTTTGACGAATAAAGCGATGAAAAATGACGATGGGTATTGAATTTAAGCGAAATACATAAAGCGGTTTAGATTTTATCAAATTTTGAATTTTCGAAAAACTTTTGTTTTCGTTCTTATTCAAGTTAAGTTCGACCAAACCTGCTCAAATCTTTTGCAAGATAAAATTAACATTCAGTTGTAGTAGATATCGAATTTGGTGAAGATTGGTAAAGTGGTTCAAATTTTATAAGAAATTGAATTTTTCAAAAAATCTGTATGCTCTCTAGCTGCCACCATTTTTTTAGATAATGAGCTTAAACAGTTCTGGACAAATAGAGAAATGAAAAATGAAGGTCGGTATTGAATTTGAGCGAAATCCATAAAGCGGTTTAGATTTTATCAAATTTTGAATTTTCGAAAAACTTTTGTTTTCGTTCTTATTCAAGTTAAGTTCGACCAAACTTGCTCAAATCTTTTGCAAGATAAAATTAACATTCAGTTCTAGTAGATATCGAATTTGGTGAAGATTGGTAAAGTGGTTCACATTTTATAAGACATTGAATTTTTCAAAAAATCTCTGTATGTTCTCTAGCTGCCACAATTTTTTAGATAATGAGTTTAAACAGTTTTTGACGAATGAAGCAATGAAAAATGACGATGGGTATTGAATTTGAGCGAAATCCAAAAAGCGGCTTAGATTTTATCAAATTTTGAATTTTCGAAAAACTTTTGTTTTCGTTCTTATTCAAGTTAAATTCGACCAAATCTGCTCAAATCTTTTGCAAGGTAAAATTAACATCTAGTCGTAGTAGATATCGAATTTGGTGAAGATTGGTAAAGTGGTTCAGATTTTATAAGACATTGAATTTTTCAAAAAATCTCTGTATGTTCTCTAGCTGCCACAATTTTTTAGATAATGAGCTTAAATAGTTTTTGACGAATAAAGCAATGAAAAATGACGATGGGTATTGAATTTAAGCGAAATACATAAAGCGGTTTAGATTTTATAGAATTTTGAATTTTCGAAAAAATTTTGTTTTCGTTTTTATTCAAGTTAAGTTCGACCAAATCTGCTTAAATCTTTTGCAAGGTAAAATTAACATCCAGTTGTAGTAGATATCGAATTTGGTGAAGATTGGTAAAGTGGTTCAGATTTTATAAGACATTGAATTATTTAAAAAATCTCTGTATGTTCTGTAGCTGCCACCATTTTTTAGATAATGAGCTTAAACAGTTTTTGACGAATGAAGCAATGAAAAATGACGATCGGTATTGAATTTGAGCGAAATCCAAAAAGCGGTTTAGATTTAATACAATTTTGAATTTTCGAAAAACTTTTGTTTTCGTTCTTATTCAAGTTAAGTTCGACCAAACCTTCTCAAATCTTTTGCAAGGTAAAATTAACATCCAGTCGGAGTAGATATCGAATTTGGTGAAGATTGGTAAAGTGGTTCAGATTTTATAAGACATTGAATTATTTAAAAAATCTCTGTATGTTCTGTAGCTGCCACCATTTTTTAGATAATGAGCTTAAACAGTTTGTGACGAATAAAGCAATGAAAAATGACGATCGGTATTGAATTTGAGCGAAATCCATAAAGCTGTTTAGATTTTATAAAACTTTGAATATTCGAAAAATTTTTGTTTTCGTACTTATTCAAGTTAAGTTCGACCAAACCTGCTCAAATCTTTTGCAAGATAAAATTAACATTCAGTTCTAGTAGATATCGAATTTGGTGAAGATTGGTAAAGTGGTTCAGATTTTATAAGACATTGAATTTTTCAAAAAATCTCTGTATATTCTCTAGCTGCCACAATTTTTTAGATAATGAGCTTAAACAGTTTTTGACGAATAAAGCAATGAAAAATGATGATCGGTATTGAATTTAAGCGAAATACATAAAGCGGTTTAGATTTTATAGAATTTTGAATTTATGAAAATTTTTGTTTTCGTACTTCTTTAATTTGTATTTAAAATAAGGATGCAAAGTAGAACTTTGCACATTGCTTTATCGATAATTTTCATCTTTCGCAAAGCTTCCTGTATGCGGAAGCCAAAAATAAAATAAAGAAACTTCCTCCATAGAGGCGGCGTTGCGAAAGATGAAAATTAATGAGGAAGCAATGTGCAAACTTCTACTTTGCATCCGTTTTTTTTTTTAAACCTCTATCCCACAATCCAGATATCCCAATGACACTTTATGAATAATCGTTATCTAAAAATAATAATAATTTTATTCTCATTCCTTATCATGATTTAGATTATTTGTAGAAAAAACAAGTAAATTTGAAGTTTAAAAAAATCTACTTGAACATATCCTAAAGAATGTAGTCAACTCTTTGCTATTTTATGAATAACAATAATTGAGAATAAATTGTTCATAAATAAATGACTATAATTCGATCGTTAGGACGTCGTAATTCAACGTGGTGGACCGGACCTTCCGTCCCCGGACGAGGATTGTTCCTCACCGGTTCTAAGATCGTTCCAACGTGGCGGTAACGAGGCTACGTCCACGTGGAGGAGCATGTACGCAGCGTTACCCGGTGGTTTGGAATACAGTGGCACAGTGGGACGAGGAAGCGCGGGTTCCCGTGGTAAATCACTCGAGAGTCTGGAAGACGCTCCTCTTGTCTATCCACCGTCGCCAGCACCGACGTCGCACCCTGATGCAGTTGGTTGGCGGCCGAGATGCTTCGAGGACGGCGATCTTACGCCCACGAACGAAGCATCGACAACAGTAGAAGCTGGAGGTGGTACTTTACCAAGACCACGACATTGTCTCGTTCGTCCACGGCCAGTAGCCAAGGTAACGATCACTTCTTCCAACGCTTGACCTTGAAAAATCATTCCACTTATTAAGGGGAGGGAGTCAGGTCAAAAGAATTGATTTTGGAAATTCAATATCATCCAAATCCTATTGCATATAAAAATGCTCAACGCATTATATTGTTGGTACTCGATGAAAGGATTTTTTACTGTCGTCTGACTTGCATGTGCTTTTCAATATTATCTTAAGCAAAGTTCTTAGGTTTTCCATTCTGCGCATGATTCAGATCAAACTACCAGGCAGATTGGAATGGTTGACGTCTCATTTTCTTCTTCATAAAAAGATACACCGGCTAAATGGAGCAAATGTTAATAAAATGTAATATTTTTTAAGTGACACAATTATTAATAAATAAATTTTATGCTATTTTCTAAATCAGTGATTAACTTTGCTTTCAGAATGAAAAAAAAATAGTTTGCTCCATTTAGCCGGTGTATCTTTTCATGAAGAAGAAAATGAGACATCAACCATTCGAATCTGCCTATTAGTTTGATCTAAATCATGCGCAGAATGGAAAACCTAAGAACTTTGCTTAAGATAATATTGAAAAGCATATGCAAGTCAGACGACAGTAAAAAATCCTTTCATCGAGCACCAACAATATAGTGCATTGGACATTTTTATATGCAATAGGATTTGGATGATATTGAATTTCCAAAATCAATTTTTTTGACCTGACTCCCTCCCCTTAAGGAGGTTCATAAAAAAAATCAAATCCAAGATAAAATTGTTAAAAAAAATCGTATAACAGCTGTAATGATAACGGACACGTACGCAAAATTTTTAAGGGATTCACCGTGTAGTTTCCGAGATATTAAATAACAAAGTTGCGACTATTTACATGTAAAGAAAAGAAAAGTGAGTCGAATATTGAACTTTTTACGTCTTTGCAAGAGCTAAATCCAAGATAGGATAATCAAAAAAATATGTAGACGTCCGGAAAAGTATTCTGAATAGGGCACGAGCTTGAAATTTGAAGGTCACCGCGAAATTGACAGAGAAATCGTTAATTTTTTGCCTCTACGCTTAACGCGGCTCGCATGGTGTCTCGCTCACACGGCGTCAGCCCCTTATCGCGCTGCACAACAGTGCCTATCCCCACCCTGCCGCCATCACCGAACCTCCTTAAGGGATCTTTCCAGTGTGACGGCCCGAAAAATAACCTCTTTTCACGATTTTTTTTGGGACGTTTACTATACGCCGATCAATCTGAAATTTTGATGACATATTAAGGGGATGCTGGAGTAGATATTGATACCGACTTCGGTCGGTAAGTTTCCTGATTAGGACATAGGTGGCGCCGACGTAATCTGTTTACTTTTAAGGAGGATCGGTGGCCACTCCCAAAGTCAAATCAGAGATAAATTTTTGCGATCGATTGTTTAAAGTTTAATGCATTAAATAATAACAGTGGAGGGTGATTTGTATTGAAGCATGTAGACTTAATCCAGAGAAAGATTAATAGTCACGGATTTGCATAAAGATTAACTGATTAACGTTTCTTTTCAGTGTGATATATTTTCGTTCAGTTTTTTCCAAGTATTATCTTTAATTCTTTGCCGATTTTTATGAACGATAGCTCATTGTTTTTCTTAAAAGATACTCTACGAATTGTCCTCCTAGATATTTCATAGTGTTCATCGTTTTGTAATTATAGCCTGTTGTTTATGATAGTATTTTAATTTCTGTTAAACAACAGTCTAGAATTATTAAACAATTAACACTATAAAATATCTAGGCGGTCAATTCGAAGAGTATCTTTTAAGGTAGAGAATGAGCTGTCACTCATTCAAATCGGCCAAGAATTACAGATTATACTTGAAAAAAACTGAACGAAAATGTATCCCATTGAAAAGAAATGTTAATCAGTTAATATTTATGCAAATCCGTCACTATTAATCTTTCTCTGGATTAAGTCTACATGCTTCAATACAAATCACCCTACACAGCTATTATTTACTGCATTAAACTTTAAAGAATCGATTACAAAAATTTATCTCTGATTTGACTTTGACAGTCGTCACCGATCGTCCTTAACAAAAGATAACGAAACTCCCGAAAAGCAAAATGGCCGCACACCATATGTCAACAGAGCTTTGCTGTAAGATATAATTGTTTCTGGAAATTAGATATGTAAAATCAGACCGGACGTCAATTTTGTGATGATTTCTAAATATTCCAAAACCATCAGAATGTTAACTACACAAGGCAAATCCATATATAGTGTATACTACGGTCGCATTGCAGCGGCTCGGAGCTTTTGCCAAAAGTAAACAGATTACGTCAGCGCCACCTGTCGCCTAATGACGGAACTATATTCATGCTCTTTACCAGCTCCGAGCCTGTGCGAAAAGCAAACAGTCTTTGCAATTGTAGTATACACTATTCGTGGATTTGGTTTGTGTAATCAACATTCCGACGGTTTTGAAAGGTTCAGGAATAATCAAAGAATGGGTGCCTGGTCTGATTTAACACATCTGAGTCCCAGAAACGTTTATATCTTACCTCAAAGGACCTGTTGACATTTCGAGCGGCCATATTGATTTTTGAGAGGTTCAGTAATATACAATTTCTTACATTTCTTGTATGTTTTGAACAGTAATTCGACCGGACACCCAAGCATGAATGTTTTTATTACATCCCTGCAAAATTTGACGTATATTTGTAGCATATTTTCGATGAATAGTATATACTACAAATTCGCCTATTTTCATTTCGGTAAAAATAGACGATTTTTAAGTTGAAAGTCGGTGAAAAAAATCTACTCCGGCATCCCCTTAAGGTAATCATGAATGACAGAAAATGATTTTTTATAAGACGATTTATACTGTCCAAATTTTTTTTTTTATTGTTGAAAATAATGTTGATAAAAAAGATAGCCTGATGGTGGACATCCTAGGGGTCGCAAATTTGATCTGAAAAAAAAAAAAACAAACCTCAAAGGATTATTAATTAGTATGCGATTGGCTATCGCGCTATGGAGGCTTTTTTAAAATCAAAATTGACAAAATGGCGGCGGTTTGAATAAAAAGTTTTTTTCGACAGTTTTTCTTTAAAAAAAAATGGGAATATTAAAAAAAAGAAGCTTCCATAGCACGATAGAGAGTAGCGTGAAGAATGTTCTCCTAAAATTTGAAAACGATCGCTTGACAACTGTTCCCTGGAGAATGTCCACCGTTTTGAAAAATGTCGTTTCGAGAAAAAACGCGTTTAAAGTTTCGAGCGTAGAAATTTCATATACCTAAATTGTGTACTTACGACTAATCGGCGATGCCAGGTCCATAAAATATGCCAGCGAAGTATTTCGAATTTCGCTTTAAAAATTTGAGTGGATGTTTTTGACCGTATATACTAATGGATAAGACAAAAAAAATCGTTTTTTTTCGCACTGGAAAGATCCTTTAACCCTTTTGTCACTGAGTTTTATGTAAATCGTCCTGCTTCATAAAATTAATGAGGCAAATCAGAGTTGTAAGTCTCTAATTCTTCTAGAAATGTAGTCGATGATACAATTGGCGATGACACATCAGACATTCAAATGGCTGTAACTTTTGAACAACGAATACTATAAAAAATGTAGACGGTCAATCGATTAAGGATCTTCCAACAATCAAAATAATCTATTGCTCGTCATTATTGGACTATTATTATAGTTTATTCTGTTTAAAAACCGCGCAAAAAAAACATGACATTTGGGGCTTTGCACATATCAGTCGATTTTTAATTCGGATCACGTTTGTGAATGTTTTAAAACGTAAGAAGGTTTTTGAAAATTTACCACTGATTTGACAACCGACTGTGAATTCCTTAATCTTTTTAATTCAACTATCCAGACATTCCAAATATATTTACCCAATAAACGGCTTATTTATCAACAGTGTTGTAAGTCCCCATTACTTTACGATATAAAGTTTACAGAACATTTTGTCTTGTAGTTACGAATTAGTAATGATAACCTGTAGCGATTGCAAAATTATATGTGAACATTTGAATAGCTTTAAGAAAAATCGAAATTTTAATTAAATTTTAGGAGAAATTGTGAGAATAATGAACAACCACAGGCCTCCATTACTTTAGCAATGCATTAACATTATTTCTCTATTTCTTCAATAAGATTATCATGAAATTTTATGGGGAATTAATATTTTTGGCCTCTATTCAAAAGTTTACCTATCATATTATAATCACCGCAAATTATTATTACAAAAACATAAGTACAAAGCCAATTGTAGCATCAATTTTGTTTAAAAAATAATTGGGGTTTTACAACACTGATTTATCATGCACGAAAATTCTTAATGTTCTGATTTTTTGCGGGATTATTTTTTGTTTTCTCAATTTGCGAAAGCGTTGAGATTGTGCGTTATTCGACGATGAACGAAATTATAATAAATATCAGTGGTTCAATCAGGTAACGGCGACGCCCGGGCAGTTCAAGTCGTTGCCCCGTGATTTCGACAACAAGTACCAGTTAACTTATGGCTTGGAGAGCAGCCCGCATCTTCCGAAGCGGAGGCCGCCGTCTCCACCGAGACGACAAAGCTCGAGGGAACTTGTCGCCGGTGTCGGTGGCAATCAGAGCGGCGACGTTGTTATAGACTGCAGCGGTCCTGTGCCAACCGCATCATGCGACGATCACCGCATACCCCATCATCTTCATCATCCGCCGCCTCCTGCACCGGCACCAGCGACCCCAACAACCCCGCAACTTAATCGACCGCCGTCGTCCATGTCTCGATCCTGGGGCAGTGTCAGCGTCAACGTCAACGAAGAGCACGAACTAATCGCGACACTTGCCCTTCAACATCGCAACGGTTCTGACGCTAGTTTCAAGGTAAATATTATTTATGTATTTTCATTCAGATACAAAGAATAAATTGTTGTAATTAACTGCCAGTAAACATCAGAAAAACCTGGGGAAACAAAGTGTTTAAAAAACTGTTAGCAGATTAAGTAATCTGCTTGCACTTGTAAAACAAGATTGTTGTAGGTTAACAAAAGTTATAGATGTTATTTGTTCAAATTTTTATCACAGATAAGCTATCTCTGTTTTTTTTAATCACAATTAAGGGGACGCTGGAGTAGATTTTGATACCGACTTCGGTCGGTAAGTTTCCCGATTAGGACACATCTTTTTGGCAAAAGATACCGAAACTCCCGAAAAGTCAAATGGCCGCACACCATATGTCAACAGACCTTTGCTGTAAGATATAATTGTTTCTGCAAATTAGATATGTAAAATCAGACCGGACGTCAATTTTGTGATGATTTCGAAATATTCCAAAACCATCACAATGTTAACTACACAAGCCAAATCCATATGTAGTGTATACTACGGTTGCATTGTGGGGTTACACGATAAACAAGAGTATGGCGGAGAGACACAATTTCCGAACGGTCGATTTGGACGAAAAAGGATAGCAGAAGTTGATACTCGTCGGCGAACCCTTTCAGGCATGTTGTTAATTTTGACAGTTGTAAATGATTTTAAAAAACGTGACTTTTTTTCGCTTCCGACTTCAGAATTCACAGATCCCACTTTTGGTCGGAAAATCCAACTTAAAGAACCTACATTTTTTTTTCTTTAAGATATCAAATTTTGGCCTTCACTATCGTTCTCAAGTCGCATATTGTACCTCAGAAAGTGCCGGATACATGCCTTTTTACGATGATTTTGGAAAAAGTGACTTTTGGTCGGTTCTGATTTCAGAATTCACAGATCCGAATTTTGATCGGAAAATCCAACCTAAAGAACCTACATTTTTTTTCTCTTCACGATATCAAATTTTGACCTTCACTATTGTTGTCAAGTCGCATATTGTACCTCAGAAAGTACCGGTTACATGCCTTTTTACGATGATTTTAAAAAAAGTCACTTTTGGTCGGTTCTGATTTCAGAATTCACAGATCCCACTTTTGGTCGGAAAATCCAACCTAAAGAACCTACATTTTTTTTTCTTTAAGATATCAAATTTTGGCCTTCACTATCGTTCTCAAGTCGCATATTGTACCTCAGAAAGTGCCGGTTACATGCCTTTTTACGATGATTTTAAAAAAAGTCACTTTTGGTCGGTTCTGATTTCAGAATTCACAGATCCCACTTTTGGTCGGAAAATCCAACCTAAAGAACCTACATTTTTTTTTCTTTAAGATATCAAATTTTGGCCTTCACTATCGTTCTCAAGTCGCATATTGTACCTCAGAAAGTGCCGGTTACATGCCTTTTTACGATGATTTTAAAAAAAGTCACTTTTGGTCGGTTCTGATTTCAGAATTCACAGATCCCACTTTTGGTCGGAAAATCCAACCTAAAGAACCTACATTTTTTTTTCTTTAAGATATCAAATTTTGGCCTTCACTATCGTTCTCAAGTCGCATATTGTACCTCAGAAAGTGCCGGTTATATGCCTTTTTACGATGATTTTGGAAAAAGTGACTTTTGCTCGGTTCTGATTTAAGAATTCGCAGATCCCACTTTTGGTCGGAAAATCCAACTTAAAGAACCTACATTTTTTTTTCATTAAGATATCAAATTTTGGCCTTCACTATCGTTCTCAAGTCGCCTATTGTACCTCAGAAAGTGCCAGTTACATGCCTTTTTACGATGATTTTTGAAAAAGTCACTTTTGGTCGGTTCTGATTTCTGAATTCACAGATCCAACTTTTGGTAAAAAAATCCAACCTAAAGAACCTACATTTTTTTTTCTTTAAGATATCAAATTTTAACCTTCACTATTGTTTACAAGTGGCATATTGTACCTCAGAAAGTACCGGTTACATGCCTTTTTACGATGATTTTTGAAAAAGTCACTTTTGGTCGGTTCTGATTTCAGAATTCACAGATTCGACTTTTGGTCGGAAAATCCAACCTAAAGACCCTACATTTTTTTTCTTTAAAATATCAAATTTTGGCCTTCACTATCGTTCTCAAGTCGCATATTGTATCTCAGAAAATGCCGGTTACATTCCTTTTTACGATCATTTTGGACAAAGTGACTTTTGCTCGGTTCTGATTTCAGAATTCACAGATCCGAATTTTGGTCGGAAAATCCAACCTAAAGAACCTACATTCTTTTTTCTTCAAGATATCAAATTTTGGCCTTCACTATCGTTCTCAAGTCGCATATTGTACCTCAGAAAGTTCCGGTTACATGCCTTTTTACGATGATTTTGGAAAAAGTGACTTTTGCTCGGTTCTGATTTCAGAATTCGCAGATCCCACTTTTGGTCGGAAAATCCAACCTAAAGAACCTCAATTTTTTTTTCTTCAGGATATCAAATTTTGGCCTTCACTATCGTTCTCAAGTCGCATATTGTACCTCAGAAAGTACCTGTTACATGCCTTTTTACGATGATTTTTGAAAAAGTCACTTTTAGTCGGTTCTGATTTCGGAATTCGCAGATCCGACTTTTGGTCGAAAAATCCAACCTAAAGAACCTACATTTTTTTTCTCTTTAAGATATCAAATTTTGGCTTTCACTATCGTTCTCAAGTCGCATATTGTACCTCAGAAAATGCCGGTTACATGCCTTTTTACGAGGATTTTGGAAAAAGTGACTTTTGGTCGGTTCTGATTTCAGAATTCACAGATTCGACTTTTGGTCGGAAAATCTAACCTAAAGGACCTACATTTTTTTTCTTTAAGATATCAAATTTTGGCCTTCACTATCGTTCTCAAGTCGCATATTGTACCTCAGAAAGTGCCGGATACATGCCTTTTTACGATGATTTTGGAAAAAGTGACTTTTGGTCGGTTCTGATTTCAGAATTCACAGATCCCACTTTTGGTCGGAAAATCCAACCTAAAGAACCTACATTTTTTTTTCTTCAAGATATCAAATTTTGGCCTTCACTATCGTTCGCAAGTCGCATATTGTACCTCAGAAAGTTCCGGTTACATGCCTTTTTACGATGATTTTTGAAAAAATCACTTTTGGTCGTTTCCGACTTCAGAATTCACAGATCCAACTTTTAGTCGAAAAATCCAACCTAAAGAACCTACATTTTTTTTTCTTCAAGATATCAAATTTTGGGTTTCACTGTCGTTCTCAAGCCGCATATTGTACCTCAAAAAGTACCGGTTACATACAATTTTTACCATGATTTAAAAAATCGAGCGTTTTTTCCGTTTCTAATTTCAGAATTCACGAAACTAATAAAATTCTTATATCGAAAATGCAAGTTATTTCAGCCACGATAATCTGTAAAAGTCACAGTACACTAATAAAAACTATAATACCGAGGTTTGATAGTTATAATAAAAATTACATTTGGTAAAACGCAAGCAGGAAGCCCCAAATGTCCACCAACAAATTTATCAAACCGTCCTATCATTTATTTCAGTCAAGTTCGAGTACGGAATCGGATTCCCTGCCATTCGCAAATGAGAATGCGGGCACGATAAAGCAGCGGGCTGCGAGAGTCCAGGAATACGTCAACAGTCCCGGGGGTCTTAGTTCACACGTGATGGGTGGTCATCACGTTGGTGGAGGTCATAATGCCGGTAACAGCGGCAGTAACAACGGTGGAAGCGGAGGCGGTGAACCGGCCGACGTTCTCAACGATATTGGCAATATGCTCGCCAATTTAACTGACGAATTGGACGCGATGCTCGAAGAGGAGAAGCGCCAAGGCCTCAATCCATAATCTTAACTGCCATCCTGCCGTATCCCGTTCGGGAAATCTTCCTTCCTTTTTTTCCTCTTCCCTTTATCTCCACATCCTCCTCCACCTCCTCCCTTCCTCTTCCTTCTCCCTCCCATCGACATTTCACAACTCTCCGTTGCCATAAGGGAAGCAAAAAAAGAAAAAGCGAGATTTTTGCGATTACGATTATTCGAAGATTTGTATTGTGGTTTTTCGTTTGGTCATCGATCGCTCATGAGACGATAAGGGACAGATTAAGCAAACTGCAGAGTAGAATAGTCGGATACTAATCAAGACGCATCGAGACCACGAAGCGAATATTAAGCACAACGGAGAAGCAGATAGAGTCAACGACGAGGATACAACTAATTGCGAGAAATAATTTACATTTTCGCGCAATTATTTTTCACCACATTTTCACTCCGATAAGAATTTTGTGATTTAATATATAGTGGTGAAATATTGGCCGTAATTTGCAATCCATTAAAACGCCATATAACTGATTGTGAAAATGAATAAGCAATACGTGAAATATGCAAATTGTCTCAGAATTTACAACTATTCTGATCACTTAAAGACGTCGAATAAGACGTTGTGAAAAAAAAATGCCGGCTCTAAAGTTTTCCCTATTGCGAGGATCAGGCAGCAGAGCCGATACTATTTTTAGTTGAAACCAGAGTTGTAAATCCCCATTAATTCATGAGATATAGTTTACAGTACAATTTGTTTTGTAATTATGATTTAATAATAATAATATGTAGCGATTATAAAATAGAGTGTAAACATTTGAATAGCTGTAAAAAATACTAATTTTCGCTTTAATATTGCAAGAAATAGTGGAAAAAATGAAAGAAATAAGTAATGCATTACTTATTTTTTTTTCAATTTTTCAAAAGAATTACCGTGAATTTTTATTGAAAAATAATAATTTTTGCAGCCATTCTAAAGTTTAATCATCGTATTACAATCGCTACATGTTATTATTATAAAATCATAATTATAGAGCTGATCGTATCATCATCATTATTTCTATAAGTATTAGGCATTTACAACTCTGAGTTGATACATTTATTCTCGTTACTTTTCTCTCTTCGAGACTCTGCCGCTTCCTCCGCTGTTAATTCGTTATTGTTTTTTCGGGTAAAAGACGCAAAGTCTCTACATTTTTTATACAGGGTCGCTGCACAATCGCTGTATGGTGTAGCTTTTTTTTAAAACTCTTTTCCAAACGAGCATTTTTTAGACGGAGACTTTGGATTAAAGATAACATAAAACGCCACGTTTCTTACAAGCAGAGTTGTAAATCCCCATTCATTCATGAGATGTAGTTTACAGTACAATTTGTTTTGTAATTATGATTTCATAATAATATTATGTAGTGATTATAAAATAGAGTGTGAACATTTGAATAACTGTAAAAAATGCTAATTTTCGCTTTAATATTGCAAGAAATAGTGGAAAAAGTGGAAGAAATATGTAATGCATTACTTATTTTTTTCCATTTTTTCAAAAGGATTACCGTGAATTTTTATTGACAAAATAATAATTTTCGCAGCCATTCCAAAGTTTAATCATCGTATTACAATCGCTACATATTATTATTATAAAATCATAATTATAGAGCTGATCGTATCATCATCATTATATATGAAATCATAGTTTTGTAATTATGATTTCATAATAATATTATGTAGTGATTATAAAATAGAGTGTAAACATTTTAATAGCTGTAAAAAATGCTAATTTTCGCTTTAATATTGCAAGAAATAGTGAAAAAAATGGAAGAAATATGTAATGCATTACTTATTTTTTTTACATTTTTTCAAAAGTATTACTGTGAATTTTTATTGACAAAATAATAATTTTTGCAGCCATTCCAAAGTTTAATCATCGTATTACAATCGCTACATGTTATTATTATAAAATCATAATTATAGAGCTGATCATCATCATTATTTCTATAAGTATTAGGCATTTACAACTCTGCTTAGAAGTGGCTAACTCGGCACCGTCGAAGGCTCGCAGAGTCTTTAAACTAAATCGCTGCAACTGCCAATGCGTTGTTTTCGAACGATGCAAAGCTAAGCCACATATAGACTAAAGATAAAAAGCTAAATTTATCTTTTTATTTTGCATTTATAATAATTCCACGGGCTTCCATATGTCAGAAGAAAAGATTTATTTTCAACGTTCATGAGAATACTGCATAAATGAATACGTATACGAATTTTTCTAATCGATCGGCTAAAAAAATCTTTCAGCTAACGATTTTCGTAATGATAATGGCGAATTGAAAAATACTTAATTTCTATCGAAATCTGCAATAATTTGTTCGTTTTTGAGTCCATAACGCAGAGAATAATTAATATCGATAGATCAACAACAAAATTGACTGATTAATGATAATTTATGAACTTACATTTTTGTTCAGTTAACAAAAAAAATAATCCATGATTATTTATCAACATTTCTGTCTCATAGATTATTTTGTGACTTACAAAAATGATCTATGAATTGATAACGTAGATTTTTTATAGCGTTAAAGTTTTAATAATAATCGCTGTTTGTTTATACAGCAATGTTTAGCTGGATAAACAAGAATCTACAATTATTTAATAATTAACATTATAAAATATGTTTACATTTGTTTTGTAGAATATCTTTTGAGTTTTATTAAAATCTACAATTAATTTACGCATAAAACTTATAAAAATGAATTACAAATCAGTGTAAAATGTTTAAAAATCCATCAATTCCAATATCTATACAAGTCTTCCGTGCAATGTAATCTCTAATCTTGAAAATAAATCTTTTTTCACACTTCGAAACATATGGAAGTTCAAAAAGCCGATGTATCGCAAGAAAATTCATCCATTTTGGATTAAACGTCCGTTTAAAGCCACGAAGTTTTCTATGTCTTTACAAAATATCCCGCAGATATGTCTGTCGGGTCAGACGGTGATCTTTTTTAAGCGAGCTTAATTCCCGACGTCGAAACGTCGGTTAATAATTGTACCATAACTTTTCGATTTACGTTACGATTACCGAGTTAACGATACGCGTATTAATTCTTACGTACACACATACACACACACACACACACAAACACAGTATGTCCAAAAGCGAGCACACATTCCAATGCGCAGAATTTCTTCCATTATCGCCTTGAATTTTTTAGTTTTTTTTTAATTTTTCGTACAGCCGATGAGCTACGAAAAATTTCCTACAATTTTTAAACGCTGAAACGTCGTTTCGTAACGCCACGTTTTTTAAATATTTTTTAATTACGACGCTGATTAATGTGTTGAGGGGATGAGAATAACGGCCGCCCGAGTGTTATTAACTTTTTTGTTCCCGTTAGTAATAATCGATTCTTAGGAACGATTTTCGTGCGTTACCGCGATTTATATAAACTCCTCCGGGCGTGATTTGTAAACTTTTGAAAAAGGAGAAAATAAAAAGCGAGGAGACTGTAAACCGGCGTGCAGTATAAACGATGGCGCTCTGTGCGACCGACACAAGTGCGAGGCCAACAATTAAATAGACCCACTACTTATGATTAACTTAACGTTTAAGATTAATCTATTAAAGAAGAAGAAGAAGATGAAGGAGAAGAAGAAATGAAAAAAAAAAAACATTAGCCTCGATTATCTCGGGCCAGCGGACTTGTCTTGTTATCTATTGTAGGTGTATAGTTATAAATAGATGTCATGAATGAGCAGTGAATTTAGGAGGTCGGTCTTGTCAATGCTACGAAACAATTTGGAGGTTTTAATCGTGTTTATTTAATCGAACTTTATTTTTATTGATCCACAATGAATTTATCCGGGTTTTACGATTTACGCGTCTCTAATTGAATAATTGAGTCGTGCTCATAATTCACTCGGTATCGATTTAAAAAATAAGAAAAATAACAAGAAATGAATTTTAACGCAAACTTTTGATTCGCGGTTATATTTACAGATAATACATAAGGCAGCTAATAGACTACGCCTGAAATCATTGCTTTTGCATGGTGTATAAATATTATATATAAATATATATTATACTAATTATAGTTTTTGTACAAAGGTATGTGCGCCCACGAACGGTGACCTCGCCCAGCGAGCTGCCAGAGCGCTCGCCTAAACTGTATTGTACACAACAACCATCCTCGGAGCCCAATCCCGCCTTCCTTCCATCTTTATTTCGATATGCATTATATATATTATTTGGTCTAACAATTGTAAAAGATTATTATTATGATCTTTGAATAAAGCCGATTGATGCAGAAGATGTCTTTTTAACAGCAATTTAACACTCTCCCATCTAATTTGCTGGTATTGTATGATAGTTAAGTCTTTACAAATGGCCTCCCTGACGGATCTGAAATGACTTCTGCTCAGTCATTTTGAAGTTATTCGCGAGTCATGACCGGTCGCGGTCATTTAGGAGTCAAACTTTCGTTATTGCCCGGTCAATTGACTGGAGGGTCACTTAAGGTAAACGTACCAATGCCGGGACGTTTAAGGCGGTGTCTGTTTTGTATGCCAATTTCCGCATGCATATATTAATTATTTTGCAAATGGTGGTAACGAATTGCAAGATTAGAGTTTCTAGTTTCCAAAAACTATACAATAAAAATATTTCTGATTGTTTGATAAATAGTTATTGATTAAAACGCTGAAAAGTGCAGATGTACCAGTGCCGGGACGGGTATTTTTGTGCATGTCCCGCTGCCGGGACACCAAATGTGCGTATCGGTGGACATCTACAAATTTTAAGGACGATCGGTGACGACTGTCAAAGTCAAATCAGAGATAAATTTTTGTAATCGATTCTTTAAAGTTTAATGCATTAAATAATAGCTGTGGAGGGTGATTTGTATTGAAGCATGTAGACTTAATCCAAAGAAAGATTAATAGTGACGGATTTGCATAAATATTAACTGATTAACATTTCTTTTCAATGGGATACATTTTCGTTCAGTTTTTTTCAAGTATAATCTGTAATTATTGGCCGATTTGAATGAGTGACAGCTCATTCTCTACCTTAAAAGATACTCTGCGAATTGACCGCCTAGATATTTCATAGTGTTAATTGTTTAATAATTCTAGACTGTTGTTTAACAGAAATTAAAATAATTTCATAAACAACAGGCTATAATTACAAAACGATGAACACTATGAAATATCTAGGAGATCAATTCGTAGAGTACCTTTTAAGAAAAACAATGAGCTATCGTTCACAAAAATCGGCAAAGAATTAAAGATAATACTTGGAAAAAACTGAACGAAAATATATCACACTGAAAAGAAACGTTAATCAGTTAATCTTTATGCAAATCCGTGACTATTAATCTTTCTCTGGATTAAGTCTACATGCTTCAATACAAATCACCCTCCACTGTTATTATTTAATGCATTAAACTTTAAAGAATCGATCGCGAAAATTTATCTTTGATTTGACTTTGGGAGTGGCCACCGATCCTCCTTAATGCATCTGCTTGAAAAGAAATGCCAAAAAATGTGCAGTACACATATATACACCTATGATGCAATAAATAAAACATATATGTTTATAAAATACATATATATATTTTAGTAAATTATCAATGAAGTTTTTGCTACCGCATAACCCAACATCCGCGTCAAAATGTCAATCGTGCGATTGTGTCTCGACTCTGGGTCGCAGCGAGATTGCTTACTACTTGCCCCAGTCGCGGAACATACGTTGGACAGTGGTGCCAACGTAAGGTAAACGTACCAATGGTGGGACAGGTCCCAATTGAGGGACACTAAAAGGATATTTGTAGATACTAAGAGTTTAATGGATAAAATATTAAAAAATAACTCTTCCAATTGTATCTGTTATATATAATTAACATACGTGAAAAAATTTCATGTTTTTCATCGTAAATTGAAAATGTAAATAATAAGTATATTAGCGGATCTATGGTGTTCGAGCTTTTTCAGCAAATCCCTAAACCAATTAGCTAAGGAGAGCCGAATAATCATTAATATGATACCCCGGAGATTATAGTTCGTTCGAGACTTTCCATAGGTATTTCAAATTCAGAAATTCTTAAAGTTTAAGATTACACTGTCAAATGTTACGTACAATATCTTAAAACTCGTAATTTTTGTGTCCCGTTATTGGAGCTGACCGAATATACGTTGGCACCGCTGTCCAACGTATGTTCCGCGACTGGGGCAAGTAGTAAGCAATCTCAGTGCGACCCAGAGCCGGGACACAATCGCACGATTGACATTTTGACGCGGATGTTGGGTTATGCGGTAGCAAAAACTTCATTGATAATTTACTAAAATATATATATATATTTTATAAGCATATATGTTTTATTTATTGCATCATAGGTGTATATATGTGTACCGCACATTTTTTGGCATTTCTTTTCAAGCAGATGCATTAAAATTTGTAGATGTCCACCGATACGCACATTTGGTGTCCCGGCAGCGGGACATGCACAAAAATACCCGTCCCGGCACTGGTACATCTGCACTTTTCAGCGTTTTAATCAATAACTATTTATCAAACAATCAGAAATATTTTTATTGTACAGTTTTTGGAAACTAGAAACTCTAATCTTGCAATTCGTTACCACCATTTGCAAAATAATTAATATATGCATGCGGAAATTGGCATACAAAACAGACACCGGCTTAAACGTCCCGCCATTGGTACGTTTACCTTATATTCGGTCAGCTCCAATAACGGGACACAAAAATTACGAGTTTTAAGATATTGTACGTAACATTTGACAGTGTAATCTTAAACTTTAAGAATTTCTGAATTTGAAATACCTATGGAAAGTCTCGAACGAACTATAATCTCCGGGGTATCATATTAATGATTATTCGGCTCTCCTTAGCTAATTGGTTTAGGGATTTGCTGAAAAAGCTCGAACACCATAGATCCGCTAATATACTTATTATTTACATTTTCAATTTACGATGAAAAACATGAAATTTTTTCACGTATGTTAATTATATATAACAGATACAATTGGAAGAGTTATTTTTTAATATTTTATCCATTAAACTCTTAGTATCTACAAATATCCCTTTAGTGTCCCTCAATTGGGACCTGTCCCACCATTGGTACGTTTACCTTAAATATGACAAGTCATAATGTTCATTTTTTTAACCAGTTAATGACCAAGTTTGAAGTTGTTTTTTGGTAGATTATGAGTAGTTTTTCGGTCATGTAACTTAGATCGGACCCAGGAATTACTGTTGGTACACCCATTTACAGGGTTAGTTTCAAGTTAATTTCAGGTATCATCCGAGTAATAAATTTTGGGAAGTGCTTCGGCGAATGACGGCTCATGAGGAGTTGTTTAGCTTTTTACGTTTCGCCCTGATCAGGGCCTCTTCAGAAATTTATTCATATAAATCTATATACAATAAAGTAAAAAAATATGTAAAATAATACTTGTATAAAAAATATAAAAACAATATTGTTTGTTGACGCTCGCTTCTTACATTTTCTAACTTAGCCTATATTTTAATTTTGAGATAGTATTGTAAATTTCTTTTCACAGGACATACCGGTGTTGAGTTTGTGACCTCTTTTTTTGCATCTTACGTGTATGTTTGTTGGTTGACAAATATATAATTTATTGTATATAGATTTATATGAATAAATTTCTGAAGAGGCCCTGATCAGGGCGAAACGTAAAAAGCTAAACAACTCCTCATGAGCCGTCATTCGCCGAAGCACTTCCCAAAATTTATTATTGAAATACGGCTGAAGCAAATAATAACATTCATCATCCGAGTAATTTTTGCTTCCTCATAGAGGAAGCTTTGTTTTCATGAAAAAAAAAAATTTCGAGATTTTCATGCCAGTATGCTTAGAATAGCCCATAACGTCGAGAAAAGTGGTTTAGAAAAAATGTCCCTATGTGTGTGTGTGTGTCCTGGGCTCCGAAAATTCGATGAACTATTACTCAGTAACCGTTCGAGCGATATGGCTCAAATTTGGCACGCAAGTAGAATAGTTGCCCCGCTTTGAATGTTGAGATTTTTGAAACAAAAAAATCAGCCATTTTGATTTTATGGTTCTTTTAATTTTTTGATAAAAGGGCGTGGTCGCTTTAACTTTCGTAAAAATTAGACGATTTTGCTAAATAGTTGTTTATAAATAAATATACGTTCAATGTTGTTTGGCATTGCATTTGGGCGAAATCGGTAAAGCGGTTCAAATTTTATAGATGTTTGAATTTTTCCAAAAAAATAATTTTTTTTTATAAATCACGTCGAATTTCACCAATTTAACCGAAATGTTTTACAGACGAAAAGGAACATGCAGTTATGCCGGCTACCAAATTTGACGATGATCGGTAAAGTGGTTCAGATTTTACGACATTTTGAAATTTACAAAAAAAAACGACTTTCGCTCTAGCATTAGCAAAAGTCGATAATGCGAGACAAAAGTTTGTACTCAATGGAAATAAGAATGAAAAGTAGAACTTTACACATTGCTTCATATATAATTTTAATTTTTTTAAATTTATAATTATCGCTTGTCCCAAAATAGAATTGCTCATAACTCTCGAACGGCGTGACGAATCGAGATGAAAATTTACACAAAAGAGGAGGATAAACTCCGTTTTCGTTATTTCGATTAAGGTAGTCCTTGCGCATTAAGCTGAGGTCAAATAAGTTTTCGAAAAATGGGAGGGTATTACAAACACTTTTCGCCAATATAAACAAGGCTGCAAAGTAGAACTTTGCAAATTGCTTACTCATTATTGTTGGATTTTTACAAAGCTTCCTCTATGAGGAAGTCAAAATAGATTAACATGCTTCCTCGTAGAGGTAGATTTGTAAAAATCCAACAATAATGAGGAAGCAATTTGCAAAATTCTACTTTGCAGCCTTTTTGGTAAAATGACTGAAAAATCACTTCAAAATTACTTATAAATCATTAAAAAATCACTTCATTTATTAGTCATTTATCGGTGATCTCGGATCCGTTAGGGGCTTTTCTTATTTTATGGTATTCGTGATTTTTTCAATCAATTTTGCTTCCTCGTAGAGGAGCTTTGTTTTCATGAAAATTTTTTTTTTTCGAGATTTTCATGTTAAAATGTTTAAAATGGTCTGAAACGTCGAGAAAAGTGGTTTTGAAAAATTGTCCGGATGTATGTATGTGTGTGTGTGATGAAAGGCCAAAAATTCATATAACTGTAACTTATAAAGTATTCTACCGAATCAGCTAAAATTTAAACAACATGTACAGTACTGGCTAATCTTCAAGTGGTATAAATTTTACAAAAATCGCTTAACGCATTTCATTTTTATAAGAATTTTGAAATTTTGAAAAAAGTACGTAAATGCTCTAGCTCGAACGAATTTTTAGCAATCGGGCTGAAACTTCGTATTAAAATTGAACAAAGTGATACGACCTTTCAGGGATGGGCATACTCGAATACTTTTGATATTCGAATATTAAAATAATACCGAATAGAACCCGATTCATTATTTATTTAAAAATGAATACTGAATTGAGATCAACTCATTATTCATTTCTCAAATGAATACTGAATTTTGTTAGATTCATTACTCATTTAAAAAATGAATACTGAATTGAGGTGGATTCATTATCCATTTTTGAAATGAATACGGATTCGAGGTGGATTCATGATCCATTTTCAAATGAATAATAAATCCACCTAAATTCAGTATTCATTCTTAAACAAATAATGAATCTCATTCGATCCAGTGCAAAATAATAAAGCCTTCCTCCCCTTTGCCTTTTGCGTGTGCGCGAAGCGCGCGTGACACTATAACCTGCTATTATATATGGTCTTAAGTTTATGACGAAAGCCAAAAGCCAAAAGAGTAGCGAAATTGATAAAAGAGTGTGTAATTAAGCCATATCTAGATGGTCGCTACTTTGAAGTGGAATCCCTTTTTCCACAAATATTCAATTTTATGGTATCCGAATACTGAATAAATACTGAATCGAGTTGGATTCATTATACTTTTCAGAATAAATACTGAATCGAGTTGGATTCATTATTCGTTTCAGAATGAATACTGAATCGAGGTAGATTCATTATCCATTTCAACAACGAATAATAAATCCAACTCAATTCAATACTCATTTAAAAAATAAATAATAAATACACCTCGATTGAGTATTTATATTAAAATGAATAATGAATAAAATATTTTTATTATTCGTGAATAAAAAAGTATTCGAGTATGCCCATCCCTGCGACCTTTGGTATTGAATTTGGGCCAAATCGGTAAAGCGGTTCGGTTTTTATGAGATTTTGAATTGTTCGAAAAATTTTCGTTTTGCTCTAATTCAGGGAAAATTTCAACTAATCGACTGAAATTTTCTACACAGGAAAAGTAACATTCAGCCCTGCTACGTACCAAATTTGGTGATGATCGGTAAAGCGGTTCGGATTTTACGTGATTTTGAATTTTTTAAAAATTTATTGGTGTCGCTCTGGATTTCGTAAAACGTCAGAAATCATCAACTTCGTCAATAATTTTCATCTTTCGCAAAGCTTCCTCTACGAGGAAGCCAAAAATAAAATAGGGAAACTTCATCATGGAGGCGGCTTTGTAAAAAGCGAAAAAGAATGAGGAAGCAATGTGCAAGGTTCTCCTTTGTATCCTTTTTATTAATTTTTTTTTACACTTTGTCTTAAGGTGATGACAGAGAATATTGAAAAATTTTCTATACTTCACTTTCCATAATTTTTCTCTATTTTCCAAAGCATTTTTTAGAGTTTTTAAAAATGGGGTATTTAGCAATTCTCTTTGCATCGGCGAGTTTTTTGTTCGAATGAAAAAAGAAAATTGAAAATCGATCAAGCGAAAAAAAAATTAATGGCAAGTTGAAAGTTTTGAATTTTTAAGATTTTGGGAGTTCGAAGTCGAAAAAAAAAAATGTTTTTTTTTTTCATAAATTTTACGAAAATGCCAATTTTTTTTTATAAGTAAAAAAACTTTTTGTATTTATACTTGTATGAACTATACTATTAACGATTTTTATTCTTTTCTATCTACCCGAAAAATTATCTTCGCATCTTATATATCAGATTTAGATTTTATTAGCCAGGAAAGAATACATAAACAAAAGCAGACAAAGAAGAAGTACAGAAAATAATCTTAACCTAAATGAGGCGATACAAAAGAGAAAATGAGAGGCGAGCAAATCAAGTATAATACATAAGCGAAAATACAATCCCAGAAATATCGTGCAAACATTTTTCAGACTAAAATTAAGGTAGTTATAACGCGAATGCAAACACGTTAGATACGTCCGAATTCTTTATATCTTGTAGTCTGAGTATTCATCTTTTATTTGTGAGGAATTACGACATACGTTACCGGATATCTAATTAAGTAAATAACTTTTTAAAACAGAGTTTTATACATGGCGTTATATGGAGAAGTATAAAAAATTGACTTTTGAACAGAGAAAAAAGCATCTCAGAAATGAAATATAAAACATCTAAACAGCTCTACGTTTTCGTTAGATCTTAAAGTAACCGATGCGACCATAAAAAGTAGTAGTCACCGGACATTTCAGCGAATTATTGTAAGTTAATTGCAAGAAATTGCGTTGTGCAAACACAATCTCTACCAGCTGTTCAAGATGGCGGCGAAGTTTGGCAACGCTGCACATCAGTTATATACGCGACAGTTACCATCGGTCGGTATATACTCGTAGTGTTCTGCAATAAAAATGAATGAAAATGATCCCTCGCATCCTAAATTCGACGTAATTAACTGAAATCGAACTTTTTAACCTATCAATACTCTTGAATTTTTCATTTGTTGATCAAATTTGATTTGCGTCGATTCTTCACTGTATCTGGCTTTTTTGTTGCTTGAATGTTGTCGAACCACGCTTTTCTTTTACGCGTAATGAATTGGCCGTTTATTTTCCGCGATCCGCTCTAACGTCGTGTCTTTCTTTTGGAGAATTCGACATGACAGAGCAGATTCGCCAAACAAACTTTGCAAACCTAACCTCGTTTCAGGTCGGTAACGTACGATGCCGGTCGAACAGTCGGTCGATATTGCGGTGTTGCCACGATGTGTCGTGTGCTTACAGAGCCAGTGGCGGCCGAGTCAAGACATAAGTCAAATTAGTTTTAATAACATAATTAAATTAATTACGCACGTGAAAATAATTTCGTAATATGATTGAATGAAACTTTTTTATTTTAGAATGTAATTGTGGAATATGCAGAAAGAATGAATAATTTTATTCTTCGATGACGATAGTTGCTAGTATCTATGACTCAGGCGTACTGACATAGCTACCTTAAACGTGAGAAACGTTCAGTCTTGTGGTAATACACAAGGGCTTGAAGTTTCATTCGCTAAAAATCGTATTTCATCTGTATATGATGACCTATTTTCAAGGTGTGCATAAATATGAGACGAAAATTAAACGTAAGACTCTTCAGCCCTTCCGATGATGGACAAAGGGCTTTTCGCTACGAACTGCAATGTACACACTCAGAAAAATATGAAAAATTCCTAACAATCCCAGTTTACATAAATAAACGTTTGACCAGTCGCACATAGTAGAATAATTTTTTTTTTTCAATAATTTTTAAATAAAAAAAGCTTAAAAACTATAATAAGAAAAATCTTGCCCACTTTCGCTATAAGCTAGATCATTTTTGTATTCAACAAAGAATTTTTCAGATTTTTAAATTATGACATTCAATATATCACTTCAAAAAAATATTAAAAAAAAAATTTACATAGAAAAAATAAAAAATAAAAATCTGGTGCATTTGAGGGTCTAACTAATCCTACAAAATATTAAGAGCCAAATCGGGGAGTATATTTAAAAAAAAAAGTATTTTCATCTGTATATGATGACCTATTTTCAAGGTATGCATAAATATAAGACCAAAATTAAACGTAATTTTTAAATCAAAAAAGCTTAAAAAATATAAGAAAAAAAATCTTGCCCACTTTTGCTATAAGCTAGATAATTTTGATATTCAACAAAGAATTTTTCAGAATTTTTTCAGATTTTTAAATTATGCCGATATATCACTTTAAAAAAATATTCAAAAAAAAATTTACATAGAAAAAATTAAAAAATTAAAATCTGGTGCATTTGAGAGTCTAACTAATCCTACAAAAAATTACGAGCCAAATCGGGGAGTATATTAAAAAAAAAATATTCTCATCTGTATGTATATGATGACCTATTTTCAAGGTGTGCATAAATATGAGACCAAAATTAAACGTAAGACTCTTCAGCCCTTGTGATGATGAACAAAGGGCTTTTTGCTACTAACTGCAATGTAGACACTCAAAAGAATTTGAAAAATTCCTAAAAATCTGAAAAAAATCTTTAAAAAATCGAGTTTACATAAATAAATGTTTTACCATAGTAGAATATTTTTTTATATTTTTTGATAATTTTCTAAAATCAACAAAGCTTAAAAACTACAATAAGAAAAATCTTGCCCACTTTTGCTATAAGCTCGATAATTTCGAAAAACAACAAAGAATTTTTCAGAATTTTTTCAGATTTTTGAATTATGGCATTCGATATATCACTTTAAAAAAATATTAAAAAAAAAATTTACATAGAATTAATTAAAAAAATAAAAATTTGGTGTATTTGAGGATCTAACTAATCCTACAAAATAGTACCAGCGAAATCGGGGAGTATATTAAAATAAAAAGTATTTTCATCTGTATATGATGACCGATTTTCATTTTTTTTTCTATTTTTTGATAATTTTTTAAAATCAAAAAAGCATAAAAACTATAATAAGAAAAATAAGCATAATAAGAAATAAGCTAGATAATTTTGATATTCAACAAAGGATTTTTCAGAATTTTTTCAGATTTTACCATAATGGCATTCGATATATCAATTTAAAAAAATATTAAAAAAAAAATTTACATAGAAAAAATAAAAAAATAAAAATCTGGTGCATTTGAGGGTCTAACTAACGCTACAAAAAATTACGAGCCAAATCGGGAAGTACATTTACAAAAAAAAGTATTTTCATCTGTATATGATGACCTATTTTCAACGTGTGCATAAATATGAGACGAAAATTAACCGTAAGACTCTTCAGCCCTTGTGATGATGGACAAAGGGCTTTTCGCTACTAACTGCAATGTAGACACTCAAAAGAATTTGAAAAATTCCTAAAAAACTGGAAACATTCTAAAAAAATTCGAGTTTACATAAATAAACGTTTGACCAAAAAAGCTTAAAAACTAAGAAAAAAAATCTTGCCCACTTTCGCTATAAGCTAGATAATTTTGGTATTCAACAAAGAATTTTTCATATTTTTTTCAGATTTTACCATAATGGCATTCGATGTATCAATTAAAAAAAATATTTTTAAAAAAATTTACATAGAAAAAATAAAAAAATAAAAATCTGGTGCATTTGAGGATCTAACTATGTAATCCTACAAAAAATTACGAGCCAAATCGAGGAGTATATTTAAAAAAAAAAGTATTTTCATTTGTATATGATGACCTATTTTCAACGTGTGCATAAATATGAGAAGAAAATTAAACGTAAGACTCTTCAGCCCTTGTGATGATGGACAAAGGGCTTTTCGCTACTAACTGCAATGTAGACACTCAGAAAAATTTGAAAAATTCCTAAAAATCTGAAAACATTCTAAAAAAATTCGAGTTTACATAAATAAACGTTTTACCATAGTAGAATAATATTTTGTTTCTATTTTTTGATAATTTTTTTAATTAAAATAGCTTAAAAACTATAATATGAAAAATCTTGCCCACTTTGGCTATAAGCTAGATAATTTCGATATTCAACAAAGAATTTTTCACAATTTTTTCAGATTTTACCATAATGGCATTTGATACCACTTTAAAAAAATATAAGAAAAAAAATGTACATAGAAAAAACAAAAAGTAAAAATCTGTTGTATTTGAGGGTCTAACTAATCCTAGAAAAAAATTACGAGCCAAATCGGGGAGTATATTTAATCTAATAATCCGAGTTTACATAAATAAACGTTTTACCATAGTAGAATAATATTTTTTTCTATTTTTTGATAATTTTTTTAAATAAAAAAGCTTAAAAACTATAATAAGAAAAATCTTGCCCACTTTCGCTATAATCTAGATAATTTTGATATTCAACAAAGAATTTTTTCAGATTTTTGCTTCCTCATAGAGGAAGCTTTGTTTTCATGAAATTTTTTTTTTTCGAGATTTTCATGTCAGTATGCTTAGAATCACCTAAAACGTCGAGAAAAGTGGTTTAGAAAAAATGTCCGTATGTATGTATGTGTGTGTGTGTGTGTGTGTGCTGGGCTTCGAAAATTCAATCTCCTCTCACTCGGTAACCGTTCGAGCGATCCGGCTCAAATTTGGCACGCAAGTAGAGTAGCTGCCCCTCTTTGAATGTTGTAATTTTTGCCAAAATATGTGAAGTCATTAAGATTTTATGTTGATTTTAATTTGTTGAAAAAAGGGCGTGGTCGCTCTAACTTTCGTAAAAGTTCGCCGATTTGGCTAAATAGTTCTTCATAACTGAAGATACGTTCAATGTTGTATGGTATTGAATTTCGACGAAATCGGTAAAGCGGTTCGGATTTTATAGAATTTTGAATTTTTCGAAAAAAATAGATTTTGATCTAAATTACGTCGAATTTCAACAAATGAACAGAAATTTTGTACAGACGAAAAATAACATTCAGAAATGCCATGTACCAAATTTGGTGATGATCGGTAAAGTCGTTCGGATTTTACACCATTTTTCATTTAAAAAAAAATGTAGACTTTCGCTATAACTTCCGGAAAAGTTGAGAAAGTACGACAAAAATTTGTATCTAATCAAAATTAGATGTAACGGTGTTTGCAGAGGTGATTTATAGCTGTATAAAACACCTCTGCAAAAGAGACACAAGGTATAAAAAAAAAAGATGCAAAGTAGAACCTTGCACATTGCTTCTTCATTATTTTTCGCTTTTTACAAAGCTTCCTCTATGAGGAAGCCAAAATTGATTAACATACTGCTTCCTCACAGAGGGAGCTTTGTAAAAAGCGAAAAATAATGAGGAAGCAATGTGCAAGGTTCTACTTTGCATCTTTTAAATTATGGCATTCGATATACCACTTTAAAAAAATATTAGAAAAAAAAATTTACATAGAAAAAAAATCTGGTGCATTTGAAGGTCTAATTAAACCTACAAAGAATTACGAGCCAAATCGGGAAGTGTATTTAAAAAAAAAAGTATTTTCATCTGTATGTGATGACCTATTTTCCAGGTGTGCATAAATACGAGACGAAAATTAAACGTAAGACTCTTCAGCTCTTGTGATGATAGACAAAGGGCTTTTCGCTACTAACTTCAATGTACACAACACTCAAAAAAAAAAAAAAATACAACAGTCTAGTCGCGTAGAGCTAGACTCCTAGCGGTAGGATGAGGCATTAACGGAGACATCGCAAGGCGCTAGTGAAGAAGTATAGCGAAGAGGGACGCGCAGGATGGAACATAACATACATACATACATAGACACAACACTATAGCGTGGACCCTAGCCTTTATGCTCTAGCGTTGTGTACTACAGTGTCAGCAGGAGAGTAGACCTCGCGTGTTCGTCCATATTCCCCTCCTGCTGCTTACTCCTCATCGCGTTCTGGACTGACGGCGCGTGTTCCAGAGAATCCCACGGGAAAAAAAAAGAAAAAATAAAAACTTAGAAAAAAAAAAAATATAAAGTTTATTCGACTCTCGGTGCATGCAACTCTATGCGAAAGTTGAGAAAAGTTATGCAGTGGTGGACGAGTCCACCGGTTTTGTAATAAAAGCTTCGAATTTTCCGGGTATTTCGAGCGACTGTGAAAAGCACTTTTTAACAGTCGGACTTTTTCAGTGCCAACGATTCATAAACGTTTTTATTTCTTCGCCTGGTTAAGGATGTTTGCTGAGAACGCGCATTGTTTAAGCTGGTAGTTTGGTAAGTAAGTATAGTATCCTTGCGGAGAGCTATTTGTCCCAGAGTGAAGCGCGTCTTGTCGCCCCTGCGAGTTTGTGTTGCTGCAATCCACGGGCCGCGGATGCGATGCTGCGATACAGGTCCGTGCGCACCGCGTGGGGTTTTGCGTGTGCGCAGTCGTTCTTCTCTCACAGGGCGATTGTGTTTGTGAGCGGTGGGCTGTATATGGGGTACTCTATGTCAGTTCATCAACCTTTTTTTGTTTTAAACGTCATTTTTATTAGTAATTTTTTACTTCTTTTCAAAATTCATTTTTATTAGTAATTTTTTACTTCTTTTCAAAATTCATTTTTATTAGTAATTTTTTGCTTCTTTTCAAAATTCATTTTTATTAGTAATTTTTTACTTCTTTTCAAAATTCATTTTTATTAGTAATTTTGTACTTCTTTTCAAACTTCATTTTTTGTAGTAACTTCTCACTTTTGTTTTAAACCTCACTTTTATTGTAATTTCTCACTTCTTCTTTAAACCTCAATTTTTATTGTAATTTCTCACTTCTTTTTTAAACCTCATTTTTAGTGTAATTCCTCACTTCTTTTTTAAACCTTATTTTTAGTGTAATTTATCACTTCTTTTTTAAACCTCATTTTTAGTGTAATTTATCACTTCTTTTTTAAGCCACATTTTTTAATGTAATTTTTTACTTCTTTATCAAACCTCATTTTTATTAGCAATATTTTACTTTTTTTCAAACCTCATTTTTATTAGTAATTTTTTACTTCTTTTCAAAATTCATTTTCATTAGTAATTTTTTACTTCTTTTCAAAATTCATTTTTATTAGTAATTTTGTACTTCTTTTGAAACTTCATTTTTTGTAGTAATTTCTCACTTTTTTTTTAAACCTCACTTTTATTGTAATTTCTCACTTCTTCTTTAAACCTCAATTTTTAGTGAAATTTCTCACTTCTTTTTTAAACCTCATTTTTAGTGTAATTCCTCACTTCTTTTTTAAACCTCATTTTTAGTGTAATTTATCACTTCTTTTTTAAACCTCATTTTTAGTGTAATTTCTCACTTCTTTTTTAAGCCACATTTTTTAATGTAATTTTTTACTTCTTTATCAAACCTGATTTTTATTAGCAATATTTTACTTTTTTTCAAACCTCATTTTTATTGGTAATTTCTCACCTTTTTTAAACCTCATTTTATTAGTAATTTCGCACTTTTTTAAACCTCATTTATATTAGTAATTTTGCTCTTTTTTTTAAACCTCATTTTTATTAGTAATTTACCAATTCATTTTTAAACCTCATTTTTATTGTAATTTCTCACTTCTTTTTTAAACCTCATTTTTATTAGTAATTTGTCAATTCTTTTTTAGACCTTATTTTTATTAGTAATTTTTCGCTTTTTTAAACCTCATTTTTATCAGTAATTTTTAACGTCTTTCTCAAACCTCATTTTTGTTAGTAATTTTTTACTTCTTTTCAAACCTCACTTTTATTAGTAATTTTTCACTTCCTTTTTAAACCTCATTTGTATTGTAATTTTTTACTTCTTTTTTAAACCTCATTTTTATTGTAATTTCTCACTTCTTTTTTGAACCTCATTTTTATTAGTAATTTGTCAATTATTTTTTAAACCTTATTTTTATTAGTAATTTTTAATGTCTTTCTCAAACCTCATTTTTATTAGTAATTTTTTACTTCTTTTCAAACCTCATTTTTATTGTAATTTTTTACTTCTTTTTTAAATCTCATTTTTATTACTAATTTCTCCCTTCTTTTTTAGACCTCATTTTTATTAGTAATTTCTCACTTCTTTTTCAAACCTCGTTTTTATTGGTAATTTCTCTCTTCTTTTTTAGACCTCATTTTTATTAGTAATTTGTCAATTCTTTTTTAAACCTCTTTTTTATTGTAATTTCTCCCTTCGTTTTTAAACCTTATTTTTATTAGTAATTTTTCACTTCTTTTTTAAACCTCATTTTTATCAGAAATTTTTCACGTCTTTCTCAAACCTCATTTTTATTGGTCATTTCTCATTTTTTTTAAACCTCATTTTTATTAGCATTTTTTTACTTCTTTTTTAAACCTCATTTTTATTACTAATTTTTTACTTCTTTTTTAAACCTCATTTTTATTACTAATTTCTCCCTTCTTTTTTAGACCTCATTTTTATTACTAATTTCTCACTTCTTTTTTAAACCTCACTGTCAATAGTAATTTCTCACTTTTTTTTCAAATCTCATTTTTATTAGCATTTTTTTACTTCTTTTTTAAACCTCATTTTTATTAGTAATTTCTCACTTCTGTTTTAAACCCCATTTTTATTGGTAATTTCTCTTTTTTTTAAACCTCATTTTTATTAGCATTTTTTTACTTCTTTTTTAAACCTCATTTTTATTACTAATTTCTCCCTTCTTTTTTAGACCTCATTTTTATTACTAATTTCTCCCTTCTTTTTTAGACCTCATTTTTATTACTAATTTCTCACTTCTTTTTTAAACCTCACTGTCAATAGTAATTTCTCACGTTTTTTTCAAATCTCATTTTTATTAGTAATTTCTCACTTCTTTTTTAAACCTCAATTTTATTGGAAATTTCTCACTTCTTTTTTAAACCTCAATTTTATTGGAAATTTCTCACTTCTTTTTAAAACCTCATTTTTATTGTAATTTTTTACTTCTTTTTAAAATCTCATTTTTATGGGAAATTTCGCACTTCTTTTTAAAACCTCATTTTTATTGTAATTTTTTACTTCTTTTTAAAATCTCATTTTTATGGGAAATTTCGCACTTCTTTTTAAAACCTCATTTTTATTACTAATTTCCTATGAATCCTGTATTCATTCCCATAATTTCCGTGAAATTTCGCATAAAATATTAATATAGGAATCTCGTATTTTTCTTTTCCAAAGTACAAATAATTTCGTGGTTTATTTGACGGAGAATGCCCCTTGTATACCGACGGAGGCGCTGGGGCGGCACAGAAGGAGAAAGAGGGAGAGAGAGAATTATGGCTAGTAGTGTAGTTGCGCGCGTGGAGCTCTCGTATCGGCCAAGAGTACTCGGTGCTTCGAGACTTCAGTTCCCGAGCAGTGGACCCGCTATCTTGACACGGACGGCCGTGTTTTCCAGCGCTCGCGTCGATTCCTCTCCAGCAGGATACTTTTCGCGATCGAGCTATACCGACTACCTCTCACAATATATATATATATATATATATATATATATATATATAACATATATGCGCTATTCTTGTCGACACATACGCGGCGCGAGAAGAAAATTCGAAAATTTCATTGTTTATCCGTTCGCGAGAGTGTTTCACTTAATGTTTTGTGAAGGTATATATTTATATACACGTTATGTGCTCGGTGGTATTTTCGAGTGATCGGAATAGTTTTACTTCGACACAGCGAGACGAATTAATATCGTGACACAAAAACGGGACTCTGGCTGACCGATGCTGCAGTGTCATTAGATATACTCTCCCGTGTGTACCTACAGGTTGATTCGGAACGAGTTTCGAACTTTTTACTAGGTCGCGACTAGAGGTGACCCGAGTAAGAATGCTCAGCTGTTTTCTTTTTCTTTTTTCTCACTTCCGTGTCATTAAAAATGTCGAGTGTGTTTTTTTAATTTTTTCCTTCCTCATAGAGGAAGCTTTGTTTTCGTGAGAATTTTTTTTCTCGAGATTTTCATGTCAGGACACTCAGAATGGTCCAAAGGGTCGAGAAAAGTGGTTTAGAAAAATATTCGGATGTATGTATGTGTGTGTGTGTGTGTGGAAGCTTGCAAAATTCAAACCGCTGTATCTCAAAAACGGCTTTAACAATCAAGCTGAAATTTGGTACGCTGGTAGAGGAGCAACGCCCCTTCCTATGTATACATTTTTGAAAAAATTGAAAAAAAAATTCAGATTTTATAAGTCTTTCGATTTTTCGAAAAATGTCTGTATGTTCTCTAGCTTCCGCAATTTTTCAGCTAATGAGCTAAATAGTTTTGGACAAATAGAGAAATGAAAAATGAAGGTCTGTATTGAATTTGAGCGAAATCCATAAAGCGGTTTAGATTTTATAGAATTTTGAATTTCCGAAAAAAATTTGTTTTCGTTCTTATTCAAGTTAAGTTCGACCAAATCTGCTCAAATTTGTTGCTAGGTAAAATTAACATCCAATTGTAGTAGATATCAAATTTGGTGAAGATTGATAAAGTGATTCAGATTTTATGAGACATTGAATTTTTCAAAAAATCTCTGTATGTTCTCTAGATGCCACATTTTTTTAGATAATGAGCTTAAACAGTTTTTGACGAATAAAGCAATGAAAAATGACGATCGGTATTGAATTATGAGCGAAATTCATAAAGGGGTTTAGATTTTATAGAATTTTGAATTTTTGAAAAAATTTTGTTTTCGTTCTTATTCTAGTTAAGTTCGACCAAATCTGCTCAAATCTTTTGCAAGGTAAAATTAACATCCAGTTGTAGTAGATATCGGATTTGGTGAAGATTGATAAAGTGGTTCAGATTTTTAAGACATTAAATTTTTCAAAAAATCTCTGTATGTTCTCTAGCTGCCACAAATTTTTAGATATTGAGCTTAAACAGTTTTTGATGAATAAAGCAATGAAAAATGACGATCGGTATTGAATTTGAGCGAAATCCATGAAGCGGTTTAAATTTTATAAAATTTTGAATTTTTGAAAAAATTTTGTTTTCGTTCTTATTCAAGTTAAGTTTGACCAAATCTGCTCAAATCTTTTGCAAGGTAAAATTAACATCCAATTGTAGTAGATATCGAATTTGGTGAAGATTGATAAAGTGGTTCAGATCTTATGAGACATTGAATTTTTCAAAAAATCTCTGTATGTTCTCTAGCTGCCACAAATTTATAGATATTGAGCTTAAACAGTTTTTGATGAATAAAGCAATGTAAAATGACGATCGGTATTGAATTTGAGCGAAATCCATAAAGCGGTTTAAATTTTATAAAATTTTGAATTTTCGAAAAAATTTTGTTTTCGTTCTTATTCAAGTTAAGTTCGACCAAATCTGCTCAAATCTTTTGCAAGGTAAAATTAACATCCAGTTGTAGTAGATATCGAATTTGGTGAAGATTGATAAAGTTTTTCAGATTTTATAAAACATTGAATTTTTCAAAAAATCTCTAGATTCCACATTTTTTTAGATAATGAGCTTAAACAGTTTTTGCCGAATAAAGCAATGAAAGATGACGATCGGTATTGAATTTGAGCGAAATCCATAAAGCGGTTTAGATTTTATAAAATTTTGAATTTTCGAAAAAATTTTGTTTTCGTTCTTATTCAAGTTAAGTTCGACCAAATCTGCTCAAATCTTTTGCAAGGTAAAATTAACATCCAGTTGTAGTAGATATCGAATTTGGTGAAGATTGGTAAAGTGGTTCAGATTTTATAAGACATTGAATTTTTCAAAAAATCTCTGTAGGTTCTCTAGCTGCCACAATTTTTTAGATAATGAGTTTAAACAGTTTTTGACGAATAAAGCAATGAAAAATGACGATGGGTATTGAATTTAAGCGAAATACACAAAACGGTTTAGATTTTATAGAATTTTGAATTTATGAAAATTTTTGATTTCGTACTTATTTTAATTTGTATTTAAAATAAGGATACAAAGTAGAACTTTGCACATTGCTTCGTCAATAATTTTCATCTTTCGCAAAGCTTTCTCTATAAGGAAGTCAAAAATAAAATAAAGAAACTTCGTCATAGAGGCGACGTTGCAAAAGATGAAAATTAATGAGGAAGCAATGTGCAAAGTTCCACTTTGCATCCTTTATTTTTAAGAATCATAAGAGTTTTATTGACACTAGAAAAGCGCATTACGAATTTATGATTTTGACCTACTTGTTTTTAAGTCAATTTAAGCGAGGGTTTCATTTTTTTCTTTGTTTTCTTAATTTTTTCAAATCATCTTTTTTATTTCCATCCATAAATTCTAGATAAATTTAACAAATTGTGGGATTTTATTGGGAATTCATACGAAATTTAGATTTTACGAAAGGAAAAAACATACATGCACATTGTATCGATATTCCCGGGGCGAATTTGTGCAGTTAATAATTGCCGTGGGAGTGAAATCGCGGATGGACGAATCTATCGCTGCATCTAAAATACTTGGGTTAAAAATAATTATGGGAAATCAAAGTTTTATGTTTCTTCAAAATAATTATGGGAAATCAAAGTTTTATGTTTCTTCAAAATAATTATGGGAAATCAAAGTTTTATGTTTCTTCAAAATAATTATGGGAAATCAAAGTTTTATGTTTCTTCAAAATAATTATGGGAAATCAAAGTTTTATGTTTCTTCAAAATAATGTTGTTAAATAAGTAACGAGTTTGCTCGTTACTGGAACAAAAACTCGTTTCTTATTTCGAAGCTTGTAATTTCGTGCCATTAACGAAGTTGCAGAGTTTCACAACTAGTCAATTTGGTATTCGAGCTTCTTTTTCATTTTTACATAGTTGTAGGGTTTTAAATTTATCACAGTAAAAGGTGATTTGAATCCCTAGTAGACCCGGTCACCGCGCAAACCACCATAGAAACACGGTCGTTTCCACTATAGCGGTTTTGTGCAAAAAGTTCGCTTAGAATTTTGACAAAACCACCACGTAAACCACCATTCAGAGATTTAAACGAATCTCGGAGTAGTGGTTTCGACAAAATTCTAAGTGAACTTTTTGTACAAAGCCAACATGGTGATTTCGACGGTGGTTTGTTCAGTGACGAGATCTGCTAGGGATTGTAGCGTCTTTCTGTAACCTAGAAAATTATTCGATGCGAGGATTCGCAAAACTATTGACCGATTGACCATTAAATAACAAAAATGTGCTCATCCATAGACGGCAAATATTTGTAAAATCCTGAAACCCTTTTTGATGGTGCAAAATCATTTTGCAGTTTTACTTGCAATTGAAGACCGGTTACCGATTACCGAGCTCAATTAGAACAGAAAAAATGCCATAAATTTTAAACCCCTTAACGGATTAACGTCAAATTCACTTCCAAACTTTATTTAATAACAGTCCACTTGTGGACCAAATTTGAGCCCGATATCTTAAAAATTGCGAAAGTTAGAGCACGAACAAAAAATGTGAAAAAATTTAGAAATGCCATAAATTGTGAACCCCTTAAGGGATTGACACCAAATTTAATCCTAAACACTATTTGATAACAGTCCACTTCTGGTCTAAGTTTGAGCCGGATATCTTAAAAATTGCGAAAGTTAGAGCACGAACAAAAAATGTCAAAAAATTTAAAAATGCCATAAACCGTGAACCCCTTAACGGATTGACACCAAATTTAATCCCAAACACTATTTGATAATAGTCCACTTGTGGTCCAAGTTTGAGCCGGATATCATAAAAATTGCGGGAGTTGGAGCCCGAGTTGACAATCTCCAAAAAATTCAAAATGCCATAAATTCTGAACACCTCGATGGTTTATCTCCAAATTCAATCCCATACCTTGTTTCACGACAGTTTACTCGCGGTTCAAATTTGAGCCCGATATCTTAAAAATTGCAAAAGTTAGAGCACGAACAAAAAATGTCAAAAAATTTAAAAACGCCATAAATTGTGAACCCCTTAACGGATTACGACCAAATTTAATCCCAAACAGTATTTGATAACAGTCCACATCTGTTCCAAGTTTGAGACGGATATCATAAAAATTACGGGAGTTAGAGCCCGATCTGACATTTTCCAAAAAATTCAAAATGCCATAAATTTTGAACACCTCGATGGATTAACTCCAAATTCTATCCCATACCTTGTTTAATGACAGTTTACTCGCGGTTCAAATTTGAGCCCGATATCTTAAAAATTGCGAAAGTTAGAGCACAAACAAAAAATGTGAAAAAATTTAGAAATGCCATAAATTGTGAACCCCTTAACGGATTGACACCAAATTTAATCCCAAACACTATTTGATAACAGTCCACTTCTGGTCCAAGTTTGAGTCGAATATCATAAAAATTGCGGGAGTTAGAGCCCGAGTTGACATTCTCCAACAAATTCAAAATGCCATAAATTTTGAACACCTCGATGGATTAACTCCAAATTCTATCCCATACCTTGTTTAACGACAGTTTACTCGCGGTTCAAATTTGAGCCCGATATCTTAAAAATTGCGAAAGTTAGAGCACGAACAAAAAATGTAAAAAAAATTATAAATGCCATAAATTTGTGAACCCCTTAATGGATTGACACCAAATTTAATCCCAAACACTATTTGATAACAGTCCACTTCTGGTCCAAGTTTGAGTCGAATATCATAAAAATTGCGGGAGTTAGAGCCCGAGCTGACATTTTCCAAAAAATTCAAAATGCCATAAATTTTGAACACCTCGTTGGATTAACTCCAAATTCAATCCCATACCTTGTTTAACGACAGTTTACTCGCGGTTCAAATTTGAGCCCGATATCTTAAAAATTGCGAAAGTTAGAGCACGAACAAAAAATGTAAAAAAAATTATAAATGCCATAAATTTGTGAACCCCTTAATGGATTGACACCAAATTTAATCCCAAACACTATTTGATAACAGTCCACTTCTGGTCCAAGTTTGAGTCGAATATCATAAAAATTGCGGGAGTTAGAGCCCGAGTTGACATTCTCCAAAAAATTCAAAATGCCATAAATTCTGAACACCTCGATGGTTTAACTCCAAATTCAATCCCATACCTTGTTTAACGACAGTTTACTCGCGGTTCAAATTTGAGCCCGATATCTTAAAAATTGCAAAAGTTAGAGCACGAACAAAAAATGTCAAAAAATTTAAAAATGCCATAAATTGTGAACCCCTTAACAGATTGACACCAAATTTAATCCCAAACAGTATTTGATAACAGTCGACAGCTGGTCCAAGTTTGAGACGGATATCATAAAAATTGCGGGAGTTAGAGCCCGAGCTGACATTTTCCAAAAAATTCAAAATGCCATAAATTTTGAACACCTCGTTGGATTAACTCCAAATTCAATCCCATACCTTGTTTAACGACAGTTTACTCGTGGTTCAAATTTGAGCCGAATATCTTAAAAATTGCAAAAGTTAGAGCACGACCAAAAATGTCAAAAAATTTAAAAAATGCCATAAATTGTGAACCTTAATGGATTGACACCAAATTTAATACCTAACCCTATTTGATAACAGTCCACTTCTGGTCCAAGTTTGAGCCGGATATTATAAAAATTGCGGGAGTTAGAACCCGAGCTGACATTCTCCAACAAATTCAAAATGCCATAAATTCTGAACACCTCGATGGATTAACTCCAAATTCAATCCCATACCTTGTTTAACGACAGTTTACTCGTGGTTCAAATTTGAGCCCGATATCTTAAAAATTGAGACAGCTATCGTGCTAACAAAAAATTGTGCACATACACACACACACATACATACAGACATTTTTTCTAAACCACTTTTCTTGACGTTTTAGACCATTCTGAGTGTCCTGACATGAAAATCTCGAAAAAAAAAAAATTTCACGAAAACAAAGCTTCCTCTATGAGGAAGCAAAAATACTATATTATGTAACATGGGCGTAAAGGACAGTTTTACGCCTCGGGCCGGCCCCGCCGGTCCTCGGGCTGTGCTGATCAGCACAAGATCGTAAATCGTACGCCCGCGTTGCATACGATATTTTTTGCAATAGTGTGCGGAAAATTCGTGCATATAAATAACTTATTATACCGCGATAAATCAAGAAATTATTTAAGTGGGGTGCGAGTCAGGCGCACGAGCGGGTACAGGGCCGCAAGCCCTGTTGGGGGTGCAGGGGGCGAAGCCTCCGCCGGGGGGTGGGGGGGGGAGCCCCCCCCCTGCAAAAAAATACTTTTTTGTTTGAAAAAAAAACGAATATTAGCTTTTAACGGCAAAAATATATTTTTTATTTCATATTAGATTATATCAATATATATAAGTGATACAGGAACAAAAGTATTGTTCAATATAAATAATTATAATAATAATTATAAGAATTATAATTATAAGAAACGAAATCTAACAAAATTATATATCGGATATTATCGGTAGAATCGGCAAGGTAGAATTTGAAGCATCCGAAGCATGATAAGGACCCTCTCGTTTTCTTTTTCTTTGTATGAATCGGATATTTAAACACAAAAATCCGAGTTTTTCATTTCACGACCGCATTTTTGGACCCGTTTAAACGCAAAAAACCCAATTTTTCATTTTACGCCCACAAGTTGTAAAATTGATTTTTACGCACAGTGTTGAAAAAAGTAGCACTTTAGACCCGGAATATCGGGGTGTAAAATCGAATTTTACGCACACTATTGCAAAAAATATATATCAATTTATAGCCTTAAGCTGTAAGGACCGATCTTTTGTACTGTTTGACTTATTAGATGTAATACTTGTTTAATAATACCGTGTTCTGCTGTAAAACATTATGATTAATGGAAAGACCGAGTTAGTCGGTATAAGATTACTTAAAGTTTGTCGACATAACAGAATTTACAAGCTCTTAAGCAAATATAAAGACATAAAAACTATTTATTAATAGTTAGTAATTGGTAAAAGGTTTTCACTTGAAAAACAAATAAACTTATTCTATTCGTCTTGCAGTTTAATTCACTAAAAATGGATCAATTATATTGTTTATATAAGACATTCCACGCAAATTCAGTCACCACATTTTTCAATGTTTCCAAAAAAGCATTATAATTATGCAGTATTGTAATATTATTATTTCTTCAGAAAAAGTACCAAATTTCAAAAGCCTACGATGTTTGGTTTACGAGACAAAGCCTTTGCTTATATTTTGTTTGGTTTGATGATATCTCGATAACCCCAAAGCGTATAACTTAAGAAATACGAAAATTCTCGTTTTTTTTATGTTTTCTTCATATATCTATTTTTCACAATTTTTGAATTGCATAAAAATTAATAATAATTTTTCTTCTTTCTTTCTTTTAATTTTTGGAAACTGTTTTAAGCCTCCGAAATATTTTTGTTCTTTCGTTACTTGAAAACAAAGTTCGATTGCAGAATACTAAACTATCCGTTAAAATTGTTGGTGTGTGTGGCTGAGCACGAAAGCGGCTCAAGTGGCTCGTAATTTCTTCAACGTCAAGTATAGTCCCGTATATCTACAGTTACGAGAGATGCAATACACAGTTTTATAGTAGAGTGCAGTGAAGCTCGGTTATCCCTATGGAAAAGGTCCATTGAATGTCGATTAAAAAATTTAAAAAAAAGGATCGTAATCAAGATTTATCGACATTTAAATTAATTGAAGCTCTAATGTTTACGTTTTTTTTCTTCTCCTAATAATTAAGCTCTAATAGCTCGATAGACTTTTATCATAAGCTAATATGTTTGTTTGTCGATTCCAATCGGTCATAACCTTTCGATAAATTTTTATCAGTTTCTAGTGTATATTTATCACTATATACGCTTAAAAAAAGTGCAATGTCAATTTTTTTTTCTTTATAAATCTTAGAAGCTTTTTAATACCAGTTTTTTGCTACAATTCGACAAAAAATTTTATCTTGATATAAATAATGTCGTAAAATTTGTAACAACAACAAAAAGGGCAAAATAATGATTCCCTCTTAGTTAATTAATTCAAAAAACCTCCACATTTGCTGTTAAAAAAAATTATACTATTTTTGCAGTTGGGCGCTCTTTTTCTCATTTCCAATTTAACGATTCGACAGTAATGACTCGAGATAATATGATACGCAAGCGACGAAGCGACGCCGAATGTTAAAGTCAGCGTATTTTTCATTTCCACTTTTCACATTCATTGGATATCGATTATAAAATTGACAAACACACGTTGAATTGTAATTAAGATTTATCGACATTTAATATAATTGAAGCTCTAATATTTCAGTTTTTTTTTTCTTCTAATAACTCGATAAATTTTTATCAGTTTCTAATGTATATTTATCAACTATATACGCTTAAAAAAAAATGCAATGGTGATTTTTTTTATACATCTTATAAGATTTTTAATACGAGTTTAAGCAAATAATATGTTATACAGTAATACGACAAAAATTTGTTATCTTGATATAAATAATGTCATAAAATTTGTAACAACAACAAAAAGGACAAAATAACGATTCACTTTTAGTCAAATAATTCCAAAAACCTCCACATTTGCTGTTAAAGAAAATGATACTATTTTTGCAGTTGGTCGCTCTTTTTCTCATTACCAATTTACTGATTGGACAGTAATGACTCGAGATAATATGATACGCAAGCGACGATTTTTCATTTCCACTTTTCACATTCATTGGATATCGATTAAAAAATTGACAAACACACGTTGAATTGTAATTAAGATTTATCGACATTTAATATAATTGAAGCTCTAACGTTTCAGTTTTTTTCTAATAGCGCGATAAACTTTTATCATAAGTTAATGTTTATTTGTCGATTCCAATCGGTCATAACCTTTCGATAAATTTTTATCAGTTTCTAGTGTATATTTATCACTATATACGCTTAAAAAAGTGCAATGTTAATTTTTTTTAATACATCTTATAAGATTTTTAATACCGGTTTAAGCAAATAAAATGTTATACAGTAATGCGACAAAAATTTTTATCTTGATATAAATAATGTCGTAAAATTTGTAACACCAAAAAAGGGCAAAATAATGATTCCCTTTTAGTCAAATAATTCAAAAAACCTCCACATTTGCTGTTAAAAAAAATTATACCATGTTTACACACTGAGAGAAGAGTTTGTTAACAGTTAACAAATCTTGTTTAAATATGGCGAAATGAACCATTTAGTTATTCTTATTGAATCTCACTTGAGCCAACTAAGATTTGTTAACTATTAACAAATGTCAGCGAGCTTCATTTGCGACAAGCAAATTTTATTTAGCTCAAGTGAGATTCAGTAAGAATAACTAAATGCTTAATTTCGCCATATTTAATTAAGATTTTTAACTTTAAAGATGTTAACGTATGTTAACAAACTTTTCTCTCAGTGCAGTTGGTCGCTCTTTTTCTCATTTCCAATTTACCGAAAAAAAGAAATTATAGCAAAAAAACAAGGACAAAATAATGACTCTCTTTTAGTAAAATAATTCGAATATCTTTCGCATTTGTCGTTAAAAAAGAATTATACTATTCCTACAGTTGGTCGCTCTTTTTTTCATTTCCAATTTACCGATTCGACAGTAATGACTCGAGATAATATGATACGCAAGGGACGAAACTACGCCGAATGCTAAAGCCAGCGCACTTTTCATTTCCAGACCGAGCATACGTGACCGGTTAACCAGAGCTGAAACGGTGCTTTCATCACATCGAGCCTTCGAGAGAGCACATTACTACCACGGCATGCAATATCCACGCGTTGTGCGACTGGGGAGTCTCTGAGAGCCGACGACGAGTCGGAGGAGGTCGACGACGAGTATGGAGTACCATCGGCTGCTTGGTCGTCTTAGTCGTTCAACTGCTCACGTGGGAATCGACCCAGCTTGGATTATGAGTTTTGTTTAAGTTTAGTGCAAATACTGTGAAACGAGTGTATTTAAAAAAAATAAGCAAACATAGGAAACCAAATAAAAAATCCAACAAACGCCGCAGAGTTTTTTCCGAGTGAATAGAGTGATAATCAACGAAAAGCGTTTTAAACAAAAAAAGAAAACAAAATAATTATCGCAACAATACGTGAACGTTTGCAACTGTTTCAACCGTCAAATCGTCCAGCCGCTACTGTAACGTCGTTAAAACGAACAAAGAAAAATCTTGTGCGAACGAAAAGCTAACGAGTAACGACTCTTAAATTCACAGGCCCATTAACTCGTTACTACGCACTTAAATAAAAACGAGAAAGGATTATTCGCTGATCAGCTTTCTTGGATGCCTTTTTAACGAGTTCTAGCCCAAAAATGTGTTGTAATCTATCAATGTAATTGGCAATGAATCACATATTCATTACAGGCAAGGCAGTGGGTTTAAAAAAAGACAGAACAAGGAAAAGTACTAGAAAAATCGAAAAACCAGGACTGCAAAGCTGGAAATAGAGAAAATTTAAAAAAAAGAGTACAGATTCTCTTATCAGCTTTCTTGAATGCCTTTTTTCCGGGTTCAAGCCAAAAAAAGTGTTGTAATCTATGAATGTAATTGGCAATAAAAAAGCCCTTAAATAAAAAAGCAGCGAACAAGGAAAAATACTAGACTAATCGACAAAGTAGGACTGCAAAGCTGGAAACAGATAAAATAAGAAAAGAGCACAGATTCTCTCATCCACTTTCTTGGATGCCTTTTTTCCTCCTTCAAGCCGAAAAAAGTGTTGTAATCTATCGATGTAATTGGCAACGAATCCCAAATTCATTGCAGCCAAGGCAATGGCCCTAAATAAAGATATAGAACAAGGAAAACTACTAGACAAATCGATAAAGTAGAACTGAAGGTGCTGGAAAGAGAGAAAATAAAGAAATAGTAATAAAAAAAAGCGTTGAGAAAGCAAAAAGAGCAAAACGCTGAGGCGAATACCGATGTTGAGGAGGGCACGATGGCCGGGGCTCTGTCCGAGAATGCCCCGAGGCCGGTGAGCGTCGTCACCGTGGACGGCGTGACCGTGCAACCTCATCCGCAGCGGCAGAACCGCCAAGAGACTGAGCAAAATCAACTGCTGTTGCAGCAGCAGCAGCAGCAAAACGATGAGAATGTCACGGGCACTTGCGTGCCAACAACGAACAGTCAAGTACAGCAGCAGGAGGAAAACCTGCAGCAAAGCAACGTTGCAGGTAGTAGAGAACAGCAGGAGCAATTGGTCTCTCGACCAACGAGATCTTTTGCCTCCACCGAAGCTCAAACGGAATTGGCGGTCGGCGCGCATTTTCTTGAGGCTCCGAGCAATCATCATCATCACCATCATCATCACCCGCACGGGCCATCGCAATATGAACAACATCAACCGAGCGAAGATCAGCTGCGCGATGCTCGAAGGAGGGAAAGAAGGGTAAGGAGGCATCACAGAAGGGCCATGAGAAGCTGCTCGATGCCTCCGACCTATACGGGGGTGCCTCCTGGTGGGTGCTTCGGCGGAATTGGAAACGGCGCCGGTGGCGCCACCGGCGCTGGCGCCGGCGGCGGTCCCGTCGGCGGACCCGCTGGTATGCCTCTTGTACCTCCTGTGGGAGGGTTTTTACACCCACCACCTCCCCATCTTGGTCTTAGAGGACTCAGCTTGGGACTACCGTTTCCTGTACCCGCCAGCGTTTCTGCTTTTGGCAGGTAGGCCCATTTTCCTTTGGGGTTGTTAAACTCCCATTTGTAATCAAGAAATAGCCGGTAGATTGTAATAAAAATGACTGCAAATTTAATGTACTTACGAATGTGAAATTTACAAACTTTGGACACTGTTGGAAATTACTGGGAGTTTTTATGCATAAACTCGTAATTGAAATTTACGACTGTTAAAAAAATAAGTGGATGAAATATCTCGCATTTTCGATATATGTATTGCTGTCATTTTATTCGTTCCGTTAATGGTTGTCGTACCAGCGTGTAGTTGATACTCGTCGGTGGACAATTTCAGGCATGTTGTTTATTTTGACAATTGTAAATGATGTTAAAATACGTGGCTTTTGTCCGATTCTGATTTCAGAATTCACAGGTTTGACTTCCGGTAGGAAAATTCAACCTACATGTTTTTTCTTCGCGATATCGAATTGTAGCCTTCGTTATCGTTCTTAAGTCGCATATTGTACCTCAGAAAGTACCGGCTACATGCCCTTTTACGATGATTTTTGAAAAAGTCACTTTTGGTCGGTTCTGATTTCAAAATTCGCAGATTCGACTTTTCATCGGAAAATCCAACCTAAAGAACCTAAATTTATTTTTCTTCAAGATATCAAATTTTGGTCTTTACTATCGTTCTCAAGTCGCATATTGTACCTCAGAAAGTACCGGTTACATGCCCTTTTACGATGATTTTTGAAAAAGCCATTTTTGGTCGGTTCTGATTTCAAAATTCGCAGCTCCCACTTTTGGTCGGAAAATCCAACCTAAAGAACCTACATTTTTTTTTCTTCAAGATATCAAATTTTGGTCTTTACTATCGTTCTCAAGTCGCATATTGTACCTCAGAAAGTACCGGTTACATGCCTTTTTACGATGATTTTTGAAAAAGTCTCTTTTGGTCGGTTCTGATTTCAGAATTCACAGATTCGACTTTTGGTCGGGAAATCCAACCTAAAGAACCTACATTTTTTTTCTCTTCAAGATATCAAATTTTAACCTTCACTATTGTTTACAAGTCGCATATTGTACCTCAGAAAGTACCTGTTACATGCCCTTCTACGATGATTTTTAAAAAAGTCACTTTTGGTCGGTTCTGATTTCAAAATTCGCAGTTCCGACTTTTGGTCGGAAAATCCAACCTAAAGAACCTAAATTATTTTTTCTGCAAGATATCAAATTTTGGTCTTCACTATCGTTCTCAAGTCGCATATTGTACCTCAGAAAGTACCGGTTACATGCCTTTTTACGATGATTTTTGAAAAAGTCTCTTTTGGTCGGTTCTAATTTCAAAATTTGCAGATCCGACTTTTGGTCGGAAAATCCAACCTAAAGAATCTAAATTTTTTTTTTCATCAAGATATCAAATTTTGGTCTTCACTATCGTTCTCAAGTCGCATATTGTACCTCAGAAAGTACCGGTTACATGCCTTTTTACGATGATTTTTGAAAAAGTCTCTTTTGGTCGGTTCTGATTTCAAAATTTGCAGATCCGACTTTTGGTCGGAAAATCCAACCTAAAGAACCTAAATTTATTTTTCTTCAAGATATCAAATTGTGGTCTTTACTATCGTTCTCAAGTCACATATTGTACCTCAGAAAGTACCGGTTACATGCCCTTTTACGATGATTTTTGAAAAAGCCATTTTTGGTCGGTTCTGATTTCAAAATTTGCAGATCCGACTTTTGGTCGGAAAATCCAACCTAAAGAACCTAAATTTATTTTTCTTCAAGATATCAAATTTTGGTCTTTACTATCGTTGTCAAGTCACATATTGTACCTCAGAAAGTACCGGTTACATGCCCTTTTACGATGATTTTTGAAAAAGTCACTTTTGGTCGGTTCTGATTTCAAAATTCGCAGTTCCGACTTTTGGTCGGAAAATCCAACCTAAAGAACCTAAATTATTTTTTCTGCAAGATATCAAATTTTGGTCTTCACTATCGTTCTCAAGTCGCATATTGTACCTCAGAAAGTACCGGTTACATGCCTTTTTACGATGATTTTTGAAAAAGTCTCTTTTGGTCGGTTCTGATTTCAAAATTTGCAGATCCGACTTTTGGTCGGAAAATCCAACCTAAAGAACCTAAATTTATTTTTCTTCAAGATATCAAATTGTGGTCTTTACTATCGTTCTCAAGTCACATATTGTACCTCAGAAAGTACCGGTTACATGCCCTTTTACGATGATTTTTGAAAAAGCCATTTTTGGTCGGTTCTGATTTCAAAATTTGCAGATCCGACTTTTGGTCGGAAAATCCAACCTAAAGAACCTAAATTTATTTTTCTTCAAGATATCAAATTTTGGTCTTTACTATCGTTGTCAAGTCACATATTGTACCTCAGAAAGTACCGGTTACATGCCCTTTTACGATGATTTTTGAAAAAGTCACTTTTGGTCGGTTCTGATTTCAGAATTCGCAGATCCGACTTTTGGTCGGAAAATCCAACCTAAAGAACCTAATTTTTTTTTTCTTCAAGATATCAAATTTTGGTCTTTACTATCGTTCTCAAGTCGCATATTGTACCTCAGAAAGTACCGGTTACATGCCTTTTTATGATGATTTTTTAAAAAGTCACTTTTGGTCGGTTCTGATTTCAGAATTCACGGATCCGACTTTTGGTCGGAAAATCCAACCTAAAGAACCTAAATTTTTTTTTCTTTAAGATATCAAATTTTGGCCTTCACTATCGTTTACAAGTCGCATATTGTACCTCGGAAAGTACCGGTTACATGCCCTTTTACAATGATTTTTGAAAAAGTCACTTTTGGTCGGTTCTGATTTCAAAATTCGCAGATCCGACTTTTAGTCGGAAAATCCAACCTAAAGAACCTACATTTTTTTTCTCTTCAAGATATCAAATTTTGACCTTCACTATTGTTTACAAGTCGCATATTGTACCTCAGAAAGTACCTGTTACATGCCCTTCTACGATGATTTTTAAAAAAGTCACTTTTGGTCGGTTCTGATTTCAAAATTCGCAGTTCCGACTTTTGGTCGGAAAATCCAACCTAAAGAACCTAAATTATTTTTTCTTCAAGATATCAAATTTTGGTCTTCACTATCGTTCTCAAGTCGCATATTGTACCTCAGAAAGTACCGGTTACATGCCTTTTTACGATGATTTTTGAAAAAGTCTCTTTTGGTCGGTTCTGATTTCAAAATTTGCAGATCCGACTTTTGGTCGGAAAATCCAACCTAAAGAATCTAATTTTTTTTTTTCATCAAGATATCAAATTTTGGCCTTCACTGTCGTTCTCAAGTCGCATATGGTACTTCAGACAGTACCGGTTACATGCCCTTTTACGATGATTTTTGAAAAAGCCATTTTTGGTCGGTTCTGATTTCAAAATTCGCAGATGCGACTTTTGGTCTGAAAATCCAACCTGAAGAACCTAAATTTTTTTTTCTTCAAGATATCAAATTTTGGTCTTTACTATCATTCTCAAGTCACATATTTTACCTCAGAAAGTACCGGTTACATGCCCTTTTACGATGATTTTTGAAAAAGCCATTTTTGGTCGGTTCTGATTTCAAAATTCGCAGATCCGACTTTTGGTCGGAAAATCCAACCTAAAGAACCTAAATTATTTTTTCTTCAAGATATCAAATTTTGGTCTTCACTATCGTTCTCAAGTCGCATATTGTACCTCAGAAAGTACCGGTTACATGCCTTTTTACGATGATTTTTGAAAAAGTCTCTTTTGGTCGGTTCTGATTTCAAAATTTGCAGATCCGACTTTTGGTCGGAAAATCCAACCTAAAGAATCTAAATTTTTTTTTTCATCAAGATATCAAATTTTGGCCTTCACTGTCGTTCTGAAGTCGCATATTGTACTTCAGACAGTACCGGTTACATGCCCTTTTACGATGATTTTTGAAAAAGTCACTTTTGGTCGGTTCTGATTTCAGAATTCACAGATCCGACTTTTGGTCGGAAAATCCAACCTAAAGAACCTCAATTTTTTTTTCTTTAAGATATCAAATTTTGGCCTTCACTATCGTTCTCAAGTCGCATATTGTACCTCAGAAAGTACCGGTTACATGCCATTTTACCATGATTTTTTAAAAAGTCACTTTTGGTCGGTTCTGATTTCAGAATTCACAGATGCGACTTTTGGTCTGAAAATCCAACCTAAAGAACCTAAATTTTTTTTTCTTCAAGATATCAAATTTTGGTCTTTACTATCATTCTCAAGTCACATATTTTACCTCAGAAAGTACCGCTTACATGCCCTTTTACGATGATTTTTGAAAAAGCCATTTTTGGTCGGTTCTGATTTCAAAATTTGCAGATCCGACTTTTGGTCGGAAAATCCTACTTAAAGAACCTACATTTTTTTTTCTTCAAGATATCAAATTTTGGTCTTTACTATCGTTCTCAAGTCACATATTGTACCTCAGAAAGTACCGGTTACATGCCCTTTTACGATGATTTTTTAAAAAGTCACTTTTGGTCGATTCTGATTTCAAAATTCGCAGATCCGACTTTTGGTCGGAAAATCCAACCTAAAGAACCTCAATTTTTTTTTCTTCGAGGTATTAAATTGTGGCCTTGACTATCATTCTCAACTCGCATATTGTACCTCAGAAAGTACCGGCTACATTCCTTTTTACCATGATTTAAAAAATAGAGCCTTTTTTCCGTTTCTGATTTCCGATTTCACGAAACTAATTAAATCGTACGAGTTCTATAAATCTATAACGTACGTTAATTTGATGTACAATAATCAGAAATATTTGACGCAAGTACATTAAATTTCAAGTACAGAGCTACTGTTATTCCAATAACATTGAAATTATTTTCATGTGTACTAATCTAGAATTTTCACCACATTTGTGTTTAAACTTTAAGAAACGGTTTGTGAATAAAAACTTCCGGTACCGGTACCTGAATTTCCAAGCAGATTTTTTTTTTTAGTGTACAGTTTGTTTTTTAGCAGTAGCGATGTTCTTATTGCATCACGTTTTACATTTATTTTCTTTGATTTTATTTTTACTCCCAATATGATTTTATAATAATAATCTGTAGTGATTATAAAATGATGTGCAAACATTTGAATCGCTGCAACAAAAAAAAAGTAATTTGCTTACAGTTACGAACGAAGAAAAAATAATTCAAGTATCGAACAAGTCGTTTTCTCATCGTTATGTCTAGAAAATATTTTTGGGGAAAAATATTATACTATGTAACGATTTCTTTTCCAAGTGCTGGATGAAAAAACCAATCTGACTGACGATGACTGTGGCGTATTATTATCGTCGTTAAAACCTCTGACATCTGCGGATTTCGAATAGTGGGCGTACGTTTGCTGAAAAAATGCTGAGAGAAAGAAATAAAACACGTGACCTTCTAGAAATACATTCTCACAATACAATGTCAACTCCACGGGTCTCGATTTTGGCCTACTAAGTAATTTCATTCAAACACCAGAATCTCTCAAATGACAAACTATTCAAATAGCTATTCCGACAAGAAAAAAAAACAAAAAATGAATCCCAGAAATGTTCACAATAAAAGAATCAAAATTATTAGATAAAATAAAATAAAAAATCATAATGAAAAAAATACATTCCCTATTTTTTTTTTCGAGACTATTGGAATATTTACAAAATAATGGCCTAATGGATTTTCATCTATTAAACAGGCTAATTGATTAGATATGTTCATTTTTCCGCGTATGCATTACAGCTTAATTGGTTTATAATGTGACTTTTTTTAAAATTATTCCCTACGAGATATTTTTGAACTATCTTAATAGTAGTGCATCATATCTACCGGTTACCGTTTTAGCGAAATAATACCGGCATATTCTATGGGTGATTAAACTACCGCAACGTTAACGATATTTAATGGCTCACTACTAAATCTGTAATATATGGGACATTCCATGGCAAATCTATTTTTTTTTTTTGCAATTCAAAATTCTATAAAATCTAAACCGCTTTATGTATTTCGCTTAAATTCAATACCGATTGTCATTTTTCATTGCTTTATTTGTCAAAAATATTTAAGCTCATTATCTAAAAAATTGTGGCAGCTAGAGAACATACAGAGATTTTTTGAAAAATTCAATGTCTTATAAAATCTGAACACGACTTTACCAATCTTCACCAAATTTGATATCTACTACAACAGGATGTTAATTTTATCTTGCAAAAGATTTGAGCATGTTTGGTCGAAATTAACTTGAATAAGAACGAAAACAAAATTTTTTCGAAAATTCAAAATTTTATAAAATCAAAACCGCTTTATGGATTTCACTCAAATTAAATATCGATCTTCATTTTTCATTTCTCTATTTGTCCAGAACTATTTAGCTCATGAGCTGAAAAATTTCGGAAGCTAGAGAACAGACAGACATTTTTCGAAAAATTGAGGACTTATAAAATCTGAATTTTTTTTTCAATTTTTTCGAAAATGTACACATAGGAAGGGGCGTTGCTCCTCTACCAGCCTGCCAAATTTCAGCTTGATTGTTTAAGCCGTTTTTGAGGAACAGTGGTTTAAATTTTGCATGCGTGCTACACACACACATACATACACCCCTGTAAAGGTACCGGTCCCGAAGTGAAAAAAAAAATTTCTGAATATACTAAAATTACGTGCTCATTAGGTGCTATGCCAAATTAAAAAATTAGGTGCTCTTTCAGTTTCGTCAGAAATCGAAAAAAACTGGGGGACCGCCAATATTATATTAAGGTAGCGGTCCCTCGACCAAATATATTACAAATTTTTTCTAAATGTACACAATATTAAAGTGTTTTTTAAGTGCTTTGTAAATATATTTGCGATAATGAGATACCTTCACCCCTTCTTCAGGAAAGTATACCCGTACTACAATAACCGTTCAAAGAGGTTCGTTCGGTGCGTCTCCGTGTACATAGAAAGAGTATGTATTTTGAGTACATAAAATATAATACTTTTGAAATTTATACGCCCCCCAACGCCCCAAATGTGGAACCCTCACTAGGGTCACCCATATTGAGCCTCTTCGTTACCTACAAAGGTACCCTTTACAGACAACTGTATAGGCACTGTATAGGCAACTTTATAGGCCCTTTATAATTTGATTTTTTTATATTTGCGATACGTATTCTGCAATAGGTATGACAAATTATTCCCTTACTGAAACCCGTCGGAGTTAACCAGGTGATCACCCATCTAACTATTGAAGGTCAGTGTCAGCTAAGCGGTCACCCATCTATGAATTGACCATCAGTCGCCAGCCCCGCGGTCATCCATCTAAGTAATTACCGTCAGGCTAGGCGGTTATCCAACCTAGTACTGACATCAGTCAGAGTTATCAAAGCGGTCACCCATCTAAGTATTGACCATCAGTCGTCAGCCACGCGGTCACCCTAGTACTAACTCTCAGGTCAGTCAGACGATCGTCCACCCAAATACTAACGAACTAATGCGCGCAGACAATGAAATAAGCAACTTCGTCGAATATATTTATAAATGCCAAAAACGATACAATGTATCATTTTTTATATAACCGATTGCCGTGAAAAATAACTGAATGTGCTTCTATTATTACCACAGCAGACGCAATCATATAAATCTATAAAGATCGGACTATATTACACGAATTTCATTTTATATTTCATATTACCGATATTCAAATAGACAAAAAAAATTGTATAATCATATGATCTGAATGGCCGAGTGAGCTAAAGCGCAGTGCAACAACCGGAGGGTCCCACGTTCGATTCCCGTCAATGTCAAAAAATTTTAATATGTTTTTTCAGTGATTAATATGTACCATCATGTAGAGGAAGATTGTAATATCTACTTAAAATGCAGGATTACTCGATTTAATAAGCAAAAATTAATATTTTTCAATCAATTTTCTTTATTATTTTAGTAGGGGCTTAATAGGGCAGCCTTTATAGGCCCTAACAGGGAAATCTATAAAGGCCCCGTACTTTGAAGCGTGACCAGCCTAGTAGGGCTGTACTTAGATTTCCATACTGGGCCCCTAATAGAATTGGGGCAAACTAGAAAGGGCCAAGTAGGAGCTCCAACTATTTTTCTGCACGGGTTGCTTTCTTCGTTGCCTTTATAACTCCATATCTTCAGTCTTTTATCATGTACTGAATTGTGATTATCAGGCTCTCGTGCCTGAGTGGCAAATACTACACGCTAAAGTAGTCTGTGAAATTGTATCTCTTGCTAAAAATAAATTATAATGTTATAATAATATCAAACAAATGTTATACTGAATTAATTGAATAATCGATATTGTTTCTTGGGCGCGATAATTCGAAATATTAGTTTCAACTATTAATCGAACAACGAAACTCCAAATTCTTGTTCATCCAGGACGTAACATCACTATAAATTTGTACACCGAGAGAAAAGATTTCATTGACGCCAAAGAAATGGGTGGATTGATTTTTTTTTCATTGATTTCAACGAAATATTTCTTTGATTTCAATGAAACAGTGCATTTAAATTTCAAAGAGAACATTTCATTGCCTGTAAATAAAGATTTAGTGAGCATATAATAAATAAACAGTTTCATTGTTTTAAAGAGACGTTTTCATTGGTTCAAAGAAACGTTTTCATTGATCTCTCTCTCGCACCTAACCTCACTTTTTTTGTTTTCCGGTTCTCCCGAACGAACGGCTTCGAGTTTCGAGGAGCCAGAAGCTTAGCCTATTTCTGCCGTACTTCCTTACAGACTCACAAAATTTGAGCTTTATCTGCCGCGTACTTCAAGAAAAAATAGGTTTCGAAATTTTGAGCTGGTAAGAAGAAAGTTTCATTGAATCAGAGACGATATCTTTATAATCAATGAAAAAGGTTCATTGGTTTAAAGAAATGTTTCTTCGAATCAATGTCACTACTTTTCATTGAGTTTGAGATCATTCAAAGAAAAGATAGTATTGAAATTCAAGTATTTCATTTTACTGGCAAAGATTTTCGTGAATCAATGAAACTTTTTCTCTCGATGTGGTTACCAGTATATTTTTTTTTCTCTCAGTGCAGTGGCACTATCCTATCGATTTGTCCAGGAATGCCTTATGTACTACACACTATTAGGAGAAGAAAACGACCAGGCTCTGGCTCACATTTAAGTTCTCGATCTCGTTCGCGTTATCGCTTATCCGCGTGCTCAATGTTGAATGCTCCCTGGTTCAATTCTCTTCTCCAAGACCTTTCTACTACCCAACAGCAAACGCTTGCCGTTAATTTCAAGCTCGAATTACTGTCCCGTACAGAATCGACTGCGAGACGATTCGGAAGACATTTATATACGGCAATCACCGGCGACAATTCTGCTCTTGATTGTTTTACGACTGATAAGTACCAAAGTACTGAAATTCTGCCCGGAAAATATATTATTGTCCCTTCCAGGATTCCCGAACGTTATTAGAAACAGAAGGACAAATAATTCCATTTTTTTTTTGCCAAATCGACATCTAGTTTCGCTGAATATATTAATAATAATGAAGCCAATTTTGGAAACTTCAACCCTTTGATTGTCTAGAATATTTGCTGTATTGGATGACTATTTCTCAAAATATCATTTTCAATAAAAAATAAATGTATTAAATAAAAACGCATTTGATTTACAAATTGGAAAAGTTTCATTTTTCAAAAGTGTTAGTTAACTGCAAAAATAATTCACATATATTCATGGAAACCGTAGATTTACATAATTTTCCTTAATTCTCGTTTAAATGTGTAAGAAAAGTCAATTATGTAAAAAAGGCCCATTTTGCTTCAGAGTTGTAAATACCATTAATTCAAGAAATATAGTTTACATTACAGTTTGATTTATAATTATGATTTCATAATAATAAAATCAAAAATGTTAATGTCTAATACAGGATTTATTGAGAAAAATTTCTAATTAAAGAAAGATTTTATTTAAAAAATTCATGGAAAAAAAAGTTAGTAATACAAATCTGAAAAATAATTAAGAGTTTTTTCGAACACATAGAATAGTGTAAAAAATTATGGAACGAATTGGTTGAAACTGATTTTTGTATAAACCATATGGGGTAAAACACGTCAAGGCGGCCACACGAATTTTTCATTTCAATAAAAAGTTTTCAAATTTCTTGAGGATGTTGGCCTGGCTGAAAACAAAAATTGCAAATTTTTTCAGATTTTTTCATTGCATATTTCAGCCGTTACAAATAACTGAAAATAATAATCGTTAATTTTTTAACACCAAAACTACGGCTCTCACAAAAAAATCATGTTAACAAAAAATTTAAGGTATCTAACGTTCTTTTCAACAAATTTTTTTGCACATTTACCTACTCCGTTTTATGCTATTTTTCAATTAAATAATATTTCAATATTTTTTTTCTCCGAAACTGCGTTCTCGATTTAGATGAGATTTTTACATTTTGTTCCCTAATATGTTAAGAATCTGAAAAAAAATTGGCGAGATGGGCGGCGACTTCGTTCCACAGTTACAGCTCTTCGAATGATTGAACATAACGGTAATCTAATGTGTAATTGCTCTCTGCGTTCAACAGGGTTGAGACTGTCAATAGAAAAAATCTAAAGCCCGCAACACTTGCTTATTTTTTTTGTTACTTTTAATTAAAAATTTTTTTTTTTAAATTAGATTAATTGGCAAATTTCCCCGTACCTGTCGTCCACACTTTGTCTTCACAACGCAGAACGATGGTCATGTAACATTGAGCACGTGAATATTGAACTCAAGAGACATTCATTCACCACGTTTTGCCAATTTTCGATTGATCAGAAAAGAGCACGATGATGAATTACGTGTCATCAGGAAAAAAGTTTCAATTCCATCAGTCGATAAAATAAATGTATTAAAAAACCCAAAAATTGAAGAGGGAAAAATATCCGATGCAAAAAATGCAGTGCGGGCTTTAGAATTATTATGTAGACAGTCTGTTGAACGTACAGAGCAATTACACATTAGATTGCCCTGGTATTCGATCGTTTGAAGAGCTGTAACAATGGAATGAAATCGCCGCCCATCTTGCCAATTTTTTCTCAGATTCTAGATATATTAAGGAACAAAATGTAAAAATTTCAGCTGAATCGGGAACGCAATTTTGGAGAAAAAAAAAATTATAATTTTATTCCATTGAAAAATAGCATAAAACAGAGTAGGAAGATTTTGCAAAAAATTTATTGAAAAGAACGTTAAATACCTTAAATTTTTTGTTCACGTGATTTTTTTGCGAGAGCTGTAGTTTTGGCGTTAAAAAATTAACGATTATTATTTTCAGTTTTTTGTAACGGCTGAAATAAGCGATAAAAAAATCTGAAAAAAATTGTAATTTTTGTTTTCAGCCAGACCAACATCCTCAACAAATTTGAAAATTTTTTATTGAAATGAAAAATTCGTGTGGCCGACTTGACGTGTTTTACCCCATATATTAATGTAAACCGTCGGCTAAACTGTTTTATTCTCGTCTAAATGTTAGAACAAAAAAATAAATTACGTAAAAAAAGCTAATCAAGCATAGATACCGTAGCGAATTCGTACGCATAAAATTTAATGAGTTGAGTTCTCCTGGATAGAAGATTTAATGAGAATTCTGCGTTAGCAATCTTTGGCTCGAAAGATTCTCGCGATTTTCGCACAGTGCGTAGAATAATCGTGGGATTGGGAAAAAGCACTCGTGATAACAACTCTCCACGCGAAATGCTATTATGCCTCGTGTCACTCGGCGGGGTTCCAGTGTAATAAATTTCTACAAGTATGCGAAACACGTGGTTGCCGACTGGCACATTTTCCGGTTTAACGAGAGAGAGAGTGCAAAAGATCATTGCGAATTCAACCCACTGTTCCCATTACATCTTACGTATTTCTTGTTTCTCATTGTTCTCTCTTTCGCACTCTGTAACTCGGGAATAACATAATGCAGCGTACGCACGATTGTAAATAAATGATAAATTTAATGTTTTTTAACTTGTTAAATCAACAGAGCCATTCAAATTTTTATGAGATCCATTTTTGTTCCAACAATGACAAATGGCCTAAAGATATGCACACAGAGAAAAACAACAGAACCTTGCAAATTGCTTCCTCATTATTTTTCGCTTTTCACAAAGCTACCTCTATGAGGAAGTATGTTAAGGGGATGCTGGAGTAGATTTTTTTACCGACTTTGGTCGGTAAAAATAGGCGAATTTGTAGTAGACACTATTCATCGAAAATATGCTACAAATATACGTCAAATTTTGCAGGGATGTAATAAAAACATTTATGCTTGGGTGTCCGGTCGAATTACTGTTCAAAACATACAAGAAATGTAAGAAATTGTATATTACTGAACCTCTCAAAAACCAATATGGCCGCTCGAAATGTCAACAGGTCCTTTGAGGTAAGATATAAACGTTTCTGGAACTCAGATGTGTTAAATCAGACCGGACGCCCATTCTTTGATTATTCCTGAACCTTTCAAAACCGTCGGAATGTCGATTACACAAACCAAATCCACAAATAGTGTATACTACGATTGCAAAGACTGTTTGCTTTTCGCACAGGCTCAGAGCTGGTAAAGAGCATGAATATAGTTCCGTCATTAGGAGACAGGTGGCGCTGACGTAGTCTGTTCACTTTTGGCAAAAGCTCCGAGCCTCTGCAATGCGACCGTAGTATACACTATATATGGATTTGGCTTGTGTAGTCAACATTCTGATGGTTTTGGAATATTTAGAAATCATCACAGAATTGACGTCCGTTCTGATTTTACATATCTAATTTCCAGAAATAATTATATCTTACAGCAAAGGTCTGTTGACATATGGTGTGCGGCCATTTTGCTTTTCGGGAGTTTCGGTATCTTTTGCCAAAAGTAAACAGATTACGTCGGCGCCATCTATGTCCTAATCGGGAAACTTACCGACCGAGGTCGGTATCAAAATTTACTCTAGCATCCCCTTAAGGGGATGCTGGAGTAGATTTTTTTACCGACTTTGTTCGGTAAAAATAGGCGATTTCGTAGTATACACTATTCATCGAAAATATACTACAAATATACGTCAAATTTTGCAAGGATGTAATAAAAACATTCATGCTTGGGTGTCGGATTATTGTTCAAAACATACAAGAAATGTAAGAAATTGTATGTTACTGAACCTCTCAAAAACCAATATGGCCGCTCGAAATGTCAACAGGTCCTTTGAGGTAAGATATAAACGTTTCTGGAACTCAGATGTGTTAAATCAGACCGGACGCCCATTCTTTGATTATTCCTGAACCTTTCAAAACCGTCGGAATGTCGATTACACAAACCAAATCCACGAATAGTGTATACTACGATTGCAAAGACTGTTTGCTTTTCGCACAGGCTCAGAGCTGGTAAAGAGCATGACTATAGTTCCGTCATTAGGAGACAGGTGGCGCTGACGTAGTCTGTTCACTTTTGGCAAAAGCTCCGAGCCTCTGCAATGCGACCGTAGTATACACTATATATGGATTTGGCTTGTGTAGTTAACATTCTGATGGTTTTGGAATATTTAGAAATCATCACAGAATTGACGTCCGTTCTGATTTTATATATCTAATTTCCAGAAACAATTATATCTTACAGCAAAGGTCTGTTGACATATGGTGTGCGGCCATTTTGCTTTTCGGGAGTTTCGGTATTGCCAAAAGTAAACAGATTACGTCGGCGCCACCTGTGTCCTAATCGGGAAACTTACCGACCGAAGTCGGTATCAAAATCTACTCCAGCATCCCCTTAAGGGATCTTTCCAGTGTGACGGCCCGAAAAAAAGCTTATTTTCACGATTTTTTTCGGACCGTTACTATACGCCGATCAATCTGAAATTTTTATGACATATTAAGGTAATCATGAATGACAGAAAATGATTTTTTATAAGACGATTTTTATTGTTTAAATATTTTTTTTAATTGTTGAAAATAATGCTGATAAAAAAGATAGCCTCATGGTGGACATCCTAGGGGTCGCAAATTTGATCTGAAAAAAAAACCCAAAGGATTATTAATCAGTATGCGATTGGCTATCGCGCTATGGAGGCTTTTTTTAAAATCAAAATTGACAAAATGGCGGCGGTTTGAACAAAAAGTACCGAATTTAGTCGTTTTTTTCGACAGTTTTTCTTTAAAAAGAATGGGAAGATTTAAAAAAAAAAGCTTCCATAGCACGACAGAGAGAAGCGTGAAGAATGTTCTCCTAAAATTTGAAAACGATCGCTTGAAAACTGTTCCCTGCAGAATGTCCACCGTTTTGAAAAATGTCGTTTCGAGAAAAACGCGTTTAAAGTTTCGAGTGTAGAAATTTCATATACTTAAATTGTGTACTTACGATTAATCGGCGATGCCAGGTCCATAAAGTATGCCAGCGAAGTATTTCGAATTTCGCTTTAAAAAATTGAGAGGATGTTATATACTAATGGATAAGACAAAAAAAATTTAGATTTTTTTTTTACACTGGAAAGATCCCTTAATCAATTTTGGCTTCTTCATAGAGGAAGCTTTGTAAAAAGCGAAAAATAATAAGGAAGCAATGTGCAAGGTTCTACTTTGCATCCTTGTTTTAATTAGATAAATAAACATGTTGTGAATTCGCTTTTTCTATTTCGTTATTCCGTTATTTCGTTATTATTAGAGCGTTTCCGAAAGTAAATGTGATAACGTATATTTTAAAAAATAATTCAACATTCCATAATATCAAAAATTTCATACCGTTCGTCACTAAATTATACATATATAATGGCTGAATATTGTTTCATTTATATACAAAATTTGAGCTCGCTATCTCAAGTTTTGCAAAAGTTGCAATAGAGCGATAATGTCAATTTTTTGAAAAATTCAAAATTCCATAAAATCTGAACCACTTTACCGATTCGAGCCAAATTCAATACCAAACAACATTGAGTGCACCTGCTCTTATAACCAACTATTTAGCAAAATAGAATAAATTTTACGAAAGTTAGAGCGCTCACCTCCTTTTTTCAAAAAATTCAAAACGGCATAAAATCGAAATTTTCGCACACATTTTGTCAAAAATTGCTACAGTTGAAGAGGATCTGCAGTTACACTTTTGTGCCAAATTTGAGCTCGATATACAAAACGGTTCTTGAGTTATCGGCATTCGAATTTTCGGAGTTGTATACATACACACACATACATACGGACATTTTTTTCTAGATCACTTTTCTGGACGTTTTGGACAATTCTAAGTGTTCTGAAATAAAAATCTCGAAAATTTTTTTTTCATGTAAACAAAACTTCCTCTATGAGGAAGCAATTCTGTCGTCGGTAACTATAAAGTGACAGCAATTAATTTTAAGTATATGCCACAATTTTTTTTATCCCAACGATAACCATAAAACAGTAGTCGCAACTATAAAAATGTAGTCGTAACCATTTTCTAGTTATCGTAGCTACTAAAAAAAAGTTGCATGAATTAGAAAGAAATGGCTGCCATTTTATAGTTGCCAGTTGATTTCCACAATTTCTTTGAGTGTTTATATCGTGTAAATTACAAGATTTCAAAGTGACCAAAAAATTATACAGAAATGAAGTTACAAATAAGGTTTTTAGTTGTCAAGTTAATTCGGGATTGACAATTCGTGTCAAAAGCTGTAGAATTATTTTTCAAATTTCATAAAGCTACTTTTGTGAGAAAGACAAAATTGATCAACATAGAAATAGCTTTGTGAAATCCGAATATAATATCCCGGTTCAAGTTTTATTCTCCTTCTTACAGACATCAATTTAACAGAGAGACGACAGAATTTTCTCACAATTTCTGGCATCCTCGACGAACGCCCTCACAAGGGTTCTTCCCCTCGTTCTGTCGTTATAGTCACGTGGCATTGAGCCACTGTACTGTAACCTATTATAGGACCCTATTACATACTATAGTCTAGATCTATACTATATAGTAACTATATAGCAGCAGTATAAACTAGTAACAGTATAGTAAAGTAGTAGTACATACAAGACCATTTTTCAAAATCAGCTTGGTCATTATTATTATACACTTGCAGGCGCTTCCCTATTCTCCCCCACTAATAGTAGTAGTATAATAGGACTAGTACTACTAGTAGTACTAGTAGTAGTAAACTGAGAAAAAAAGTTTCCTTGATTTAAAGAAATTTCTTTGAAATCTCGGCCTCTGAAATATTTCTTTGTCGCCAATGAAATAATATATTTAAATTAATATTATCTTTTATTTGAATGATCTGAAATTCAATGAAGTGTAGTGATATTGAATAAATGAACATTTTCTTTGAAACAATGAAACCGTTTCTCTAAATCAATAAAACTGTTTCTTTGAATCAATTATACCGTTTCTCTAAATCAATGAAACCGTTTGTTTGGATCAATGAAAATGTTTCTTTAAATGAATGAAACCATTTCTTTGAATCAATGAAACCGTTTATTTGAAATTGAAGCCATTTCTTTGAATCAATGAAACCGTTTATTTGAAATTGAAACCATTTCTTTGAATCAGAGAAACCGCTTATTTGAAATTGAAACCATTTCATTGAATCAATGAAACCGTTTATTTGAAATTGAAACCATTCCTTTGAATAAATCAAACTGTTCATTTGAAATTAAAACCATTTCTTTGAATCCACGAAATCTTTTATTTGAAATGAAAACCATTTCTTTGAAAAAATAAAATCGTTTATTTGAAATTAAAACCTTTTCTTTGAATCAATGAAACCATTTCTTTGATACAATTATACCGTTTCTCTAAATGAATGAAACCGTTTGTTTGGATCAATGAAAATGTTTCTTTAAATGAATGAAACCACTTCTTTGAATCAATGAAACCGTTTATTTGAGATTGAAACCATTTCTTTGAATCAACGAAACCGTTTATTTGAAATTGTAACTATTTCTTTGAATCAATGAAACCGTTTATTTGAAATTGAAACCATTTCTTTGAATAAATAAAACCGTTTATTTTAAATGAAAACCATTTATTTGAATAAATGAAACCGTTTATTTGAAATTGAAACCATTTCTTTGAATAAATGAAACCATTTATTTGAAATTGAAACCATTTCTTTGAATAAATGAACCCATTTATTTAAAATTGAATCCATTTCTTTGAATCAATGAACCCATTTATTTGAAATTGAAACCATTTCTTTGAATAAATGAAACCGTTTATTTGAAATTGAAACCATTTCTTTGAATAAATGAAACCATTTATTTGAAATTGAAACCATTTCTTTGAATAAATGAAACCATTTATTTGAAATTGAAACCATTTCTTTGAATAAATGAACCCATTTATTTGAAATTGAATCCATTTCTTTGAATCAATGAACCCATTTATTTGAAATTGAAACCATTTCTTTGAATAAATGAAACCGTTTATTTGAAATTGAAACCATTTCTTTGAATAAATGAACCCATTTATTTGAAACTTAAACCATTTCTTTGAGTCAATGAAACCGTTTATTTGAAATTGGAACCATTTCTTTACATAAATGAAACCGTTTATTTGAAATTGAGGTTAAAATGCAACGTTTCATTGAAATCACAGAAATGTTTGCTTGAAATCAATGAAAAATATGGTATCCATAGAATATCTTTGGAATCAATGAAATCTCTTTTCTCGTTTCTAGTACGAGTAGTCGTAGTAATAGTGGCGCGAGTACTGAGAGACTATACTATACAGCACAGTGAAACTATAGGTAGTACTGGCGTCAGAAGCTCTGGGGTCTGGGGAGATCGAAGGGATCAGAGAGAAGGTTCCCTTTCTCCGGGTGTTGTCCTCGTTCCCTTCGACGTCATCATACATACACCGTGGATCCGAGCGGGCGGACTTAATTTTCGTGAATCATCAGGCTCGCCTGCTGTGTAGTAGCTGCTCCAGTGGCTAGAGAGAAGTGAGAATATACGAGAGAGGCGAGAAAAGCGGGGCCAATGGCCCGGATCGATGCGCCTGGCTAAAAAATGGGTCTCGATGTTGCCCTATAGTATGAGCCCGGGCCGAAGCGCGGTGGGAGAGAGCAACAACGTGAGCCGGAGAGAGTCGACGACTCTCGGCCGGTGCTCGTGCACCGGTGGGCTTCGCGTATCGACGGAGTGAAAGACTCGCAAGCGCGAGAGATCTCGACCGAGAGAACTCGAGTCACTGCTAAAGATGTCAAAATACCGGTATTTTTAATTTCGGTCAATTAACCGAAAGAATACAATATTTGACGGTCATTTTGCTCATAGAGGAAACTTTGTTTTGGTGAAAAACATTTTTTTTTGTTGAGATTTTTAGATCAACCAAGGCGCTTGGTTATATATGCGCCAACTAAGTTATTGGTTAGACCAACCAAGTTATTGTTTGTTCAACGAAATTATTGGTTACACCAACTAAATCATTTTGGTTACTTGTTGTTTTATAAAAAGGGTTGGTTAGAACAACTAAGCGCTTAGTTATATATGCGCCAACTAAGTTATTGGTTAGACCAATTGTTAACCAACCAATAACTTGGTTGGTTAACAAATAACTTGATTCTTCTAACCAGTAACTTAGTTATATATGCGCCAACTAAGTTATTTGTTAGACCAACCAAGTTATTGTTTGTTCAACGAAATTATTGGTTACACCAACTAAATCATTTTGCTTACTTGTTATTTTATAAAAAGACTTGGTTAGAACAACTAAGCGCTTAGTTATATATGCACCAACTAAGTTATTGGTTAGACCAATTGTTAACCAACCAATAACTTGGTTGGTTAACAAATAACTTGATTGGTCTAACCAATAACTTAGTTATATATGCGCCAACTAAGTTATTCGTTATACCAACCAAGTTATTGTTTGTTCAACGAAATTATTGGTTACACCAACTAAATCATTTTGGTTACTTGTTATTTTATAAAAAGGCTTGGCTAGAACAACTAAGCGCTTAGTTATATATGCGCCAACTAAGTTATTCGTTAGACCAACCAAGTTATTGTTGGTTCTACGAAATTATTGGTTACACCAACTAAATCATTTTGGTTACTTGTTATTTTATAAAAAGACTTGGTTAGAACAACTAAGCCCTTAGTTATATATGCGCCAACTAAGTTATTGGTTAGACCAATTGCTAACCAACTAATAACTTGGTTGGTTAACAAATAACTTGATTGGTCTAACCAACAACTTAGTTATATATGCGCCAACTAAGTTATTCGTTAGACCAACCAAGTTATTGTTTGTTCAACGAAATTATTGGTTACACCAACTAAATCATTTTGGTTACTTGTTATTTTAAAAAAAAGGTTGGTTAGAACAACTAAGCGCTTAGTTATATATGCGCCAACTAAGTTATTGGTTAGACCAATTGTTAACCAACGAATAACTTGGTTGGTTAACAAATAACTTGATTGGTCTAACCAATAACTTAGTTATATATGCGCCAACTAAGTTATTCGTTAGACCAACCAAGTTATTGTTTGTTCAATGAAATTATTGGTTACACCAACTAAATCATTTTGGTTACTTGTTGTTTTATAAAAAGGGTTGGTTAGAACAACTAAGCGCTTAGTTATATATGCGCCAACCAAGTTATTGTTTGTTCAATGAAATTATTGTTTACACCAACTAAATCATTTTGCTTACTTGTTATTTTATAAAAAGACTTGGTTAGAACAACTAAGCGCTTAGTTATATATGCGCCAACTAAGTTATTGGTTAGACCAATTGTTAACCAACCAATCACTTGGTTGGTTAACAAATAACTTGATTGGTCTAACCAATAACTTAGTTATATATGCGCTAATTAAGTTGTTCGTTAGACCAACCAAGTTATTGTTTGTTCAATGAAATTATTGGTTACACCAACTAAATCATTTTGGTTGTTTGTTGTTTTATAAAAAGGGTTGGTGAGAACAACTAAGCGCTTAGTTATATATGCGCCAACTAAGATATTCGTTAGACCAATTGTTAACCAACCAATAACTTGGTTGGTTAACAAATAACTTGATTGGTCTAACCAATAACTTAGTTATATATGCACCAACTAAGTTATTGGTTAGACCAATTGTTAACCAACCAATAACTTGGTTGGTTAACAAATAACTTGATTGGTCTAACCAATAACTTAGTTATGTATGCGCCAACTAAGTTATTGGTTAAACCAATCAAGTTAACCAACCAATAACTTGGTTGGTTAACAAATGACTTGATTGGTCTAACCAGTAACTTAGTTGGTTACTGCATACATAACTAAGCGCTTAGTTGTTCTAACCAAGTTATTGGTTGGTTAACAAATAACTTGATTGGTCTAACCAATAACTTCGTTGGCGCATATATAACTAAGCGCTTAGTTATATATGCTATTGGTCGTTATAATCGGACTGATATTACGGTTCACCCTTTTAAAAAACAGGATGAAAAAAAAATAACATCGGAAATTTGCAGATATTAATCGATTTACTGTTGATATCACAGCTGTGAATGTATTTGAATATCAAGAACTAATGCTGCTATGTGATTAACACCTTGGAACAGATTATTAAACCATCTGAAATTGTAGAAACGCTTTTAAAAATTTAGCACTGATTTGACTAGTCTGGAGCGCTTCAACCTCCTTAATCACTATGAGATTGATTTTATGATTTTATGAAAAATGTGATTATTTTAAAAGCGGTCACGTTACATTTTCCTTACGGTAAAAATATGGTTAAATTACCGGTCATATTTACAGCTCACATCTCCAGGCATTGCACTGCTGCTGCTGCTGGATTTCTCTCCTCCCAGCAGAAACTCCAGAGCCACTCGAGCTCGTCTCTCTTTCTCTCTAGTCACAGCTGTCTTTTCCTTTCTTCCTTCGCTTCCTTTCCCGTCCCTCTTTCACCATGTGCTACATACACAATTCTCCATCACATATGCAAACTCCCTCGACGGAGAAACTCGTTTATTCCTCTTCTATATATAAACGCACACGCGCCACCCACCTGATGATTTTGCCAGATTCATCGATGAATTATTTACCAAAATAGAATAAATGTTCTGACCTGACATTTCCATAAATTTATCGATGAATAAATATCGTTGCACGTTCTTCAACAATTTATTTTTGTAACAGCGTTGAGCTTATGTACATTTCATTCATACACTGAATATAAGAGTCTCTTTATCATTTTTTTAAATTGTTGCTTCTGACCTTTCACTTTTATACAAAATACAAAATTATCGACACGTTTACAGTCGCGGTGGAAAATAGAATACATCAATAACTACGTCATCGGTGAATGAATAAAAAAATTATATGTGCTTATATTAAATGTGAGTACATGAATAGAACATTCAACGAGTTTTGGTTGTAAAAACGCAATAAATTGCGTGAATTGATCTTTTTATCGATTTTAAGGGCGCAGATTAAGGGGCAAATTTTTATTTTTCGATATACCACGTCGACTATAATACTCAAAATGTTTAGCTAAGAAGCGAAAAAATTAAGAAAATTGTTTTTTAACACCAATTTTTTTTCTCAATATGTCTCCGTTTTTTTCACATTATAATCAACAATTATGTAATATTAGAAATGTGCTCTGTTTTTAAGAGCCAGTATTAAAAAGGTGTTAATTTTATAGACATAAAAAGTTAAACCATCAACTACTAATTTCCATTTATTTAAAAAAAAAATATTTTCCAACCTGAGATAGTTAAAAATAAAAAGGATGATTCGGTGCGTTTTATCGATAGAAATTCCGCCAGTCTCGATATTACGAAAAAAAAGCAGAACCTTGCACATTGCTTCCTGATTATATTTCGCTTTTTATAAAGCAACCTTTAAGAGGAAGTATGGGAATTAATTTTGGCTTCCTCATAGAGGAAGCTTTGTAAAAAGCGAAATATAATGAGGAAGCAATGTGCAAGGTTCTGCTTTGCATCCTTGTTTTAAATAAATATAAATAAGTGCACACTCTCGCTTTGTGAAAATATAATAAGGACGAACGGTCCAGAAACTCCCTCGAATACTCTATCTTCTCTGTTTTTTTTTTTTGTAGAACACGATAGAAATCGGTGGTTTCCGAAATTTCATTGGGAAGCAAGGATATGGCTAGTTTATACGACATAAATCGTTACTTTTCGCAATATAGACTGTACATCATCGCTATGAAAATATGTTATCGTTCAACATTTTTGGGCTATATCTGACGTATTTTTCTGTTAATCATGAATTTGGCACTCATTTGACTCCCAGCTCGATATTTAATACCAAAATTGGCATCGCAGAAAAAAAATCAAAAAATTCCAAAAATCAAAATCTCATAAAATTTTAACGTTTCAACCGATCTTAACCAAATTTAATAGGGATCACCGGTGTATGAAAGCTCACGTACATACCAATTTTGAGCTTGATATCTCGAAAATTAAAAGAGTTATCGCGTTAACAGACATTTTTGAAAAAATTCAAAACCGCGTAAAAATTTAATGATCATGAGGATTTTTACAAAAATTGGTATGAACGATGAGGATTGACCCCTCTATATATGGTGTAAATTTCAGCTCTATATCTCGAGGCATTCACGAGTTATAAAGGTTTACATTTTTTGAGCGTGTAACATACCCACACACACACATACACACACACACACACACACACACACACACACACACACACACACACACACACACGCACACACACACACACGCACACACGCACGCACGCACGCACGCACGCACGCACGCACGCACGCACGCACGCACGCACGCACGCACGCACGCACGCACGCACGCACGCACGCACACACACACGCACGCACGCACGCACACACACACACACACACACACGCACACACACACACGCACACGCGCACATACAGACATTTTTTCTAAATCACTTTTCTCGACGTTATGGACTATTCTGAGTGTACTGACATGAAAATCTCGAAAAAAAAAATTTCACGAAAACAAAGCTTCCTCTAGGAAGCAATTGGAGTAGGGTAGAAGTACCGGTTGTGGCCACTGTACCGGTTGTGGCCACCCCTACACTTAAACACATTTTTCGTGGCTATTTTAATTCTGTACCTGTATTTAATCATAATTTTTCATAACGTTGTGTATTTTGGAAACATTTATCGTCATTTTGACGTCCGTTCATCTCCATTACAAAAAGTACTGTGTCAGTAATTAAAGTATCATCAGCTGATTCATCAAATTGTCAACTCCTTACGGAATTCGACAAGATTTTGACGAAAGCTCTAGATACATATTCGGATTATATAGTTGGCGAATTGCATGCAGCTTTGCACATATCAATCTTAAGAGTCATCACTGCAAATGTTGATGTACTAAAAGTTTGAAATAAAGCTATACATTTATAAAAAATACGATGACCACAACTGGTACATGGAATAAGCATGTTGCCCCGGATATGGCCATGATAATACAATCATTAATTTTTCATTAATTATTACACAATCAATTCATAAATTCGTAAAGAAGAAACAAAAAAACGAAAAAACGCTAAGAAAAATATATCCTTAGAAATGTATAGTAAAAAAGAAGGTAAAGCGGTGGAACACCTTTCATGTTGAAGATTCCCATCATTATTCAATGCGAAAATCTACTTTCGGAAAGAACTCTGGTAAAAGTAAAAATAAAAGTATAAAGAGTAAAACATTTATATAATGTATGACAATTGTGACAAAGAAAGCTCCTACGAAAAAGTGCAAAACGTAGGAGACGAATATCAAAAAAGGTTAGTTAGGTTCACAGATGGCATCTGTGCTTTAAAGACATTTTCGTGTAGAGGAATTGGATGCTTTTATAAGAATACGATTTTGATTTATTAAACACACCTTAAAAAATGTTTGAAGTGCAATGAATATTGAGTTATTCTAATTTTAAGCATGGCCAAAACCGGTACATTACTGTGGCCAAAACCGGTGCATAGGTGGCCAGAACTGGTGAAATGGCTATGCTCCTACTTTTTTCTATTTTCCAGTGTTTTCTCGACACATATGAAGATTTTAATGCTAGAAATCTGAAATTATATTCTTCTCAGATATTAAAAGTATAGGTCCAAAACAGTTTTATGATATTTGATCCCAATCACAAGTAATTGAAAATGGGAAAATTCTTGAAGTGGTCACAACCGGTACTTCTACTCTAACTATAGATAGCGAGATCGAAGAATATCCAACGATACGCACTAATTTTGAAATAACTTAAATTTTTCTTTTCCAAATTGTCCGGACGTCAAATGTAGTCATTAAATCATTTGCAATGACGAAAAAAGCGTTGTATTAAAGAAATGTCAATTTTGACCGACTACAAATTACAGGAAGAGACATATATCTAGGCTAGTCGAGGCTTAAGGCTCTAACGTTACGTTACATCGCTGTAAATATCTAAAATATTAGTCTGTGAATGTAATTCTTCCAAAAAAAAAAGCAGGTCGTCACTTCCGCCTTTGTCCCTCGACTTTATTACACCTTGAAATTATCTTCAACCGGATACTACGGTCACCAAAGTCCCCCTTGACATAAGAAACAAATTCTTTCATCCGTTTATACCTACTTGTACCAAAGTCACGAGAGAGTAGCTGAGAGTCTTTTGCCGATCTTACCGGTACTTCGCTCCGCCCACAAGTTGGTGAGAGTTTCCTTGACGCTCTAGCAAAAATAGCGCACTAACTATGCAATAAAATAGTATATGCTCTGTGTATAATGGTACGTGTATATTTTGCAGAGAAGGATTTCGAGCTGCGAGGGAAGCAGCAGCAACAGCAACGACAGCTAAGGAAGATCGTGGCACCGCACTTTCTACTCCTTTCGTCGTTATTAGGCCGATCGCTTCTTTGCGAACATCGATTATTTGAAAAAAATTGAGCTAACCAACAACCACAAGCTATAGTAGCGTAAACCACCGCACGTAGAGCCTACCGAGATTTATATTAGTATAACGACTATTGGAAATTTAATTTCTCGACAGTCGAGATCGGCACATCATCCTAGATTCATACTCTATTTTGAGGATTTTTTTTCAATAATTTGGGTAATTTTTATTCGTTATTTTACATCATTATTATCTGATCCGATAAATATTTACGTTTTTGGATTAATTTCGTATGAAATTTATTTCATGCTGAATTTCATTGGAAAATTAGTAACAAAAAATCACAAATCACATCATCCTAGATTCATACTCTATTTTGAGGATTTTTTTCAATAATTTGTATCATTTTTATTCGTTATTTTACATCATTATTATTTGATCCGATAAATATTTTCGTTTTTTAATTAATTTCGTATGAAATTTATTTCATGCTGAATTTTATTGGAAAATTAGTTACAAAAAAGGCAACGAATTTGACTCTCTATTTTCTAACAATTTTTTAAAACTTTTTCTCAATAGTATTGGAGCATTGATTGTTCCAACTAAATATATTTACTTTTTTTAGTTTCCCTTTGACTAAATACTCAAGTTCTGACTGATTGCAAAATTTAATTAGTAGTAGAGATTAACACATCATCTTAGCATATTCTATTTTGAAGTTTTTCTCCAATAATTTATATAATTTTTATTCATTATTATCTTATCTGATAAATATTTCAACACTTTTTCCGAATTGTGCGGTGATAGCGAATATTTTTGTTCTTAAATTAATTTCGTATGAAATTTATTTCATTCTGAATTTCATTGGAAAATTAGTAGCAAAAAATCACAAATCACATCAACCTAGATTGATATTCTATTTTGAGGATTTGCTCCAATAATTTATATCCTTTTTATCCAATATTATTGAACATCATTATTAGCTTATCTGATAAATATTTCAACGCTTTTCCGAATTGTGCCTTGAGAGCGAATTTTTTTAATGAAAAAAAAAACCTCTACATTTACGACGTCCTCTTTTTCTTGTTTGACAATGAATAAAACTGCACCTAATCTTATTTATTATTCAATTTATGTTTGATAAATTCGTCAAAGTATTGAGCATAAGCATTTAAAGGACAAAAAATGTCAAAAAATTTAAAAATGCCATAAATTGTGAACCCCTTAATGGATTGATACCAAATTTAATCCCAAACACTATTTGATAACAGTCCACTTCTGGTCCAAGTTTGAGCCGGATATCATAAAAATGGCGGGTGTTAGAGCCCGAAATGACATTCTCCAAAAAATTCAAAATGCCATAAATTTTGAACACCTTGATGGATTAACTCCAAATTCAATCCCATACCTTGTTTAACGACAGTTTAGTCGTGATTCAAATTTGAGCCCGATATCTTAAAAATTGCGGAAGTTAGATCACGAACAAAAAAAGTAAAAAAAATTAAAAAATGCCATAAATTGTGAACCCCTTAACGGATTGACACCAAATTTAATCCCAAACACTATTTGATAACAGTCCACTTTTGGTCCAAGTTTGAGCCGGATATCTTAAAAATTGCGGGAGTTAGAGCCCGAGCTGACATTCTCCAAAAAATTCAAAATGCCATAAATTTTGAACACCTTTATGGATTAACTCCAAATTCAATTCCATACCTTGTTTAACGACAGTTTACTCGTGGTTCAAATTTGAGCCCGATATCTTAAAAATTGCGACAGCTATCGTGCTAACAAAAAATTGTACACATACTCACACACACACACACACACACATACATACAGACATTTTTTCTAAACCACTTTTCTCGACATTTTAGACCATTCTGAGTGTCCTGACATGAAAATCTCGAAAAAAAAAATTTTCACGAAAACAAAGCTTCCTCTATGAGGAAGCAAAAGAAGAAAAAAAAACACAGCAGCATTGACGTCATAGGGTATCGATACTCTATAGGTACTATAGTCCAGGAACGTACTTTTTGAAGCTATTATCTGCCAAGTACGTTCCAAAAATAATCCACCACTGTACTTAAGCTTTAATGAATTTAACAAAGTGACCTACAATTTCCCACAAGTTAATTCGCCTAGTTTTTTTTTTAAACGTACTTTTTGAAGCTATTATCCGCCAAGTACGTTCCAAAAATAATCCACCACTGTACTTAAGCTTTAATCAATTTAACAAAGTGACCTACAATTTCCCACAAGTTAATTCGCCTAGTTTTTTTTTAAGCGTACTTTTTGAAGCTATTATCTGCCAAGTACGTTCCAAAAATAATCCACCTATGTACTTAAGCTTTAATCAATTTAACAAAGTGACCTACAATTTCCCACAAGTTAATTCGCTTAGTTTTTTTTTTAAACGTACTTTTTGAAGCTATTATCCGCCAAGTACGTTCCAAAAATAATCCACCACTGTACTTAAGCTTTAATCAATTTAACAAAGTGACCTACAATTTCCCACAAGTTAATTCGCCTAGTTTAGTTTTTTTTTTAAATTACATCCTGTACCGAGATGTAATGAATAAAAATCGAGTGTGGTCACATCAGTAGGTCACACAAAGTGATGAATATTAAATTGATTATGAGACAAATAAACGAGAAATGCTAATTTCACCATCTGTGATGTTCCGCAGTAAGCAGGAGCACAGAACCTTCTCTGCTCCATTCAGAATGTGCGTATGTCGACGTCCTCTCCATTCCCTGCGTCGCGTTCTTGCCCATTTTTCCCTGTGCGTCTCGACTCGTCCTCGCCGTCACCCGCGAGATAGTCTGTGTCAGTGGGTCAATTTCTGTTACGAGTTTAATACATACATATATATATTTCCCCTTGAATACTACAAGCGATAGTTGTTTTCACTGTACTACGATGTTTGTATTACAGATTCTAAACTAACCCAGGTAAAAATAAATTATACACCCAGAAAAAAGATTGAGTAATATTAACTAAAATTATCTACTCAACATTTAATTATTTCAATCAACGGAAATTTACTTTCCCTGGAACAAATATGTATTTCATTCCATTTTTCAGTTTTTTTTATTTCCAACATATTCATATATTTGAATCAACTTTCACTGTGCAGCGGACACTGAAAAAATATTTTATTTATTGCTACTAAAAATTTTTTTTAAACTTTTTGCTTCTCTTTTAAATTTTTAAAGGAGTTTAACATTTTTAAACTCCTTTAAAACTTTTTTAAAATTAAAAAAAAAGGTGTAGTTAAAATGACTAAATACATGTATTGGATATTTTTTAAATTAAAATTAATTAGAACTTTCTTTCAATCCAAAACATATTTATTTCTTTTAATCATTGGACATTATTTCTCTGTAATAGATTCAGTTATTCAAATCAACGTTTCTTTGATAACATCTAATAATCAAAAACTAAATTTGACTCTAATACACGTTTTTGTTCATCGAAAGGAAAGTACAATCGACTAAATGTGTATGTGTAATGCATTTTATTTGAGGGACTACGAATGTCTCAAAATGCAACATTTATCGATTTGATTTAATTCTTGCACCAGAATTAAGCAGCGTAATTTGCGGTCGTAACTTGGATGGGTGACCGCTTAGCCGCGCACTGCTTTGCACGCCAACTGCTGAGCAGGAGGCAGTTTCTGAGCTTCTAAGGAATAGTGAGGAAAATCCCAAAAAAAAAAAAAAAAAAAAATTTAACTGTCGACCGAAACGAATATTCCTTAGATTTGAATATATTTACTATTCAATAAGTATTTTACTTACTAATAAAAAATTTTTTTTGAGGTAAATAGAAGTCAGTCTAGTAGTTCGGCATCCAAATAAGAAATGCGTAGATTCTAGTCGCGTTAACAAGATTTTTTTCTGGGGGTTGCAGGTCAAAAATAGCAAATGGCTAAAATAACGAATTTCAAAATAATGAATGTCTGAATCAATAATGGCCATCATTATAAAATTCGTTATTTTAGCAATTTGCTATTTTGATCATTCGCTATTTTGATCGCATTTTAATAGGATCGGGGTCAAAATAGCGAATGGCTAAAATAGCGAATTTCAAAATAATGAACGTCTAAATCTAGAATGGCCATCATTATGGAATCTTTAATATGATAAATATTTGAATTTAAAAATTTGTGAATAAAACCTCAAAAAAAAATGTAATATTATTAATATTACTCCTCGCTATTTTAGCAATTTGCTATTTGGTTCATTCGCTATTTTGATCGCATTTTAATAGGATCGGGGTCAAAATAGCGAATGGCTAAAATAGCGAATTTCAAAATAATCAACGTCTAAATCTAGAATGGCCATCATTATGGAATTTTTAATATAATAAATATTTGACTTTAAAAACTTGTGAATAAAACCTTAAAAAAAAATGTGATATTATTAATATTACTCCTACGATCGTATATTTTTATTATAAAAATTTAATACAAAAATTATATTATTTATAATAATATTATAGGATATGGAAAAGAAAATATAGGATTTCGATCGTAAATTTATGATAGTATTTCATAAATTCGCGAACCTAAGTCTGTATATTCGGAACGATAGGATCTTTTAAGACAGTTTTTTATCATTACTTTTTACCAGGGATATCCCCGTGAATATACTGCAAAAATTTGTTTTTTGAAAATTAATATACTTTATATGAAGCTCGGATGCATATAACGTATATTCATTTTCAGATGCATTCGTAATTGACAAATACAATATTGGTATATTAAAATGAAGATTATAATACTCACGTACTGTAATTTTCTATTATACTATACTATTTTTTATATTTATACTTATACTATTCTTAAATTTACGATAAAAGTATATTAAAATGGAATTCATATACCCGTTTCGTAAATCTCATATCGTTTTGTATATTAAATTCACGTGCATTTTTAACAGTGATACTACACTGTTAAAAAAATTTACTTGACTTTTAATGTACTTTTACTGGAGGTTTTTTATGCATAAACTAGTATATTAAATATCATATTCACGTGTAATGTAAAATTGATGTATGGTACAGCACATTCAATAATTTACTTTAATTTTACAGTAAAAGCAGAGTTGGGCACAATTGTAATGGAAAATTACAAAATACAAATTACTGGAAGTAATTGTAATTAATTTAAAATCCAATACAATTACAAAATGTAATTGTATTTATTGTGAAATCCAATACAATTACAAAATGTAATTATATTTAATTTGAAATCCAATACAATTACAAAATGTAATTATATTTAATTTAAAATCCAATACAATTACAAAATGTAATTGTATTTATTTTGAAATCCAATACAATTACAAAATGTAATTATATTTAATTTGAAATCTAATACAATTACAAAATGTAATTGTATTTAATTTGAAATCCAATACAATTACAAAATGTAATTATATTTAATTTGAAATCCAATACAATTACAAAATATAATTGTATTTAATTTGAAATCCAATACAATTACAAAATGTAATTGTATTTAATTTGAAATCCAATGCAATTACAAAATGTAATTATATTTAATTTGAAATCCAATAAAATTACAAAATGTAATTGTATTTAATTTGAAATCCAATATAATTATAAAATGTAATTGTAATTAATTTTAAATCCAATACAATTACAAAATGTAATTGTATTTAATTTGAAATCCAATACAATTACAAAATGTAATTGTATTTATTTTGAAATCCAATACAATTACAGAAAGTAATTCTATTTAATTTGAAATCCAATACAATTACAAAATGTAATTGTATTTGATTTGAAAACCAATACAATTACTGAAAGTAATTGTAATTAAAGCAGTAATTTCTGACTCAAGTAATTTTTGCTGCCCAACTCTGAGTAAAAGTGCTTGAATTTTAATAATTTGCTTTAATTTAACTGGAAAAGTACCTGAATTTTATACCACAATTGTATATTAAATTTCGATTACGAGTTTATGCATAAAAACATCCAGTCTTTTCTAACAGTGTATAAGCGGTAGTTCGTTTCAATGTATAGGTACTACGATGTGTTTAGTGCAGATTCTAAAGTAATGCTTTTGGTTACAGGGACGCTGTGCCTAAGCAATGTTGCGGATTGGGATCGCCGCCGGTTCGCTGGTCCATCCTCGGAGTTGGCATCGTTGGCCTCGTATGCGCTGCAGCTGGTGCACTTCTCGGGGCCCTGAGAGCCACTGGACGTGACCACATCGCTGTTTCTCTCCTAATGATCGGTGAGAGAGACATTATCGTCGCCGAAAACGTTTACAAGATCCGTCAGCTGATAGTAATTGTATCACGAACAACTAACTTGATTCAAGGCCTTGGGCCTTGAATCCTGCAAATAGCGATTGGCATTATTCTACAAAGGAGTCAAGGGAATCGTGTTTGTGATTAGCTTATCGATTTTGCCTCATTCCTAATCTGTGGTACCTAATTAATCTTTGCAACGTTTTGGGAAGTCAGATGACTAAATTAATTTTATTCGATTAAATACCGTGTAGTGATGAGAAATAAGACGAGCATTTTGACAACCTCGCTTACATAATTAAGGTAGAAGTACCGGTTGTGGCCACCCCTCCACTTAAATACGTTTTTCGTGACTATTTTAATTCTGTACCTGTATTTAATCATAATTTTTCATAACGTTGTATATTTTGGAAACATTTATCGTCATTTTGACGTCCGTTCGTCTCCATTACAAAAAGTACTGTGTCAGTAATTAAAGTATCATCAGCTGATTCATCAAATTGTCAACTCCTTACGGAATTCGACAAGATTTTGACGAAAGCTCTAGATACATATTCGGATTATATAGTTGGCGAATTGCATGCAGCTTTGCACATATCAATCTTAAGAGTCATCACTGCAAATGTTGATGTACTAAAAGTTTGAAATAAAGCTATACATTTATAGAAAATACGATGGCCACAACTGGTACATGGAATAAGCATGTTGCCCCGGATGTGGCCATGATAATATAATCATTAATTTTTCCTTAATTATTACACAATCAATTCATAAATTTGTAAAGAAGAAACAAAAAAACGAAAAACCGCTAAGAAAAATATATCCTTAGAAATGTATAGTAAAAAAGAAGGTAAAGCGGTGGAACACCTTTCATGTTGAAGATTCCCATCATTATTCAATGCGAAAATCTACTTTCGGAAAGAACTCTGGTAAAAGTAAAAATAAACGTGTAAAGAGTAAAACATTAATACAATGTATGACTATTTGTGACAAAGAAAGTTGCTACGAAAAAGTGCAAAACGAAGGAGACGAATGTCAAAAAAGGTTAGTTAGGTTCACAGATGGCATCTGTGCTTTAAAGACATTTTCGTGTAGAGGAATTGGATGCTTTCATAAGAATACGATTTTGATTTATTAAACACACCTTAAAAAATGTTTGAAGTGCAATGAATATTGAGTTATTCTAATTTTAAGCATGGCCAAAACCGGTACATTACTGTGGCCAAAACCGGTGCATAGGTGGCTAGAACTGGTGAAATGGCTATGCTCCTACTTTTTTCTATTTTCCAGTGTTTTCTCGATACATATGAAGATTTTAATGCTAGAAATCTGAAATTATATTCTTCTCAGATATGAAAAGTATAGGTCTAAAATAGTTTTATGATATTTGGTCCCAATCACAAGTACTTGAAAATGAGAGAATTCTTAAAGTGGCCACAACCTGTACTTCTACCCTACATTTTTCATTTTTAATACAAATAAAAAATGTAGGGTAGAAGTAACGCGCATTTATAATTTTACCATAGGAAATTTATTTCATACTGAATTTCATTGGAAAATTAGTAACAAAAAAGACAACGAATCTAACTTTCAATTTTCTAACAATTTTTTAAAACTTTTTCTCAATAATATTGTAGCATTGATAATTTCAAGTAAATGTATTTACTTTTTTTAGTTTCCCTTTATCTGAATACACAAGTTCAGACCAATTGCAAAATTTGATTAGAAATACATGACCTATCCTTAAGTGAAATGCAGAATAAGAATAATATGAATTCATTAAATAGTGGTTGGAAATTCGCTGAAATTAATGAATACAAAAAATAAAATATGACAGAATTACATGCGACAAGTAGTGTGCTATTTTCAAAGTTATGTCAAATATAAGGAATATTGATAAATTTTTGAAAGTTCCCTCGTTCTCAAATCAATTTCATATAAAATCTGTTTAATTAAAAAAGAGTAAAAACAAATGCAATGAACCAGGCTTTAATTTTTTTTTAATTTCTTAAAACTTTTTCTCAATCATATTAAGTGTAGCATTTCACATAAATATGCTTACTCTTATTGTAGTTTCACAACAAAAATAATATGAATTCATCAAATAGTGGTTGGAAATTTACTGAAATTAATTAATACAAAAAATAAAATATGACAGAATTAGATGCAACAAGCATTGCGCTGTTTTCAAAGTTACATGCTATGAAATATAAGCAATATTGATAAATTTTTTAAAGTTGCCTCGTTCTCAAATTAATTTCATATAAAATCCATTTAATTAAAAATTAGTAAAAACAAATGCAATGAACCAGGCTTCAATTTTTTTTAAATTTCTTAAAACCTTTTCTCAATCATATTAAGTATAGCATTTCACATAAATATGCTTACTCTTATTGTAGTTTCACAACAAAAATAATATGAATTCATTAAATAGTTGTTGAAAATTCGCTGAAATTAATTAATACGAAAAATAAAATATGACAGAATTAGATGCAACAAGCATTGCGCTATTTTCAAAGTTACGTGCTATGAAATATAAGCAATATTGATTAATTTTTTAAAGTTGCCTCGTTCTCAAATTAATTTCATATAAAATCCATTTAATTAAAAATTAGTAAAAACAAAGGCAATGAACCCGACTTTAATTTTTTTTTAATTTCTTAAAACTTTTTCTCAATCATATTAAGTATAGCATTTCACATAAATATGCTTACTCTTATTGTAGTTTCACAACAAAAATAATATGAATTCATTAAATAGTGGTTGGAAATTTACTGAAATTAATTAATACAAAAAATAAAATATGACAGAATTATATGCGACAAGCATTGCGCTATTTTCAAAGTTACATGCTATGAAATGTAAGCAATATTGGTAAATTTTTGAAAGTTCCCTCGTTCTCAAATCAATTTCATATAAAATCTGTTTAATTAAAAATTAGTAAAAACAAATGCAATGAACCCGACTTTAATTTTTTTTTTTTAATTCTTATAACTTTTTCTCAATCATATTATAGCATTTCACATAAATGTCTTTACTCATTTTATAGTTTCACAACAAAAATAATACGAATTCATTAAATAGTGGTTGGAAACTCGCTGAAATTAATTAATAAAAAAAATAAAATATGACAGAATTAGATGCAACAAGCATTGCGCTATTTTCAAAGTTACGTGCTATGAAATATAAGCAATATTGATAAATTTTTTAAAGTTCCCTCGTTCTCAAATCAATTTCATATAAAATCCATTTAACTAAAAATTAGTAAAAACAAATGCAATGAACTCAACTTTAATTTGTTTTTTTTTTTTTTTTTTTTTTTCAATTTCTTAAAAATTTTCTCAATTATATTATAGCATTTAACATAAATATGTTTACTCATTTTATAGTTTTACAACAAAAATAATATGAATTCATTAGTGGTTGGAAATTCGCTGAAATTAATTAATAAAAAAAAAATAAAATATGACAGAATTAAATGCGACAAACGTTGCGCTGATATATGCATAAAAAGTGGGAGGCCTCGGAGTATACAAACAGCGCGATACCAAACGACGTCTGCTCGCAATTTAAATGATATAACGAGCAACTATACTATACGCATACGTGCAACATACATGCATTGTCATCATTCGGTAAAACGACACTTGACGCTCCGGAATATGTCGCAACACGTTCAATTCACATTGAATAGTCACGTACTCGCGGTATTAACTCACACACGGTTTTGCGAACGAATCCTAGAACAGTCTTCCGAGTCGCGCACTCGCGATTTTGCACGCGCCTCATTCCACCGGCACGTGCGTTTATTGCGTTTCTGATTATGCGAAACTGCTTTGCCGTTGTGTGAGCCACGCCGCATCCACGTTAGCATTGCCTCTGTGTATTATTGCGAGAACGAAAATGCGTCGCTGATTATTTCAAGCGTGGGAGCGACAGACACGCATATACGTACAGTGCTATAATCACTGGGTCAGACGGGCATGTAATTTAAACGTTAAAAAAAACCAACTTAACTGCCGAATCACTGCGTTGAATAATATATATCCTCTGTTCAATTATAATAATTATATTAAGGTAAACGTACCAATGGCGGGACGTTTAAGGCGGTGTCTGTTTTGTATGCCAATTTCCGCATGCATATATTAATTATTTTGCAAATGGTGGTAACGAATTGCAAGATTAGAGTTTCTAGTTTCCAAAAACTATACAATAAAAATATTTCTGATTGTTTGATAAATAGTTATTGATTAAAACGCTGAAAAGTGCAGATGTACCAGTGCCGGGACGGGTATTTTCGTGCATGTCCCGCTGCCGGGACACCAAATGTGCGTATCGGTGGACATCTACAAATTTTAATGCATCTGCTTGAAAAGAAATGCCAAAAAATGTGCGGTACACATATATACACCTATGATGCAATAAATAAAACATATATGTTTATAAAATACATATATATATATTAGTAAATTATCAATGAAGTTTTTGCTACCGCATAACCCAACATCCGCGTCAAAATGTCAATCGAGCGATTGTGTCTCGGCTCTGGGTCGCAGCGAGATTGCTTACTACTTGTCCCAGTCGCGGAACATACGTTGGACAGTGGTGCCAACGTATATTCGGTCAGCTCCAATAACGGGACACAAAAATTACGAGTTTTAAGATATTGTACGTAACATTTGACAGTGTAATCTTAAACTTTAAGAATTTCTGAATTTGAAATACCTATGGAAAGTCTCGAACGAATTATAATCTCCGGGGTATCATATTAATGATTATTCGGCTCTCCTTAGCTAATTGGTTTAGGGATTTGCTGAAAAAGCTCGAACACCATAGATCCGCTAATATACTTATTATTTACATTTTCAATTTACGATGAAAAACATGAAATTTTTTCACGTATGTTAATTATATATAGCAGATAGAATTGGAAGAGTTATTTTTTAATATTTTATCCATTAAACTCTTAGTATCTACAAATATCCCTTTAGTGTCCCTCAATTGGGACCTGTCCCACCATTGGTACGTTTACCTTAAGGAGCTGAGACGAAAAAAAAGAGCGTGACCATTTTTTTTTAACGATGATACTTTTGTTTTGAAAAAAAAAAAAAATCTTTCCGCTAAAACTCATAAAATTCACATAAAACACGGAAAATTAGTAACTGTGTACAACTTTGTAGAAGTGTTGTAAGTCCCCATTACTTTAAGGACGATCGGTGACGACTGTCAAAGTCAAATCAGAGATAAATTTTTGTAATCGATTCTTTAAAGTTTAATGCATTAAATAATAGCTGTGGCGGGTGATTTGTATTGAAGCATGTAAACTTAATCCAGAGAAAGATTAATAGTGACGGATTTGCATAAATATTAACTGATTAACGTTTCTTTTCAATGGGATACATTTTCGTTCGGTTTTTTCAAGTATAATCTGTAATTCTTGGCCGATTTGAATGAGTGACAGCTCATTCTCTACCTTAAAAGATACTCTACGAATTGACCGCCTAGATATTTCATATTGTTAATTGTTTAATAATTCTAGACTGTTGTTTAACAGAAATTAAAATACTTTCATAAACAACAGGCTATAATTACAAAACGATGAACACTATGAAATATCTAGGAGGTCAATTCGTAGAGTATCTTTTAAGAAAAACAATGAGCTATCGTTCATAAAAATCGGCAAAGAATTAAAGATAATACTTGGAAAAAATTGTACGAAAATATGGCAGTCAAAGGATTTTTATTTGATATGAGTAGGTTTGGAGTTGAATCCTTGCAAACTATTCATGAAAAAGTAAAGGGAAATGTCTCTGTTAATACGATTAAATCGAAAACCTCAGTCTGGAATCAATATACAAATGTCTATAACAATTGTGCATTTAACTGCAATACTTTAAACATGAATTAAAAGGTTTTTGTTCTGATTATGAAATTTCCTTGTCAGAACGATAATTTTTGTCTCATGGTGCAATTCCATTTGTCGCAATTTGAATAGAAAAAATAATCCCCCGAATACCACTCGAGCTTCGAAATTAATCTGATATTTCCCTCCAGGTTCCCTGCAAACAAATAAACTCGTCAAGTTTTCCAGAAAAATCACTCGCGCTACGCGCCCGTGATTTTTTAACCTGGAAAACTTGACTCGTTCATTTGTTTGCAACGAACCTGTCAGGAAATATCCGATAATTTCAAAGCTCTTGTGATATTACAAGTGAGAATTCATTGTAAAGAAATAATTCATTTAAATGATTCGTTATTATTGAAAAAATGTGAAAATTTTAAGATTTTCTTAATAATTTATCATAGTTATCTGTTCAAAACATAACACGGATTAATTGTTAATGCAAAGTTTAAGAAATTTTAAGAATATTTAAAAATATTGTGCTTTTGGATATTTGCTTTTATTAATTAATACAAAAAATAATATGCACACTTAATGCTTTGATTGCAATTAATTGAACATTTTGTTATGTCAATTATAAGTATGCTTGAGAAAATAATAGTTGCACAACTTTTATATGCTGTTTAGATATCCAAAATTACTAAGTCGTTGATTTTTGTAACTGTAAATTTCCAACAATTTCTGATGACGGATTTGCATAAATATTAACTGATTAACATTTCTTTTCAATGGGATACATTTTCGTTCAGTTTTTTTCAAGTATAATCTGTAATTCTTGGCCGATTTGAATGAGTGACAGCTTATTCTCTACCTTAAAAGGTACTCTACGAATTGACCGCCTAGATATTTCATATTGTTAATTGTTTAATAATTCTAGACTGTTGTTTAACAGAAATTAAAATACTTTCATAAACAACAGGCTATAATTACAAAACGATGAACACTATGAAATATCTAGGAGGTCAATTCGTAGAGTATCTTTTAAGAAAAACAATGAGCTATCGTTCATAAAAATCGGCAAAGAATTAAAGATAATACTTGGAAAAAACTGGACGAAAATATATCACACTGAAAAGAAACGTTAATCAGTTAATCTTTATGCAAATCCGTGACTATTAATTTTTCTCTGGATTAAGTCTACATGCTTCAATACAAATCACCCACCACTGTTATTATTTAATGCATTAAACTTTAAAGAATCGATCGCGAAAATTTATCTCTGATTTGACTTTGGGAGTGGCCACCGATCCTCCTTAAGAAATCAGAGTTGTAAATCCCCATTAATTCATGAGATATAGTTTACAGTACAATTTGTTTTGTAATTATGATTTCATAATAATAATATGTAGTGTTTATAAAATAGAGTGTAAACATTTGAAAAAAATACTAATTTCCGCTTTAATATTGCACAAAATAGTGGAAAAAATTGAAGAAATAAGTAATGCATTACTTATTTTTTTCCATTTTTTCAAAAGGATTACCGTGAATTTTTATTGAAAAATAATAATTTTTGCAGCCATTCCAAAGTTTACTCATCGTATTACAATCGATACATGTTATTATTGTAAAATCATAATTATAGAGCTGATTGTATCATCATAATTATTTCTATAAGTATTAGGCATTTACAACTCTGTAAGAAATAAAGTTTACACAACAGTTTGTCTTTTAGTTACGATTTGATAATGATTACCTGTAGCGATTATAAGATTATATGTAAACTTTTGAATAGGTGTTAGAAAAAACTAATTTTTAATTAAATATTGGGAGAAATTGTGAAAAAAATAGACAAACTCAGTCCTATATTACTTTCGCAATGTATTAACAATATTTCTCCATTTTTTCAATAAGATTAATATGAAATTTTATATAAAATTGATATTTTTTGCCTCCATTCAAAAGTTTACAAATCATATTAAAAGCACAAGAAGTTATTATTATGAAAACATAATTAAAAAGAGGATTGTACCATCAATTTTGTTTCTAAAATAATTAGGGATTTACAACTCTGGTGCATATTGTAATTATATTAAGGAGCTGAGACTCCTAAAAAAAAAGCGTGACCATTTTTTTAACGATGATATTTTTGTTTTGAAAAAAATAAAATAAAAATGTTTCCTCTAAATCTCATAAAATTCACATAAAGCACAGAAAATTAGTAACTTTGTACAAGTGTTTTAAGTCCCCATTACTTTAAGCAATAAAGTTTACACAACACTTTGTCTTTTAGTTACGATTTGATAATGATTACCTGTAGCGATTATAAGATAATATGTAAACTTTTGAATAGTTGTGAGAAAAAACTAATTTTTAATTAAATATTGGGAGAAATTGTGGGAAACATAGACAAACTCAGTCCTATATTACTTTCGCAATGTATTAACAATATTTCTCCATTTTTTCAATTAGATTACTATGAAATTTTATACGAAATTAATATTTTTTGCCTCCATTAAAAAATTTACACATCATATTATAATCACTGGAAGTTATTATTACGAAAACATAATTGAAAAGCCAATTGTACCATCTATTTTATTTTTAAAAAAATTAAAATTGTCATGCTCTTTTTTAGACGTCGCAGCTTCTTAATATAAAGACTAAAAAGAGCATGACAATTAAAAAAATGATGATACTTTTGTTTTGGAAAAAAATTGTTCTACTAAATCGCATAAAATGTGCATAAAGCACGGAAAACCTGCAACAATATTGTACGAATAATACAATTTTAATTTTCAAGAATTTTTACATGTGGGCCAAAAATAAAAATAAACTCTCGATGAAAATAATTCTTCGGATGTTAAAATGCGTTCACGAGTTTAATCTGAAAGTTGTGAAGAGTTAAAATTTATATATATATATCTTCTCGCACCATTTCGATATGTGTACTAAATTATATACGTACACTGCTTAATGAGCATTTTATGAGGTTTAAATGAAAGTTCTTCGAAAGTAATAGTATCATGAATAAAAAATATTTTCTTAACCCACTTTATAAATAACCTGGTCCTCTTAATGGTATTAATAATATTCGTTTTTTTTTTTTTTTAGTTTCCGAGGAAATGGATACCAAATTCGTGTTTTTTTTTTTCAGGAAATAATCATTATTTCCTTAATTATTCAATTTTTAATTAATTAAAATCATGCGAAATTTTCTGACGAATATTTTCAGTCAAATTTTCTTTTCAATCACGATTTCAATGCGGAAAAAAAAGTTTCAAGAAAGCTGAAAGAGTTGTGTTGGTAATTGTATTATTATTATATCAGCGACAATAATTGGGACCTGCTTCAAGAAATGAAAATACAGGTCTGTCGAGTATTTTATAGGAAATAGATGTAACTTCCCGATGAGTGTCCACTCGATGAAAACGCGAACTCTCTACTCGTTGTTCCATGAAATTACAGAAAACTTGAGAGCGCAGTGATACACTTTCCCTCTCTTTCTCTTTCTCTCGCTCTGACACTCCACAGATGAATTATAGTTGCTCACTGGCATATTTGTAGCGTTTCAGTAAATACAATTTGGCTTATTTACGCTTTTTCGTTCTCGTTTTCCACTTATAACTCATTGGTACTCAATATGTTTCAATCTTGGCTGGCCATAAAATCAGAGAGTCATATAAAAATAATGTAAGGTAAATAAATAACCATAATGTTTGAAAATTAAGGATTGTTAAGTATTCATTTAAATTTCTCACATTCATGGTTGAATGATTATGATTATTTTTCCCATCCAAATTTCGACCAATGGAATTGCACCATTCGTCGTCACGTGGGGCAAGCTACACGGTATTATACTGATAATTTTTTGATAATTTTGCGTGTTGGTTATATATGGGTCATTCCACGGGATTTCGCACAAAAAAAAACCCGACCGACTCCAATTTTCGCCTAATTTTTTTATATTGTTGACTATGTCAAACGGAGCATCTGTGAATTTTTTGAGAATTTTATTCTTATATTTCGATGAGCCATAAAATAAAAGGTGAAAAAAATGAAAAAAAATCTGACGTCAAGTGGAATAATGATATCGACAAAAATAACTAGGACAAAATTTTCGTAATTCAACACAGTTTACGGTAAAAATAATCAAAATAAAAAATAAATATAACTTCTATTTTATTTATGTCTTCTACCAAGAAAAGGTACCATTTCGCTAATTTGGCCCCCTCCGATTTCAATACAAAAAATCACGAATATACTACATGGAGTCCCAAACATTTTAAGCACAAGCCCAAGATGGAGAACGCATTTTACCCATTTTTAAAAAAATATTTCGGGTAATTGATTTTTTTAATTTTCTTCCAATCTTCTGCGTATTTTTTTATGTAATTGGTAATATTAAAAGGAGCTTATGTGATTTTTTTTCATAATTTTATATGTAGATGTATTCGATTCATTAAATGTAATCGAATTACCAATTTTAAGCCAAATTTTGTACCCCCCCCCCCCCCCCCCCCCCCCCCTTCTGCTTCCTCATAGAGGAAGTTATGTTTACATGAAAATAAATTTTTCGCGATTTTTATGTCAGGGCACTTAGAATTGTCCAAAACGTCCAGAAAAGTGATCTTGAAAAAAATGTTCGCATGTATGTGCGTGTGCGTATGTATGCAACTCCGAAAATTCGAACGCCGATAACTCAAGAACCGTTTTGTATATCGAGCTCAAATTTGGCACACAAGTGTAGCAGCAGATCCTCTTCAACTATAGCAATTTTCGATAAAATATGCGCGAAAATTTCGATTTTATGCCGTTTTTAATTTTTTTAAAAAAGGAGGTGTGCGCTCTAACTTTCGTAAAATTTAGTCTATTTTGCTAAATAGTTGTTTATAAAAGCAGGTGCACTCAATGTTGTTTGGTATTGAATTTGGCTCGAATCGGTAAAGTGGTTCAGATTTTATGGAATTTTTAATTTTTCAAAAAAATTGACATTATCGCTCTATTGTAACTTTTGCAAAACTTGAGATACCGAGCTCAAATTTTGTATATAAATAAAACAATATTCATATGTATAATTTAGTGACGAACGGTATGAAATTTTTGATTTTATGGAATGTTGAATTATTTTTAAAAATATACGTTATCACATTTACTTTCGGAAACGCTCTAATAATAACGAAATAACTTAATAACGAAATAGAAAAAGCGAATTCCCAACATGTTTATTTATCTAATTAAAACAAGAATGCAAAGTAGAAAATTGCACATTGCTTCCTCATTATTTTTCGCTTTTTACAAAGTTGCCTGTATGAGGAAGCCAAAATTGATTAACATACTTCCTCATGGAGGTAGCTTTGTAAAAAAGCGAAAAATAATGAGGAAGCAATGTGCAAGGTTCTACTTTGCATCCTTTTTGCTTCCTCATACAGGAAGCTTTGTTTTCGTGAAAATATTTTATTTAGTGATTTTCATGTGAGGACACTCAGAATGGTCTAAAACGTCGAGAAAAGTGGTTTAGAAAAAATGTCTGTATGTGTGTGTGTGCGTATGTGCACAATTTTTTGTTAGCACGATAGCCGTCGCAATTTTTAAGATATGGGGCTCAAATTTGAACCACGAATAAACTGTCGTTAAACAAGGTATGGGATTGAATTTGGAGTTAATCCATCAAGGTATTCAAAATTTATGGCATTTTGAATTTTTTGGAGAACGTCAGCTCGGGCTCTAACTCCCGCAATTTTTATGATATCCGGCTCAAACTTGGACCAGAAGTGGACTGTTATCAAATAGTGTTTGGGATTAAATTTAGTGTCAATCCGTTAAGGGATTCACAATTTATGGCATTTTTAAATTTTTTGACATTTTTTGTTCGTGCTCTAACTTTCGCAATTTTTAAGATATCGGGCTCAAATTTGGTCCACAAGTGGACTGTTATGAAATAAAGTTTGGGAGTGAATTTGACGTCAATCCGTTAAGGGGTTTTAAAATTTATGTCATTTTCAATTTTTTGTTCATGCTCTAACTTTCGCAATTTTTAAGATATCGGGCTCAAATTTGAACCACGAATAAACTGTCGTTCAACAAGATATGGGATTGAATTTGAAGTTAATCCATCAAGGTATTCAAAATTTATGGCATTTTGAATTTTTTGGAAAATGTCAGCTCGGGCTCTAACTCCCGCAATTTTTATGACATCCGGCTCAAACTTGGACCAGAAGTGGACTGTTATCAAATAGTGTTTGGGATTAAATTTAGTGTCAATCCGTTAAGGGGTTCACAATTTATGGCATTTTAAAAAATTTTGACATTTTTTGTTCGTGCTCTAACTTTCGCAATTTTTAAGATATCGGGCTCAAATTTGGTCCACAAGTGGACTGTTATGAAATAAAGTTTGGGAGTCAATTTGACGTCAATCCGTTAAGGGGTTTAAAAATTATGTCATTTAGTTTTTTTTTGTTCATGCTCTAACTTTCGCAATTTTTAAGATATCGCGCTCAAATTTGGTCCACAAGTAGAGTGTGGGTAAACTAAGCATCAGTTCGAATCTGGCGAGAATCTGTCAAGGGGTTCAAAACTAATGCCATTTAAAATTTTTTTAAACAAGGCTGCAAAGTAGAACTTTGCAAATTGCTTCCTCATTATTGTTGGATTTTTACAAAGCTTCCTCTATGAGGAAGCCAAAATAGATTAACATGCTTCCTCACAGAGGTAGATTTGTAAAAATCCAACAATAATGAGGAATTTGCAAAGTTCTACTTTTTACAGTGTATTATAGGACATTTTTGAGACTTTACTCCGCTACCATCTTAATACGAGTAGAGATTAGAAGCTAAAATAACAAAGAGGCAGCACGTATGTTGGTTTAACATATGTACAAAGTGCGCCGAAGGAGAGCAGAGGAGAGTGGTCTAGAAGCAGCAGGAGAACAGAGCTATAAGCAAAAGCAAGGCAGGCCGTATTACGGCCGTTCTGTTACTTTCTAAACGCGCACCCGGCCAAGTTGTAACCTCTGCGACCCGGAGAATGCGCGCCGTTCACAATGGAGCTAAGCCAAAGCCGACGAGGAGCAGAGCTTCGTATAGCTATTCGCCTCTATCGAGACTCTCCCGACGTCTATAGACAATCCGCGCACCCACACGACGATCAATCGGCGAGATCGTGAGTGGGCAAGTGTTAGGCATCACCGACCCTCTCGCTATACGCTTTAACATACGTCCTTTGTTTACGTCTTTCTTATTTTACTTAATATCCGTTGTATTATGAAATTAACTTCAATCTAAAAGTCAATATAGAAGCAATAATCCTTTGTACAATATATTTGGCTTTATGCAAAAGCAAATATTTTAACAACTTAATCTGACGCTTTAATTTCACGACTTAAGGATTTGTTTAATAATGGATTTTATTAATTTTGCATTGAAAGCCATGAAAAAAATTAAAAAAGAAACACCGTTGTAGAAAAGAATGTTTTCTACAACTACAAATATTTCAACAACTTAATTTAACGTTTTAATTCCACGACTTAAGGATTTATTTAATAATGGATTTTATTAATTTTGCATTGAAAGCCATGAAAAAAATGTTTTCTATAACTTTTTTTTTGTCATTGTTACTATTGATTATTGATTAATTAATCAAATCGTTATACATTTTGTTACAGATGGAGCTGGATATTCTTTAATAAAACTTGAAATCCGTGGTATTATGACATGAATTCAATCTAAAAGTCAATAAAGCAAAAATCCTTCTTACAATATATTTAGCTTTATGCAGAAGCAAATATTTCAACAACTTAATCTGACGCTTTAATTCCACGACTTAAGGATTTATTTAATAATGGATTTTATTAATTTTTGCATTGAAAGCCATGAAAAAAAAGAAGAAATAACGTTGTAGAAAAAAATGTTTTCTACAACGTTTTTTTGGTCATTGTTACTATTGATTATTGATTAATAAATCAAATCGTTATACACTTTGTTACAGATGAAGCAGGATATTCTTTAATAAAACTTAAAATCCGTGGTATTATGAAATTAACTTCAATCTAAAAGTCAATAAAGCAAAAATCCTTCTTGCAATATATTTGGCTTTATGCAAAAGCAAATATTTCAACAACTTACTCTGACGCTTTAATTCCACGATTTAAGGATTTATTTAATAATGGATTTTATTAATTTTCCATTGAAAGCCATGAAAAAAATGTTTTCTACAACGTTTTTTTTGTCATTGTTACTATTGATTATTGATCAATAAATCAAATCGTTATACATTTTGTTACAGATGGAGCAGAATATTCTTTAATAAAACTCAAAATACGTGGTATTATGAAATTAATTCAATCTAAAAGTCAATAAAGAAGCAATAATCCTTTGTACAATATATTTGGCTTTATGCAAAAGCAAATATTTCAACAACTTAATCTAACGTTTTAATTCTACGACTTAAGGATTTATTTAATAATGAATTTTATTAATTTTGCATTGAAAGCCATGAAAAAAAAGAAAAAACGTTTTTTTTTTTCATTGTTACAATTGAATATTGATTAATAAACCAAATCGTTATACATTTTGTAACAGACGTAGCAGGATATTCTTTAATAAAACTTAAAATCCGTGGTATTATGAAATTAATTCAATCTACAAGTCAATAAAGAAGCAAAAATCCTTCTTACAATAAATTTGGTTTTATGAAAAAGCAAACATTTCAACAACTTAATCTAACGCTTCAATTCCACGACTTAAGGATTTATGTAATAATGGATTTTATTAATTTTGCATTGAAATTCATGAAAAAAAAACCGAAAAAAAAATTTCCATCGCCCATTATTTTTCATTGTTATTAATCAAATCGTCATACATTTTGTTACAGATGTAGCAGGCTATTCTTTAATAAAACTTCATATCGGTTGTATTATGAAATTAACTCAATCTAAAATCAATAAAGCAAAAATCCTTCTTACAATATATTTGGCTTTATGCAAAAGCAAATATTTCAACAACATAATTTAACGCTTCAATTCCACGACTTAAGGATTTATTAAATAATAAGTTTTATTAATTTTGCATTGATTTCCATTTTAAAAAAGTCGTAGAAAAAATGATATTTTCCATCGCTCATTATTTCGAATTGTTATTAATTACATTATTATAAATTTTGTTTGGAGTGGGATTGAAAATAATGAAATAATTAACATTCGGATTTTTATCAGAACCACGTGAACATTTTTTATATTATGTCCAAGCAATATTACAATGTTCACGTGTTACTAATATTATTTCTGGTGCTTTACATGGCTTTACAAAATCACAGATTTATATAGTGATTCATATGCATTTCCTTTAAACTATTAACGTCATCAATGAAAAATATTCTTCTTTCAGGTGTCTCGGTTTCTCAATCACATTTAAAAAGGAGCAAAATGCTATACGCTCATTGTTAATGCGAGGCCATTCTGGTTATAGTAGTGGATTACTTTGCTTTTTATACCATAATTTAGAATCAATAAATGTGGGATAAACAAAGAATGACCGTTTGAAAGGAACGAAAGAGGTGTCCATCTGCGGCCGGGTGGGCAGGTAGGCGGACAAGAAGGCCATTGAGAAAGAGAAAGAGAGGGAGAGAATGATTCCATGGTAGCCTCGTCTTGGTTTCTTCAACAGTGGCAGTCGACCGTCTGATGGACGGCGACGACCAACGGGATCATAATACAAACGATATATATCTATATATATAAATATATATATGGGGTATTCCAAGCCAACTCAATAAATGTTTGACCCTTCATTTTTAATTGGAGTTATTTCTATTTTACTGGAATAAATCAAATTCCAAAAACGAACAAAATAAAATTATTATTTTTTTTTTTTTAAATTATTATTTTTTTTTTTGTCCGACTCTGTCAATGTTGGAAGTGAAAAAAAAAAAAAATACTCCATAACAAGATAGTTTGAAAAAAATCTCAATTTTTTATTATTTTTTATTATTCTTTAAATCTCAAATCCAAAAAATCAAAGTACTCTTCGACTTTCCCTTTTTATCAACGATTTCAATTAATAAAGGCATTTTATAACAGGTTTTATTATCGGTAACAGAATAATTTTGTTCTTCCGGATTTTAAGCTTTCAATTTGAATTGAAATTTGAATTTAAAAGAGAAAATTATAATAGAGATATTATTAATAATTCAATCACTCAATTGTAAGAAAAAAATGGATATGCACGATTTTCTCTTAAAAATTGTACGTCTAGTTTCAGTATGCATTAAAATGTGGAAGAAAAAAATTATTCTATAATTAACCGTCAATAAAACTATCTATAAAATTATGTACTTACGGTATTAGTAATTAAAATCGTCGACAAAAAGGGTACAACCTATTTTTTTTTGTTTTTGGGATCGAAAAAAAAAAATTAAAATTTTTGTGGTTTTGCTCAAATTTTTTTAGTTACGGAGTATTTTTTTTCTAATATTAACAAAGTCCGACGACAAAGTTTTAAAAACAAATGTATTTGTTTTTTTTACCATCTTTTAGGTGTTACAATTCAGTAAAATAGGAATATATAAAACTTTATATATTGAAACGTTGATCGTTGGCTTGGAATGCCCCATATATATATATTTTGCACAATATCCCAAGATGAATTGTTTTAATTCCACGACTTAAGGATTTATTTAATAATGGATTTTATTAATTTTGCATTTAAAGCCATGAAAAAAATGTTTTCTACAACGTTTTCTTTTTGTCATTGTTACTATTGATTATTAATTAATAAATCAAATCGTTATACATTTTGTTAAAGACGTAGCAGGATATTCTTTAATAAAACTTAAAATCCGTGGTATTATGAAATTAACTCAATCTAAAAGTCAATAAAGCAATAATCCTTTAATCAATATATTTGGCTTTATGCAAAAGCAAATATTTCAACAACTTAATGTGACGCTTTAATTCCACGACTTAAGGATTTATTTAATAATGGATTTTATTAATTTTGCATTGAAAGCCATGAAAAAAAAAGAAGAAACACCGTTGTAGAAAAAAATGTTTTCTACAACTACAAATATTTCAACAACTTAATCTAACGTTTTAATTCCACGACTTAAGGATTTATTTAATAATGGATTTTATTAATTTTGCAGTGAAAGCCATGAAAAAAATGTTTTCTACAACGTTTTTTTTTGTCATTGTTAGTATTGATTATTGATTAATAAATCAAATCGTTATACATTTTGTTACAGATGGAGCTGGATATTCTTTAATAAAACTTGAAATACTAATATTAACAAAGTCCAACGACAAAGTATTAAAAACAAATGTATTTGATTTTTTTGGGATTTTTTAGGTGTTACAATTCAGTAAAATAGGAATACATCAAACTTTATATATTGAAACGTTGATCGTTGGCTTGGAATGCCCCATATATATATTTTGCACAATATCCCAAGATGAATTGTAGTACAGACTGTAGACTACGCACACGGCACATAATATTGCAGAAATGCTTATAATATTTCACAACAATTTAAATATTGTCACAACAATGTTAAAAAGTTGAAAAAAATATTCTGGTAATATTGTCGTAATTCAATGGCATGTAATTCTTAGAATATTTTAATCTAGACATAAGGAAAAAAAAACTGGTGGGGAAAAAGTCACATATCGCGGTAAAACATTCTTTAACTCATGCTTTTTTCTTTTTTGCTATGCGCAGGCATAGGTGTGGTACTGGTGACGGTGAGCGCGGTTGCCTGGCGAGTTACCAGCCGAGAAAATTGCGGAAGCTTCTTCGGTTTCACGGGGATCACGGGAAGGATACCACCTGCGAGGCCTATGCATCCTTACGCAGCAATGATCTACCCGGAATTCCAGTTCAGAACGCCACCTCCGAGTTACCAGGTGCTTGTCCAGTTTTTTTTTTCCACCAAGCTATTCCTCCATCAGAATTTGTACGAGGCATTCTTCAACGAGTAGACCATCGTTCACCGCTAAAAAGGCTCAAATTCTTCCAAAGGCTTCATCAAATTCACAAATTTACACCTATATTCCTCTCGGCGTTTACTTAAAATACATATTGTTACGACCGAGCGAATGAATAAAGCGGATATTTGTTTGTGGGGTGGATATTATTAATTACAAAGGGTTCTATTTATCTTTTAACACTTTTGTTCGCACGTCTGCTCGCAGTCCAAGTCCTGTCAAGACTTTGTTCCCTCACGTTTACTGTGAAGTATATCAAGTATTCGTTTGACGATTGTCATACCGTGTGTTCCTATAAGACCTAATCTCTATATTCATAACAATATTATAGTTTTGGCATGTTTCCTAAATGTTGATTATAGCTGATTATTTTTTTTTAATCATTCACCCCAATGAATGGACCTTGCTCAAGTTTGCTTCCTCATAGAAGAAGCTTTGTTTTCGTGAAAATTTTTTTAAAAATATTTCCATGTCAGTACACTCAGAATAGTTGATAACGTCGAGAAAAGGGATTTATAAAAAATGTCTGTATGTGTGTATGGGTGTGTGTGATTGACGTCAAATTTACTCCCAAACTTTATTTAATAACAGTCCACTTGTGCACCAAATTTGAGCCCGATATCTTAAAAATTGCGAAAGTTAGAGCACGAACAAAAAATGTCAAAAAATTAAAAAATGCCATAAATTGTGAACTCTTTAACGGATTGACACCAAATTTAATCCCAAACACTATTTGATAACAGTCCACTTCAGGTCCAAGTTTGAGCCGGATATCATAAAAATTGCGGGAGTTAGAGCCCGAGCTGACATTCTCCAAAAAATTCAAAATGCCATAAACTTTGAACACCTTGATGGATTAACTCCAAATTCAATCTGATACCTTGTTTAACGACAGTTTACTCGTGGTTCAAATTTGAGCCCGATATCTTAAAAATTGCGGAAGTTAGAGCACAAACAAAAAATTCAAAATGCCATAAATTTTAAACCCTTTAACGGATTGACGTCAAATTCACTCCCAAACTTTATTTAATAACAGTCCACTTGTGGACCAAATTTGAGCCCGGTATCTTAAAAATTGCGAAAGTTAGAGCACGAACAAAAAATGTCAAGAAATTAAAAAAAGCCATAAATTGTGAACCCCTTAACGGATTGGCACCAAATTTAATCTCAAACACTATTTGATAACAGTCCAATTCTGGTCCAAGTTTGAGCCGGATATCATAAAAATTGCGGGAGTTAGAGCCCGAGCTGACATTCTCCAAAAAATTCAAAATGCCATAAATTTTGAACACCTTGATGGATTAACTCCAAATTCAATCTCATACCTTGTTTAACGACAGTTTACTTGTGGACCAAATTTGAGCCCGATATCTTAAAAATTGCGGAAGTTAGAGCACAAACAAAAAATGTCAAGAAATTAAAAAATGCCATAAATTGTGAACCCCTTAACGGATTGACACCAAATTTAATCCCAAACACTATTTGTTAACAGTCCACTTCTGGTCCAAGTTTGAGCCGGATGTCATAAAAATTGCGGGAGTTAGAGCCCGAGCTGACATATTCCAAAAAATTCAAAATGCCATAAATTTTGAACACCTTGATGGATTAACTCCAAATTCAATCTCATACCTTGTTTAACAACAGTTTACTCGTGGTTCAAATTTGAGCCCGATATCTTAAAAATTGCGGAAGTTAGAGCACAAACAAAAAATTCAAAATGCCATAAATTTTAAACCCTTTAACGGATTGACGTCAAATTCACTCCCAAACTTTATTTAATAACAGTCCACTTGTCAACCAAATTTGAGCCCGATATCTTAAAAATTGCGAAAGTTAGAGCACGAACAAAAAATGACAAAAAATTAAAAAATGCCATAAATTGTGAACCCCTTAACGGATTGACACCAAATTTAATCCCAAACACTATTTGATAACAGTCCACTTCTGGTCCAAGTTTGAGCCGGATGTCATAATAATTGCGGGAGTTAGAGCCCGAGCTGACATATTCCAAAAAATTCAAAATGCCATAAATTTTTAACACCTTGATGGATTAACTCCAAATTCAATCTCATACCTTGTTTAACAACAGTTTACTTGTGGACCAAATTTGAGCCCGATATCTTAAAAATTGCGAAAGTTAGAGCACGAACAAAAAATGTCAAAAAATTGAAAAATGCCATAAATTGTGAACCCCTTAACGGATTGGCACCAAATTTAATCCCAAACACTATTTGATAACAGTCCACTTCTGGTCCAAGTTTGAGCCGGATGTCATAAAAATTGCGGGAGTTAGAGCCCGAGCTGACATATTCCAAAAAATTCAAAATGCCATAAATTTTTAACACCTTGATGGATTAACTCCAAATTCAATCTCATACCTTGTTTAACAACAGTTTACTTGTGGACCAAATTTGAGCCCGATATCTTAAAAATTGCGAAAGTTAGAGCACGAACAAAAAATGTCAAAAAATTGAAAAATGCCATAAATTGTGAACCCCTTAACGGATTGGCACCAAATTTAATCCCAAACACTATTTGATAACAGTCCACTTCTGGTCCAAGTTTGAGCCGGATGTCATAAAAATTGCGGGAGTTAGAGCCCGAGCTGACATATTCCAAAAAATTCAAAATGCCATAAATTTTGAACACCTTGATGGATTAACTCCAAATTCAATCTCATACCTTGTTTAACAACAGTTTACTCGTGGTTCAAATTTGAGCCCGATATCTTAAAAATTGCGGAAGTTAGAGCACAAACAAAAAATTCAAAATGCCATAAATTTTAAACCCTTTAACGGATTGACGTCAAATTCACTCCCAAACTTTATTTAATAACAGTCCACTTGTCAACCAAATTTGAGCCCGATATCTTAAAAATTGCGAAAGTTAGAGCACGAACAAAAAATGACAAAAAATTAAAAAATGCCATAAATTGTGAACCCCTTAACGGATTGACACCAAATTTAATCCCAAACACTATTTGATAACAGTCCACTTCTGGTCCAAGTTTGAGCCGGATATCATAAAAATTGCGGGAGTTAGAGCCCGAGCTGACATTCTCCAAAAAATTCAAAATGCCATAAATTTTGAACACCTTGATGGATTAACTCCAAATTCAATCCCATCCCTTGTTTAACGACAGTTTACTCGTGGTTCAAATTTGAGCCCGATATCTTAAAAATTGCGGAAGTTAGAGCACAAACAAAAAATTCAAAATGCCATAAATTTTAAACCCTTTAACGGATTGACGTCAAATTCACTCCCAAACTTTATTTAATAACAGTCCACTTGTGGACCAAATTTGAGCCCGATATCTTAAAAATTGCGAAAGTTAGAGCACGAACAAAAAATGTCAAGAAATTAAAAAATGCCATAAATTGTGAACCCCTTAACGGATCGACACCAAATTTAATCCCAAACACTATTTGATAACAGTCCACTTCTGGTCCAAGTTTGAGCCGGATATCATAAAAATTGCGGGAGTTAGAGCCCGAGCTGACATTCTCCAAAAAATTCAAAATACCATCAATTTTGAACACCTTGATGGATTTACTCCAAATTCAATCCCATACCTTGTTTAACAACAGTTTACTCGTGGTTCAAATTTAAGCCCGATATCTTAAAAATTGCGGCAGCTATCGTGCTAACAAAAAATTGTGCACATACGCACACACACACACACATACATACAGACATTTTTTCTAAACCACTTTTCTCGACGTTTTGGACCATTCTGAGTATCCTGACATGAAAATCTCGAAAAAAAAAGTTTCACGAAAAAAAGCTTCCTCTATGAGGAAGCAAAAATTTAAAAACGGCCATTTTTTTGGCTAAGAAAATTACAGTGTATTTCTACATAACGGTCGATATTGCATAAAAATCGCGAGAGTGGCACGGATCGGATCTAGGGTATAAAAAATGAAATAACTCTATACCTTTTTTATCTTACACCTTCACCCGTGCTACCCTGAAGATTTTTTTTTTTGCGATATCGCTAGTAATGCAGGAATACACTGTGATTTGTTCAGCCAAAAAAAAAAACATCAGTAATTGAATAAAAAAATAATTTCTCCGTTTTTCGAAATTTCCACACGAGTAATTTTTTTTTTATACCGGAACCTCGATTCCTGCCACTCTGATGATTTGTTTGCAATATCAACAGTCATGCACTGCGATTTGTTCAGCCAAAAAAAAAGCGTAATTGAATAAAAAAATAATTTCTCCGTTCTTCGAAATTTCCACACGAATAATTTTTTTTATATCGGAACCTCGATTCTTGCCACTCTGATAATTTGTTTGCAATATCAACAGTCATGCAGCACTACTCTGTAATTTCCTTAGTAAAAAAAAAATGACCGTTTTTTAATTTAAAAAATAATAATTCCTTCGTTTTCAGAACGTTCACACAAATAAATTTTTTTATACCAGAACATCGATCGGTGCCACTCTAGCGATTTTTTTGGGATATCAACAGTTATCCAGGAATACACTGTAATTTTTTCAGTCCAAAAAAAATATCCGTTTTTTAATAAAATAATAATTTCTCCGTTTTTCAATAAAAAAATCAAATTCATCGGATCGTGACTAATATTCCGAATATTCCACTGGAGAGCTCACAAAAAACGACAAATTTAATGTGGAGACGTTTTTTTCTGTAACTTTAAATTTTTGAGAAATTCGCACGTGAAAAAAAACGGCATTTTCTGAAATATTGTTTTAAAAAATCTGAAAAAATTCACCTAGACTGCCTTTTAGTGGTACTTCGCTACAGAGTTGTAAATCCTCATTAATTCATGAGATATAGTTTACAGTACAATTTGTTTTGTAGTTATGATTTCATAATAATAATATGTAGTGATTATAAAATAGAGTGTAAACATTTGAATAGCTGAAAAAAAAAATACTAATTTTCGCTTTAATATTGCAAGAAATAGTGGAAAAAATGGAAGAAATAAGTAATGTATTACTTTCTTAATGCATTACTTATTTTTTTCCATTTTTTCAAAAGGATTACCGTGAATTTTTATTGAAAAATAATAATTTTTCCAGCCATTCCAAAGTTTAATCATCGTATTACAATCGCTACATGTTATTATTATAAAATCATAATTATAGAGCTGATCGTATCATCATCATTATTTCTATAAGTATTAGGCATTTACAACTCTGCATCGATATAATCAATTATCGGGCAGATCGGAGAGGGACGAAAAAAAAGTGGCTGAATCGACAGAGAAAATGCTCCATACGTTGATTCTATCTTATTTTTCAGGAACGAAAAATTCATTGTTTCTTTTGACATACTAGAGTTCTCGAACAATGGCCTACACTGTTAAAAAAATTTACTAGAAAATTACAGTACCAGAGTGGAAGTTTTTATTCACAACTTGTACCACAAATTTCTTGTCAATTTATATTAGATATTTAAAATAACAATACTGAAAAATATTTGAGAAATTTTGTAAATTTACTGTTATAAAATACTAGGAATTTGCATTCTGTATTTTTTTACTTCGCATGTCGTTTGTAAATTTCGTACACATGTTTATTATAAAATCAAAAGCTACCAACAATGAAAAGAATGGTTTTGAATTTCTGAAATTACAGTCGTGGTTGACTGAAAATTTATTATCCCCATTCAATATTTTTGTTCCCAAGACGCATGAACATTAATGTCTCGAAAAATTCCGAGATGATGAACTACTAATTTTTATACAGATATAAAAGTCCTGCATATGAAATTACGAATTATTTAACTAACAAATCAAGAACTTGATTAAAATTTTACAAATTTCGTCATGTAATAACTAGATTACTACAGAAGTTTTGTAATTTTCATTTAAAATATTTGAAAATTTACTCTACTAATGTTAATTTTGCAGTGAATTTTATACTAATCATTAATTCACAAACCAGTTTTGTAAAATTTGTAAAACATATTACTTGTCACAGTAAATTAACAATCTTTTTTACCAGTGTATAAAGAACACAAATAAAACTAGCTAACAAAAGTAGTGTAAAAAGATATCAAAAAGAAAAACAAGTATGATGTGTTGATCGATACCAAAGTTAATTAAAGACCCGACATAGAATGCCTCATGCATAATGTATTCGCATGTCTAAACGAACTTTCGCATAGTGTATGAGATCGTATAATCAGTGCTTGGAACTAATAAAAAATTCCGTTAAATTTTCAGGCGAGCATGCAGGAGTACAGGCTGCGTTTGTTGCTCCTCGATCGGTTGCAGCCCACGTCATCGCCACCGCCGACGTACAGATCCAACGCAGCGAGTATCGTGGCTCCAGCATGTACGACGAGGGAAAGCCGACCACCGAGTTACTGCGGCCGAGCGAACGTCACACCCACAACGACATTGGCGCCCTCGAAAAAAGACGCAAATCTCGTGAGGATCGTCCAGACAGAATCGGAGCCAGTGATATTAAGCGGCGATCAAACTCCGCCGATTGCGGCGGTCGAAGTTCTCGCTCATCTCTGAACGCACGAATTCACGACCTCGTGTCGTTGGATATTTAACGTAGTACCACAGAGATTTTTAGCGTGTCTATCGTGACAAATAGACCCGAGAAAAAAAACGAAGAAAAATGGAAAAGAACAAAAAAAAAATGTCCTGTCGATTGTATCGACTTTGTAGATAATTCTTCGACGTTTCGTGGAGCGCAGATTCGTCGAATAAAAAAGAAGCCATTGCAGATGAAGGCCTCGTACTCTCCTACCTCGACGGGTAATATATTTCCTTCCCCCGTCTCGAATCGGGGGCGAGACGACGAAACGTAAGGGGAGGAGAGAGTTTGTCGCTGGGGTCGTTGGATTTTCGAGGGGACAAGAATTTCGCCCCCACAAAAGGGGATTGAACGGGAAATCTTGAGTCGTAGAGGCTTCGAGTTTTGGGATTAAATCCACGGGTTTATAGTTATACTATATACTAGGGTGGTCCATTTTTGCACATTTTTTTTTACGCGCCACCTCTCAAAACTGTTCTCTATTACGAAAAATAATTCCTCGTAAATCATCGATTTGTGATTTAAAAATATGTAGAGGTCGCGACGGAATTTTAAAATTTTCTTGTTTTAAACATTTTTTTCAGTGGAAATTCTCGTGTATATCTTTACATTTTTTGCATTACATGAGTGTAGAGATACTGGATATCACTCCGACAGTTCGTTATTGTTTTATGGTAGCTTTAGAGTACGAAATAATTGCAACTGCGAAAAATGTGTGCTGTGAAAGAGAAAATTAGAGGATGAGCAGATATTTTCAAAAAATGAAAAATTTGATAAAATTTTTATCGCTAAGCCGATTAACGCCGAATTAAATCCCAAATCCTGTCTGATAATTGTATACTTGTGTACCAAATTTCAGCTAGATATCTGCAAAATTGTGGAAGTCGGAACGAAAACAAACTTAAAAAAAAATTACAAACTTCGCTACCGGCGTGATGTGACATATTTATCACAGAATAACTGTGCTATATCAATACTAAAAAATTCTCGTAAAAACAGTGAATGATAATGATAAACATTTGACCACAGGATTAACAAATTACATTCTGGAGATGCCGGAAACAATTAAGTATATTATGAGACACTATAACACCAATAATTGTCCGAAACCTTCAAATGTTTACGATTATCATTCGCTCTTTTTACGAGAATTTTGTAGTTTTTATATAATACGTTTTTTGGGATAAATACATCATATTATACAGATAGGGATTGACTGAGATAATTTTATAATTTTACAATTATAATTTTATAATTTTTTTTTAAGTTTGTTTTTGTTCAAAGGTCCATAATTATTTAGATATCTAACTTCAATTTGGTTTACAGGTAGAATATTATAAGACAAAGGTTGGGATTTAATTTGGCATTAATTCTCTTAGGGATTGAAATTTAATGGCATTTTGAATTTTTTAAATATATTTGCTCACTCTCTATTTTTCACTTTCACAGCACATATTTTTCGCAGTTGCAATTATTTCGTACTTCAAAACTACCATAAAACAATAACGGACTGTCGCAGTGATATCGAGAATCTCTACACTCATGTAATGCAAAAAATATGAACATATACATGAGAATTTTCACTGAAAAAAATTATTAAAACAAGAAAATTTAACAATTCCATCGCGAACTCTACATATTTTTTTATCGCATCTATGATTTATAAGGATTTTTTTTCATGATAGAGAACAGTTTTGTGGGGTGCCCCGCAAGAAAAAAAATATATTGTGCCGAAATGCACCACCCTACTATATACGAATGCTCCTCGCGGATAAAATAGAATCGACGTTGTTGGCCATAACGCTGTAGCGTATTAGATGAAATTAGGGTGGAATTTAACGCCGTTTTTTCACGGTGAAAATGTCTATTCTGCTAACGAGTACTATATTATAGTGCCTACGTGTCATGTGAGAATTATAGGAATTTATGTCAAACTTCCTAACGATAAATACGCACTGCCTATATAACACTATATGTACTGTAAATAGTATATATTTTTCGAAAATACTTAGCTACGCCTCTCTTCCCTTATCCCAATCGCGTTTTATTCTTCAGCGCCGAAATACGCATTTTTCTTGAGAATTTAATCGCCTTTTTAAAATGCAGATTCTCTCCGAACGCCCGTCAAAGTCGGGCACATACTGTGCAATAATTCAACCACCCTTTTTTTTCTTCACAAAAAAATTAAAATAAACAAATACAAACAGTGACTTCGATGCGGAAAGGAATTTTACGTACACGTTTGAAGGGCTTGAGGGATGAAACTTTGAAAATTAAATGCGTTCCCTAAACGCTGGGAAAAGAACACAGTTGTTTTTGTACACCTTAATAACGGTGCGATTTTAGTCATAATAACAGAAAAAATTATGGTTCGTAAAAATATTACATCCATTAGTTTTCTGTTTTTTTCTTAAACTTATTTTTTTAGTTATTTTCCTAATAACAGAAAAAATTACGGCCCGTAAAAATATTACATCCATTACTTTTCTATTTTTTTCTTAAACTTATTTTTTTAGTTATTTTCCTAATAACAGAAAAAATTACGGCCCGTAAAAATATTACATCCAATTAGTTTCCTGTTTTTTTTTAATAAATTTATTTGTTTTGGTTATTTTCCTAAAAAGAGATTAAACTTTAAAACCACGTTCCACATTTTATTATGTTTATTGTGTTTATAGATTAACAGATTTTTCATTCGGGAGTTTTTTAATATAATTTTTGGCACAATTATACAAATGTAAAATCTCATAATATTTTTAGACTTTTGCTTCTGTGAATGCCAGGGTCGAATCCTACTAATGATAAAAAATATGCAGACTTTATTCCTGATGAAAAACTACAAAATTGTCGAATATAAAATTAAAAGAACAAAATAATCAGTTAAATTAAACTCAAAAAACAATTTTGTTTGCTAGGATTATGTTTAATTTTTTTAAGGAAAATAACTTTAAAAAAAACAAGCCTTGTTTGTAAAAATAATGGAGAAACAATAGACGTAATATTTTTATGCAGTCTTTTTGCTTTCTCATAGACGAAGCTTTGTTTTAATGAAAAAAATTTTTTTCGAGATTTTCATGTCAAAACGTTTAAAATGGTGTGAAACGTCGAGAAAAGTGGTTTAGAAAAATTGTCCGTATGTATGTATGTATGTGTGTGTGATGAAAGGCCAAAAATTCATATAACTGTAACTTACAAAGTATTCGACCGAATCCGCTAAAATTTAAACAACATGTACATTACTGGCTAATCTTCAATTCGTATAAATTTTACAAAAATCGCTTAACGCATTTCATTTTTATAAGAATTTTGAAATTTTGAAAAAAGTACATAAATGCTCTAGCTCGAACGAATTTTTAGCTATCGGGCTGAAACTTCGTATTAAAATTGAACAAAGTGATACGACTTTTGGTATTGAATTTGGGCCAAATCGGTAAAGCGGTTCGGTTTTTATGAGATTTTGAATTTATCGAAAAATTTTCGTTTTGCTCTAATTCAAGTAAAATTTCAACTGAAATCGACTGAAAATTTCTACACAGGAAAAATAACATTCAGCTCTGCTACGTACCAAATTTGGTGATGATCGGTAAAGCGGTTCGGATTTTACGTGATTTTGAATTTTAAAAAAATTTATTTGTGTCGCTCTAGATTTCATAAAACGTCAGAAACAGTGTTGTAAGTCCCCATTACTTTACGATATAAAGTTTACAGAACAGTTTGTCTTGTAGTTACGAATTTGTAATAATAACCTGTAGCGATTATAAAATTATATGTGAACTTTTGAATAGCTTTAAGAAAAATCAAATTTTTAATTAAATTTTGAGCAAAATTGGGGGAATAATTGAAAACCACAAGCCTCCATTACTTTAGCAATGCATTAACAGTATTTCTCCATTTTTTCAATAAGATTATCATGAAATTTTAAGGGGAATTAATATTTTTTGCCTCTATTCAAAAGTTTACCCATCATATTATAATCACTGCAAATAATTATTATAAAAACATAATTACAAAGCCAATTATAGTATCAATTTTGTTTAAAAAATAATTAGGATTTTACAACTCTGGTCAGAAATCATCAACTTCGTCAATAATTTTCAACGTTCGCAAAGCTTCCTTCATGAGGAAGCCAAAAATAAAATAAAGAAAGTTCTAAGAAAGGAAAATAAAGAAAATAAGACCAAAATCGCACCGTTATTAAGGTGGTCGAAAACTGTGTAATTATCCCCGTCATTGTGGCCGTTATAATCATCGTTATCGTAAGAGAGTTATCAGCCGGAAAAAGGTGCATTTTTTAGAATTTCCTACGCTGTGACTTGACACTATTGTTTGCATTGCAGATGATTGCAGAATAGTGATTTCCGTTCTCGAATATGTTTGTAAGAGAATTGTTTGAATTTATAAGGGACTGTTTCAATGATATATCTATTTTACAGAAATAATACTTCAACTCAGTCTCAATTTAAAGAACAGGTTTTCAAAGTTTCACCCGCATATTCCATGAAGCGTGTAGGCATCGAGGCGAACTCTTCACGACAATAACAGTCTTTTCGCAGCCTAGCGTGTGCTCGGCAGTAGTTCAAAGAATATTAGTATTATTAGTGATTGTTGAAACGCAGCCGATCGTTCGCGTGATTTCCACTGAAAATAATAGCGGAATTTCGTTCGAAAGCACGAGAAGAATCTAGATTGTTAAAGTAAAACTTGGCGCCGCTTCTTACACTGTAAAAAAAAATCTACTTGAAATTTAATGTAATTTTACTGGAAGTTTTTATGCATAAACTAGTTTATTAAATTTAATATACAAGTGTAATGTAAAATTAATGTATGGCACAGAACATTCAATAATTTACTGTAATTTTACAGTAAAATTACTTGAATTTTAATAATTTGCTTTAATTTTACTGGCAAAGTACATGAATTTTATACTACAATTGTGTATTAAACTTCATCAATAAAAATTTCCAATTTTTTTTAACAGTGTAGGAAGTTAATAACGTTTCTAGAGAAGCATTTTTCCAAGTGCCTCAACGGCCAATATTCGATATTGAAATCACGCGACGCACTAGGGATGAGCGATGTTAATGAAACATATCGATCCTTAAATAATCGGTTATTGTAAAAATCGATTAACGGAAAAAAGAAATTGAAAAAAAAAGAAAAACGATTTCATGAAAATTGATTAATTATCCATGTAAAAAATCAATTAACGGAAAAAAGAAATTGAAAAAAAAAAAAGAAAAACGATTTCATGAAAATTGATTAATTATCCATGTAAAAAATCGATTAACGGAAAAAAGAAATTGAAAAAAGAAAAACGATTTCATGAAAATTGATTAATTATCCATGTAAAAAATCGATTAACGGAAAAAAGAAATTGAAAAAAAAAAAAAAAGAAAAACGATTTCATGAAAATTGATTAATTATCCATGTAAAAAATGTATAGTTTGAAATTCGCAAAATATATCCAATAACAGAGGTAAAATTTCTTGTGGCGTGTGAAAAATTGATAATTTTTTTTTTATGTCTATACGAAAACTAAATTATTTTGTGTTCTTACATGTTTCGATTAAAATCATCATATTGTAAATAGAAAGGATAATAATATTGATAATTTAATGAGGCAAGAATCATCAAAATACACAACTGTATTTCCTATTTCTGCATTTTTAAATGCCAAGTTGACGTCATAGGTTTGCTAGAAATATCAAAAATGGAGAAGCGATGCAGATGTAATTTTCACCAAATTAGCAAACTAAACGTCTATAATGTACTAATTTTAGCTGTTTGCGTATTGTCTTGTGTATATTTATTGTCTAATTTTTTATCCCTTGAAAGAAAAAAAATCGATAATTAATGATTAAAAAAAGAAAATTATTACAAAAATGTATTTTAGAAGGGGAGGCATTTTTTTCTCGATTTATCATACAATATCGCCCATCCCTGCGCACTATTGTACAAATGTGCTTGGAATTAAAGAAAAAAAAAATTATCGTCGCTTCGCAAAAGAAAAGAAATGAATTATGCTGTACTTGAAATGTTGATAACGTAGATGTATTAACGTTTAAATCGGGGACAGGTTGAGATTAATATGGAAAAAAATGCGTGATTGGCGAGCAATCCAATATAAGTCGTGTATGATACATATTGTACGAATATAAATATTTTTCTAAATACCGTTGGGGCCACATCCAACGATCGTTCGGTTCTCGATAACAACGGTAACGATCGAGTGACGTCGCTTCTCGTAAGAGAGAAATAAATAAAAGTAAAGATTTCTCCGAACCGAAAAGAGAAAGAAAAAGTCAAATTCTCAATGATTACGTGATACGAGAATGATTTATCGTTAATCAAGTCATCGATCGAATAAAGTAGTTCCTTAATATTGTAGGCAAACGTTGTATATTGACGGAGAATTATTAAAATTATTTCACCAGAATAAATCGTCGCTTTTGTCTCTTTTTTTCGTCGATTTCAGATTGCGGAAGGATTAACGCCAGATTAAAGTAAGAGGACATTTCGAAAGAGATGAATATGCTTTAATGTCTTTCTCATCATTGTTCTTTTTTGTCTGCGTGTGAAAAAACGGAAAAGAAAAGAAAAAAAAATAAAGGTAAATGGAAAAAAAATACAAGATTATGTACACTAGTCCGATGTACAACAATAATTCGATAAGTCGCGCGCACTTGCCCGTTGGCTCTTTTAAAAACAAATGATGAAAAGCTTAAAACGGGTGCGGAAAAATGTTAATTTATCGCCTAGCCTTTGACTAGCATCCGGGGAAACAGCTCAGTCTGAAATCCCGCGGTTTCTTCACCACATGTGCGTCTCTCGGATCTCGCTGATTATGTGACCAGCTTGCGTCAACGCCTGAAAAATGAAAGAAAAACAAAACGTAGAATAAAAGATTTTAGTATTTGGATAAATTTATGGGAATTTATATGGGAAATTTATTAGTACCAGAAAGTTAATTTGTATTCTGTGAAAAATTCACAATCAAATGGGGTGACAAAAACTTATGATAATAGTATGATGTATTTGTGTTCAAAATTGCAACCAGATAAATAAGAATTGTAAAATCGTTGATGCACTTTTATAAAAACTCAGCTTTGTGCACTTGAAAAAAGCTACAATTACCCAAGTAGCACAAAGACAAAGGATACCTATTTGGTATACGATAAGGTATGTTAATTTCCGTCCAAATGATATCTTTTGGATTTGGATATCTTTTAGACGTTCTTAAGATATCCAAATCCAAAAAGATATCATTTGGACGGAAATTAATATACCTTTTCGGATACCAAATAGATATCCTTTGTCTTTGTGCTACTTGGGTATAGAAACTACACGAATCAGTGAAATATTACTGTTCGAATCAGATCTTCGCCACTAGAATTCGTAGATCTGATTTCTGGTCGAAAATTTTCGAAAAACGTCTCCGCCAATTTTGTTCTTTAAGATATTGAATTTTGGCTTTCATTATCGTTTTCAAGTCATATATTGCGCAAGAGAAAACACCCGTTTTTTAAAACTTTTTTACTGTGATTTAGAAAAAAGTGACTTTTGTCCGTTTCTGATGTCAGAATTTACAAATCCAACTTCTGGTCGGTAAAATATGACTGGTTTTTTTTTTCTTCGAGATATTGCATTTTGCCCTTCATTATCGTTCTCAAGTCGTATATTCCTCCGCAGAAAACACCCGTTTCAAAACTTTTTTTCTGTGATTTAGAAAAAAGTGACTTTTGTCCATTTCTGATGTCAGAATTCACAGATCCGACTTTTGGTCGGAAAAATCAGACCCAATTTTTTTTTCTTCATGATATTGAATTTTGCCCTTCATTTCCGTTCTCAAGTCGTATATTCCACCACAGGAAATACCCGTTTCAATTTTTTTTACTGTTATTTAGAATGAAGTCACTTTTCTCCGTTTCTGATGTCAGAATTCATAGATCCGATTTCTGGTCGGAAAAATCTGACTGGATTTTTTTTTCTTCAAGATATTGAATTTTGCCCTGCATTATTATTCTCAAGTCGTGTATTCCACCACAGAAAAAAAACCCTTTTCAAAACTTTTTTACTGTGATTTAGAAAAAAGGGACTTTTGTCCATTTCTGATGTCAGAATTCACAGATCCGACTTTTGGTCGGAAAAATCTGACCCAATTTTTTTTTCTTCATCATATTGAATTTTGCCCTTCATTTCCGTTCTCAAGTCGTACATTCCACCACAGAAAACAGCCGTTTCAAATTTTTTTACTGTGATTTTGAAAAAAGTGAGTTTTGTCCGTTTTTGATGTCAGAATTCACAGATCCGACGTCTGGTCGAAAAACCTGACTCAATTTTTTTTTCTTCGAGATATTGCATTTTGTCCTCCATTATCGCCCTCAAGTCATATATTCCACCACAGAAAACAGCCATTTCAAAACTTTTTTACTGTGATTTAGAAAAAAGTGAACATTTCTGATGTCGGAATTCACAGATCGGGGATACTACGATATCCGAGGCCCCAAGATTTGACGGTGGTTTCCGGTAGTACTTTTCGTGGGGAGTAAAAAAGTTCATATGGACTATGGTCCTAACTGCCTTAGTTTCCGAGATATGAATTTTTTAAAATTTTATTTGGTAAAAATATATGACATCTTCGTGTGTAACTTTTCTGTACGATTTGATTTAAATTTGGTAGATTGTGATTATTGAGGATGCCTTTCAATGACTTTCAAAAATTCCAAATGGCGGATCCAATATGGCGGAAAAAATATTTAAAAAATAACTTTATTTCAATGAAACTTAATATTTACAAGTCTATGAGGTTATTGATCGTAAATATAGAAAAAGGATGAAAATCAAACCTAAAAGAACCTAATCTAAAATACTTAAATCAACCTAAATGAATCTAAAGAACCTAAAAGAACCTAAAAGAATCTAAAAAACCTAAAAGAACCCAAAAGAATCTATAGAACTTCAAAGAACCTAACGAGAACCGGAACCCTGGAGAACCTTAACCCATTAGCGCCCAAGTGTCCATTTTTTCTAGTCTGGGATCGACATTGTATTGTCGTTTAAAAATGCTGAAAAAAATTATATTCGGGTTCGCGGACGAAGATCTCGGCGGGGTCCAGGGGCGAAGCCCTGGTGGGGTCCAGGAGCGAAGACCCTGGTGGGGTGCAGGGGCGAAGCCCCCCGATATACTAAAATCTATATTAAAATCTTAAAAATTCCATATCTCGGAAACTAAAAGAGATAGGACCATAGTTCATATGAACTTTTTTGTTCCTTATGAAAAGTACTACCGGAAACCAGTGTCAAATATTGGGGCCTCGGATATCGTAGTACTGCCCACAGATCCGACTTTTGGTGAAAAAATCTGACTGGATTTTTTTTCTTCAACATATTGAATTTTGCCCTTCATTATCGTTCTCAAGTCGTATATTCCACCACAGGAAATACCCGTTTCAATTTTTTTTACTGTTATTTAGAATGAAGTCACTTTTCTCCGTTTCTGATGTCAGAATTTACAGATCCGATTTCTGGTCGAAAAAATCTCACCCAATTTTTTTTTCATGATATTGAATTTTGCCCTTCATTTCCGTTCTGAAATCGTATATTTCACCACAGAAAACAGCGGTTCCAACATTTTTTTACTGTGATTTTTAAAAAAGTGAGTTTTGTCCATTTCTTTTCTTCGAGATATTGCATTTTGCCCCTCATTATAGTTTGCAAGTCGCATATTCCACCACAGAAAAAAAACGCGTTTCAAACCTTTTTCTGCTAGGGTGAAAAAAAGTTACTTTTGGTAATTTCCAATTTCATAGTACATTATAGGCAACGACCGTATATTGTTAATATAAATTTTTCATCGTATGCGTCTATTCCCGGTCAATATGTTTAAATGATGAAATTTTGCGAAGCACATCTCGATTCTGAGACGGCAATGGCTAGATTCAAAGCGCTCGTAACCGAAGCCCAATTCAAATTTCACTAATGCGAATCTTTTTACAAATATCGACTATAGCTGCTTAATAAATTAAATTAATTCATCAAGCAGCCATAATCGACAAATTTTAAGCTGAAACAAATTGTGAAAAAATTCCGCCACAACCCGAATGCAATTTCCAATTTCAGTCAGATAAAGAAAACAAAAACGGAGGAAAAAACATTACCTTGAGCATATCTCCGGCTTCCTTGCGCCTGACGGCGATGTGTTCGCTCTCATTAAGGAGCGCTTCGGCATGATCGGACTTGTAAAGATGTGTAACCAGCTCGCTCTGGAGGTTGTCTTTCACGAAATTAACAAGAAAATGCATAACAGCCTTGGGCACGCTGTCTTGAATGGATTTTCGTACAATATAAAAGTACGATTTGATGAGTCGCTCTGTAAGGAATTTAAAAAAATTCCAAAGTATGTAAAAGGTTATACGTGAGAGGAGAGACGACGAAGCAAAGAAAGGAATAATAATAGCATTTAAGTGTTTTGCATACCAATAACGTCGCAATCACGTTGTTCCCTGTCGCTCAATTTGCGCGAAGTTTGCATCGGTACTTCGGGCAAAAGATTAACGGGCTTTTGCTGTGGCGAGCCTCTCTGCATCATGTCGACCGGTAGACTGTTGGAATTTGCGTTGTTGCCGGGATAAGGAGAAGACGCACCGTCGCGATTTCTCACTGGCGAATTGTCCGCCGTACCAACAGACTCGGAACGTCCCTGAGGCAGAAGATTGCTCAAAAGCCAGTGATTCTGTTGCACCTGTTGCTGAATCTGCTGCTGTTCCTTTTTTTCGTCGGAAAAAACAGAGTCGTCTCGACTATTTGACTTCTGCCGAACGGTTAAGGGGATCGAACGTGATAATGAATTAAAGCTTTTTTTTTTCTTCTTTTTATAAAAAAGAAAAAAACGAACGAAATAAATATGCGATGATTCGGTGAAACAAGACACAGGTGTAATTTTTGCCGCACGATTTAGCATTTTTTTCATTCATTACATACGATCGAACGTTATAATGAAGTAAAGCTTTTTTTTCTTTTTATAAAAAGAAAAAAAAACAAACGAAATAAATATGCGATGATTCGGTGAAACAAGACACAGGTTTAATTTTTGCCGCACGATTTAGCATTTTTTTCATTCATTACATACGATCGAACGTTATAATGAAGTAAAGCTTTTTTTTCTTTTTATAAAAAGAAAAAAAAAACAAACGAAATAAATATGCGATGATTCGGTGAAACAAGACACAGGTTTAATTTTTGCCGCACGATTTAGCATTTTTTTCATTCATTACATACGATCGAACGTTATAATGAAGTAAAGGTTTTTTTTCTTTTTATAAAAAGAAAAAAAAACAAACGAAATAAATATGCGATGATTCGGTGAAACAAGATACAGGTTTAATTTTTGCCGCACGATTTAGCATTTTTTTTCATTCATTACATACGATCGAACGTGATAATGAATTAAAGCTTTTTTTTCTTTTTATAAAAAGAAAAAAAAAACAAACGAAATAAATATGCGATGATTCGGTGAAACAAGACACAGGTTTAATTTTTGCCGCACGATTTAGCATTTTTTTCATTCATTACATACGATCGAACGTTATAATGAAGTAAAGCTTTTTTTTCTTTTTATAAAAAGAAAAAAAAAACAAACGAAATAAATATGCGATGATTCGGTGAAACAAGACACAGGTTTAATTTTTGCCGCACGATTTAGCATTTTTTTCATTCATTACATACGATCGAACGTTATAATGAAGTAAAGCTTTTTTTTCTTTTTATAAAAAGAAAAAAAAACAAACGAAATAAATATGCGATGATTCGGTGAAACAAGACACAGGTTTAATTTTAGTCGCACGATTTTGCATTTTTTTCATTCATTACATACGATCGAACGTTATAATGAAGTAAAGCTTTTTTTTCTTTTTATAAAAAGAAAAAAAAAACAAACGAAATAAATATGCGATGATTCGGTGAAACAAGACAAAGGTTTAATTTTTGCCGCACGATTTAGCATTTTTTTCATTCATTACATACGATCGAACGTTATAATGAAGTAAAGCTTTTTTTTCTTTTTATAAAAAGAAAAAAAAACAAACGAAATAAATATGCGATGATTCGGTGAAACAAGACACAGGTTTAATTTTAGCCGCACGATTTAGCATTTTTTTCATTCATTAATACGATCGAACGTTATAATGAAGTAAAGCTTTTTTTTCTTTTTATAAAAAGAAAAAAAAAACAAACGAAATAAATATGCGATGATTCGGTGAAACAAGACACAGGTTTAATTTTAGCCGCACGATTTAGCATTTTTTTCATTCATTACATACGATCGAACGTTATAATGAAGTAAAGCTTTTTTTTCTTTTTATAAAAAGAAAAAAAAACAAACGAAATAAATATGCGATGATTCGGTGAAACAAGACACAGGTTTAATTTTAGCCGCACGATTTAGCATTTTTTTCATTCATTACATACGATCGAACGTTATAATGAAGTAAAGCTTTTTTTTCTTTGTTTAAAAAGAAAAAAAAAACAAACGAAATAAATATGCGATGATTCGGTGAAACAAGACACAGATTTAATTTTAGCCGCACGATTTAGCATTTTTTTCATTCATTACATACGATCGAACGTTATAATGAAGTAAAGCTTTTTTTTCTTTTTATAAAAAGAAAAAAAAAACAAACGAAATAAATATGCGATGATTCGGTGAAACAAGACACAGGTTTAATTTTAGTCGCACGATTTTGCATTTTTTTCATTCATTACGTACGATCGAACGTTATAATGAAGTAAAGCTTTTTTTTCTTTTTATAAAAAGAAAAAAAAATCAAACGAAATAAATATGCGATGATTCGGTGAAACAAGACAAAGGTTTAATTTTTGCCGCACGATTTAGCATTTTTTTCATTCATTACATACGATCGAACGCTATAATGAAGTAAAGCTTTTTTTCTTTTTATAAAAAGAAAAAAAAACAAACGAAATAAATATGCGATGATTCGGTGAAACAAGACACAGGTTTAATTTTAGCCGCACGATTTAGCATTTTTTTCATTCATTACATACGATCGAACGTTATAATGAAGTAAAGCTTTTTTTTCTTTTTATAAAAAGAAAAAAAAACAAACGAAATAAATATGCGATGATTCGGTGAAACAAGACACAGGCTTAATTTTAGCCGCACGATTTAGCATTTTTTTCATTCATTACATACACTGTATTAAAAAAATCTACTTGAAATTTAATGCATAAGTACTGGAAGTTTTTATGCATAAACTGGCACATTAAATTTAATATACAAGTGTGATGTAAAATTAATATATGCTACAGCAAATATAATAATTTGCTTTTATTTTACAGTAAAAGTACATTTATTTTATACCATAATTTGTATATTAAATTTAGATGACAATTTATGAATAAAAACTTCCAGTCTTTTTTAATAGTGTATATGACAAAAAATAAAGTTTTCTATAAAATGTTTGAGCTCTTTTTGGAAGCAATTTAATGATAATTTTTCTGCATTATTATTATTCCATCCAATGCTATTAGTATGTTTTTTTTTATTCATAATCTTTCATGGCTAAAGTACCGAAATTCTGATTGAATAAAAAATTTTATTCGTATCACGTTGAGCCCCTTCAATAATTTTAACAATTTTTTATCAGAAAATATTTTGGTAAAGAAAAGACACGTATTTTGTTGTTTGGCGCTACGAGCGATATTTCCGACAAACGAATTTTTATAAAAATTCAAAGTTTTCGGTATGTGTATTTTTTTATTCGTCAATATCTTGAAAATTAGCGGTCCTATAAAAAAATGTCCACGATCAAATTTGTTCAGTTTATGAAGAGCTGCATAATGTATATAAAAAATGTTGTCTTCGTTTTCCTAACGTTTTGTTTTATGACGTTAAACAACAAAATATCGTTTTTCAAAAATCCGCCACTTTTTATGATTTTTATATACTCACGGAAAAATTCTGTTTGAAATTACGAAATTTTTGAGACCCTATGCAAAATGGCAAGATTTTTTAATGAGAAGTTCTACGTGATTGAAGTTTTTTTAACATCCTGAATTATTACGTAAAGCTTGAATTACGTAGTACTTTTCGAAAAAAATACTTGCCAACCTGCATAGGGTCTCAAAAATTTTGTTATTTTACACAGAATTTTTATGTAAGTATATAAAAATTATAAAAAGTGGCGCTTTTTTGCAAAACGATACTTTGTTGATTAACGTCATATAACAAAATTTTAGAAAAACTACAATAACATTTTTTTATATTCGTTATGTAGCCCTTTGCAAACTGAACGAATTTCATCTTAGATATTTTTCGATAGGACTGTTCATTTCCAAAATATTAACGATAAAAATAATATCAACACCGAAAAATTCAAACTCTTACAAAAATTCGTCCGTCGAAAATATTGGTCGTAGCGCCAGAGTTGTAAATGCCTAATACTTATAGAAATACAGATTATGAAACAATGAGTCCTATAATTATAATTTTAATAATAATAACATGTAGTGATTATAATACGATGACTAAACTTTTGAATAGCTGCAAGAATTATTATGTTTGAATAAAATTTCGTGATAATCTTTTTGAAAAACCTTGCACATTGCTTCCTCATTATTTTTCGCTTTTTACAAAGTTTCCTCTCTGAGGAAGCAAAAAAGTATGTTATTGAATTTTGGCTTCCTCATAGAGGAAACTTTGTAAAAAACGAAAAATAATGAGGAAGCAATGCGCAAGGTTCTACTTTGCATCCTTTTTTAAATTAGATAAATAAACATGTTGTGAATTCGCTTTTTCTATTTCGTTATTCCGTTATTTCGTTATTATTAGAGCGTTTTCGAAAGTAAATGTGATAACGTATATTAATAAAGATAATTCAACATTCCATAAAATCACAAATTTCATACCGTTTGTCACTAAATTATACATATATAATGGCTGAATATTGTTTCATTTATATACAAAATTTGAGCTCGTTATTTCAAGTTTTGCAAAAGTTACAATAGGACGATAATGTCAATTTTTTGAAAAATTCAAAATTCCATAACATCTGAACCACTTTACCGATTCGAGCCAAATTCAATACCAAACAGCATTGAGTGCACCTACTCTTATAGCCAACTATTTAGCAAAATAGACTAAATTTTACGAAAGTTAGAGCGACCACGTCCTTTTTTTCAAAAATTCAAAACGGCATAAAATCGAAATTTTCGCACAGATTTTGTCGAAAATTGCTACAGTTGAAGAGGGTCCGCTGCTACACTAGTGTGCCAAATTTGAGCGCGATATACAAAACCGTTCTTGAGTTATCGGCGTTCGAATTTTCGGAGTTGTATACATACATACACACACACACACACATACATACATACGGACATTTTTTCTACATCACTTTTCTGGACGTTTTGGACAATTCTAAGTATCCTGACATAAAAATCTCGAAATTTTTTTTTTCATGGAACCAAAGCTTCCTCTATGAGGAAGCAAAAATGAAGAAACATAATTAATGCATCAAGAAAGTAATGCATTAATTATCTCTTGCATTTTTTCCACTATTTCTTCAAATCTTTAAGCGAAAATTATTATTTTTTGCAGCTATTCAAATATATACACTCTATTTTATAATCACTACATATTATTATTATGTAATCATAATTAGAAAACAAACTGTATTGTAAACTATATTCAGAAATTAAACTACAACTCTGCGTAGCGCTAAACAAAAAAATCCGTCTCTTCTTTATCAAAATACTTTTTGATTAAAAAAATTGTCAAAATTATTGACGGAAGAAATTATTATGTTTCAATAAAATTTCATGATAATCTTTTTGAAAAAATGAATTAAACATAATTAATGCATTAAGAAAGTAATGCATTAATTATCTCTTCCATTTTTTCCACTATTTCTTCAAATCTTTAAGCGAAAATTATTATTTTTTGCAGCTATTCAAATATTCACACTCTATTTCATAATCACTACATATTATTATTATGTAATCATAATTACAAAACAAACTGTATTGTAAACTATATTTCATAAATTAATGGAGATTTACAACTCTGCGTAGCGCTAAACAAAAAAATCCATCTCTTCTTTTTCAAAATACTTTTTGATAAAAAAAATTGTCAAAATAATTTATGGAGGTCAGAGTCAGCATGAAAAATTCAGCTGGAACGTTCCAAATATTTTAATTATAATAAAAACATTTTTTTTGAAAATGCAGTAAAATTCAGCCATGTCTTTTTTGAATGAGGGAGAAAATCAAAGGTCATAGATGTAAAAAGTGTAGCTATACTCACGGTATCGCCTTGAGCAGAAGAATTTACGTTGACGGATGCAGGACCATTGGTATTAGTATTGTGACGTCTGCTCTGATGTTTCGGTAACTCATTCTCAGCGCTTTTAAGTAGCGACGAGACCAAAGCAGCGTCTTTATGAAAATCGGGATGTTTAGTGTTGATGTAAGCGAGTTCAATGGCCACGAGATTTTCGACCATTGAATTGGTCGTCGGTAGTCGTCGTCTTAAAAGATGCGTCACGACGTCGACGATACGCTCGTGAAGTTTTGGAAAGCGCAACATTTCCTGCTGAACTTCGGTGCCGCAGTGTTGGATTATTCTTTGCATTTCCTCGTGAACGAGCTCGACGCAACGCAGCGATGGCTCCTCGAGTCGGCGAATTTGTCGTTTGACGAGCAACTCGAAGGAAACCTCGGGAACAAAAAGCGCCGGCCTAGGACCCGTTGCGTTGCGTATCGCCGTGAGTATATCCATTTTAGTTAGTCCGGCCAGCGGATGAATCGAGTCCAAGGTCCTTCCAAATGTCTCGTGAAAGATGTAACATATACGAGCTCCTCCGCACAATTCTGTTGTTTCGATGTTTCGCGCTGTACCCTCGATCGTCGAGCAGTAACTGCTCGCAAATTTCGTTATTATCTGCAGCAATGTCTGACTCTTGTCCGATACATCGTCGCCGTAAGAGTTTAGCAGAGTTTGAAACTGCGAGACCATCACGTTAACTCGAGTCTAAGGGAACGAAGAAAACGAGTTAAAATCATTTTTTTTACGGATTTTACGTAACATTATATTACAAATGAGATTTAAATTTATTATTATGTTTATTTTTTTTAAATATAAATAAAATTATATTTTAATATTAATATAATCTATAATATATTTAAATACAATCATATTTATATTTAAAAAAATAAACTCATATAATGAGAATTATATTAAAAAATTGAAATTATATTAAATATCATATATTTTTTAGTATAATTCTCATTATATGAGTTTATTTTTTATTTTTTAGTAATCACACGAGCCTCTCATTCATACCTTAAGATTTATTTACAACATTCTTAATCTTTCTATTTGTTTTATTTGTTTATTTAATTTTTTTCTCCATTATTCGTATTTCAGTATACCTTTGATTGCTTGTATTGTAAAAACGTGAAAAGAAACTCCAGTATAATTTAACATAGGATATTAATTTCCCAGCCTATATTGTCGGGACATCGCTGAATTCATTGGAAAAAAGTGACTATTTTTCAAGTACATTCTTTAAAGTTGCTACTTTAGATAGATGTCATTTATTTTGCGCTCTAGGACAAGTCGCTTGAACATTTTTACATTTTCCAGCAGTTGCCATATGTTTTACAATTTATAAACCATTATTAAGGGGATGCTGGTGTAGATTTTGATACCGACTTTGGTCGGTAAGTTTCCCGATTAGGACACAGGTGGCGCCGACGTAATCTGTTTACTTTTGGCAAAAGATACCGAAACTCCCGAAAAGCAAAATGGCCGCACACCATATGTCAACAGACCTTTGCTGTAAGATATAATTGTTTCTGGAAATTAGATATGTAAAATCAGACCGGACGTCAATTCTGTGATGATTTCTAAATATTCCAAAACCATCAGAATGTTAACTACACAAGCCAAATCCATATATAGTGTATACTACGGTCGCATTGCAGAGGCTCGGAGTTTTTGCCAAAAGTAAACAGACTACGTCAGCGCCACCTGTCTCCTAATGACGGAACTATATTCATGCTCTTTACCAGCTCTGAGCCTGTGCGAAAAGCAAACAGTCTTTGCAATCGTAGTATACACTATTCGTGGATTTGGTTTGTGTAATCGACATTCCGACGGTTTTGAAAGGTTCAGGAATAATCAAAGAATGGGTGTCCGGTCTGATTTAACAGATCTGAGTTCCAGAAACGTTTATATCTTACCTCAAAGGACCTGTTGATATTTCGAGCGGCCATATTGGTTTTAGAGAGGTTCAGTAATATACAATTTCTTACATTTCTTGTATGTTTTGAACAGTAATTCGACCGGACACCCAAGCACGAATGTTTTTATTACATCCCTGCAAAATTTGACGTATATTTGTAGCATATTTTCGATGAATAATGTATACTACGAAATCGCCTATTTTTACCGACCAAAGTCGGTAAAAACATCTACTCCAGCATCCCCTTACATTGATAGAAGAATTTGTTAACAGTTAAAAAATCTTAGTTAAATATGGCGAAATAAACCATTTAGTTGTTCTTATTGAATCTCACTTGAGCCAAATAAGATTTGTTAACTATCAACAAATGTCAGCGAGCCTCATTTGCGACAAGCAAATTTTATTTAGCTCAAGTCAGATTCAATAAGAATAACTAAATGGTTTATTTCGCCATATTTAACCAAGATTTGTTAACTGTTAACAAGCTCTTCTCTCAGTGTAATGAAATAGTAGTGTTATATAAATAAACAAGGATGCAAAGTAGAACCTTGCACATTGCTTCCTCATTATTTTTCGCGTTTTACAAAGCTACCTCTACGAGGAAGTATGTTATTCAATTTTTGGCTTCCTCATAGAGGAAGCTTTGAAAAACGCGAAAAATAATGAGGAAGCAATGTGCAAGGTTCTGCTTTGCATCCTTGTTTTAATTAGATAAATATACATGTTGTGGATACGTTTTTTCTATTTCGTTATTACGTTATTTCGTGATTATTAGAGCGTTTCCGAAAGTGAATGTGATAATGTATATTTTTAAAAATAATTCAACATTCCATAAAATCAAAAATTTCATACCGTTCGTCACTAAATTATACATATATAATGGCTGAATATTGTTTCATTTATATACAAAATTTGAACTCGCTATCTTACGTTTTGCAAAAGTTACAATAGAGCGATGTCAATTTTTTGAAAAATTCAAAACATCATTAAATTTTAACGGTTCAACCGATCTTAACCAAATTCAATAGCAATCACCGGCGTATGAAAGCTCACATTCATACCAATTTTAAGATCAATATCTCGAAAATTGAAAGAGTTATCGCGTAAACAGACATTTTTCAAAAAATTTAAAAACGCGTAATAATTTAACGATGAAGTGGATTTTAACAAAAATCTGTATGAACGACGAGGCTTGATTCCTCTATCTATGGTCCACATTTGAGCTTGATATTTCAAGGCATTCCTGAGTTATAAAGGTTTACATTTTTCGATCGTGCAAAACATACACACACATATACACACACACACACACACACATACAGACATTTTTTCTAAATCACTTTTCTCGACGTCTTGACCCATTCTCAGTGTACTGACATGAAAATCTCGAAAAAAAAATTTTCATGAAAACAAAGCTTCCTCTATGAGGAAGCAATAAATAAATAAAGAAGATATGGTATTGGAAAACGATAAAGTACACTATAGAAAAGAAGAACTTTTCTATTGAATAAAAGAAAGAAAAGTTACCTTGAGGTCAGGCAGGCAGTCACGGATATGGTGCATGAGCAAACGATTGAGCGTCTTTGCGAGATAGGGTGTGCCGTTTCTGTTGGCTAATGTGGGATATTTTCTCTGCAAGAAATTGGCCTCGTCCTTCAGGGCGTCCTGAATAGTCTTATTGTTCATAATGTCCTGTTGAGAGCGATTAACCACTCCGATTATTCCTAATTTAACTGGAATTACGCGACCGCAGAGAATATCGATTGCGTCGGTTCCTGAAAAACGACAATACATTCAATAACAAAAATTGAATAATTTCATTTAACGTTATAATTTTATTTTACTTTGAAAATAAAGTTCTCCTCTCTTCTCGATCTTCAATCGAGTTCAATTCACAAATTATATTAAAATTGTAATTATAGTATTAAGGTTTCGTTGGTTTTTTTTTTGTTCATCATTTTTTTAATTTTGTTTTTCAAGACTTCCTTTTATGTACTTTTTATCTTCTTATGAGAGATTTGGCGCCAATTTACTTTTTTCCTGACCAATTTTTTTCCCCTGACCAAGCCCACCTTGTAATTTTACTTTTCAAAGAGAAATAAATTTAAAAAAATGAGAAACAGAGTATTACTTTAACAATGAATAACAAAACACTTTTTTTATTCAAACAATGAATAGCAGTATTAACAAAATTTCCGTTGTCATTAAATAAAAATGTTAATTACCAGCATCCATGAGATCGAGTTTAGTCACAACTGCCAGAGTGCGTCTACCATCAGGATCCACATCTTTGCTGAGTTTTAAACTCTCGCTGGTTGCCATATCTGTATTAGCAGTGACAACAGCCAATATAATTGAATTTGGATTACAAATATACTTCAGAACCAGCTGACGAATCTGCGCTTCGATATCTTCAGGCTGATCTCCCACTGGTACTTTGGTAATTCCTGGTAGATCGATCAGAGTCAAATTTACCACAGAAGCTGAGAATATTTTCAAGTTGATTGGCTCCGGGCAAATGCCTTTGTTAGCTCCAGCCATCCTATCCGTCTCTGCCTCAATTTCCCTCCGTATCTCATTAAAATCCTTGAATATTCTGTTCTTTGTGTGAAGAAACGTCCCCCATTCGCCCAAATCCAAAGTTCCATCCTCTGCGCTGCGATTTTCTCTATCATCTTTTGGAGTATAAACCAACTGCAGAACTAGCGGTCTGCGGGTCACTATTCCAGTACCTCGTGGCAAGAATGACCTACCCACTAGGCTCTCTATAACCGATGATTTTCCAGAACTCTGAAATACAATTTCAATTCAATTCAATTCAATTTATTCAAATAAAAATAACAACCTTGTGGCCACTGTACGCATTTACAATAAGCCCTAATGTGCCTGTGAGTGTACATACAGTGTGGTTTTATAAAATTGCAAAAATAATAATTGTATTGTTTTATTAATGGATTGCTCCTTTTACATATTAATATACATTTTGTGGTGGGCTTTGTAATGACGCGCATCTATATAGACATAACATTAATTGATAAAAATTTATAAAGATTTAAGATAAATAATAAAGATAAAAATAAATACTGAGACAATTTATATTTATATTTATAATATATTTGTAATTTATATGACAATTTATAATAATAATAATAAAATAAATAATTAAAAAAAAAACACCATACAAAATAATATAAATATTAATATATTAATTGACTTAATTTAACATAATATACATATGTATACATTTATGACTCTTTCATTTATGACTCAAGAGTTAATTGATTTCATTATTATCAATGTTAAGAATAAAATATAAACAAATGAGTCAAGTACTTAGTAACAAGTTTAAAATAAAATATAAATAAATGAGTCATGTACTTAGTAACAAGTTTCATATATAGCATAACTTTTTGATGACTAAATTCATGACAAATACAAATGATTCACAAAGCATAGTGCATGAAAAGAACTTGTGCTACGAGTGGAAAAAAAGATATATTTAATTTAAAAGGCCGCTAATACAATTTCCTTCAATTTCACTAATTTGTTAATTTTTAACAATTAACTACCAAAATAGTAATAATAAAATTCATCAATAATCTGAATTTGTTCTTTCAAGATTCGCAAAGGTTTGATTATTGTCCGATCTACAAACGGAGTAGCCCATCGAGATTCGCAATAGCGATGATAAAGATACCGAAACTAAAACTATTCTCAAACTCGCTAATAACTCGCAAAATAGTTGCGAATTTTTAGGATTTTCATAAAAATGAACTATTTTATCATTTCACATTGACAAAATTTAAATAATTTCTTACATGTGAAAGAGTTATTGTCAATATTTGCGATAATAATAATAATGGTATTAACCACAAAATTTTGCAAATTATTGAATACGTGTTCGAAAAAAATATGCAAATTTTTTTTTTACTATTTGTCAATCAAGCAATAATCGACATTAATATCATACAATATTTGCAATAATAATAATGACGTTAAGCACAAAATTTTGCAAATGATTGGCAAAGTTTTTGAGAAAATTTTGCAAAATTTTATCAACTATTTCTCAATCAAGCAATAATCGACATTAATATCATATAATATTTGCAATAATAATAATGACATTAACCACAAAATTTTGCAAATTATTGACTAATTTCGCGAGAAAAATTTGCAAAATTTTCTCAAAAATTGTGATTAATATCATTATTATTATTGAAAATATTGTACGATATTAACCAAAAAATTTTGCAAATTATTGACTAATTTATTGAGAAAAATTTGCAAAATTTTCTCAACTATTTGTCAATCAAGCAATAATCAACATTAATATCATACAATATTTTCAATAATAATAATGACATTAACTACAAAATTTTGCAAATTATTGACTAACTTTTTTACAAAAATTTGCAAAATTTTCTCAAAAATTGTGGTTAATATCATTATTATTATTGAAAATATTGTACGATATTAACCAAAAAATTTTGCAAATTATTGACTGATTTATTGTAAAAAATTTGCTAAATTTTCTCTACGATTTTGTCAATCAAGCAATAATTGACATTAACATCATAATCAATGTTGTAAGGCCCCATTACTTTACGATATAAAGTTAGCAGAACAGTTTGTCTTGTAATTAAGAATTTGTAATGATAACCTGTAGCGATTATAAAATGATATATGAACTTTTGAATAGCTTTAAGAAAAATCGAATTTTAAATAAAATTTTGGGAGAAATTGTGAGAATAATGGACAACCACAGGCCTCCATTACTTTAGCAATGAATTAACAGTATTATTCCATTTTTTCAATAAGATTATCATGAAATTTAATAGGGAATTAATATTTTTTGCCTCTATTCAAAAGTTTACCCATCATATTATAATCACTCCAAATTATTATTATAAAAACATAATTACAAAGCCAATTGTAGCATTAATTTTGTTTAATAAATTATTAGGGTTTTACAATTCTGGTTGTAAGTCCTCATTACTTAACGATATAAAGTTAACAGAACAGTTTGTCTTGTAGTTAAGAATTTGTAAAGATAACCTGTAGCGATTATAAAATGATATGTGAACTTTTGAATAGCTTTAAGAAAAATCGAATTTTAAATTAAATTTTGGGCGAAAATGTGAGAATAATGGACAACCACAGGCCTCCATTACTTTAGCAATGAATTAACAGTATTACTCCATTTTTTCAATAAGATTATCATGAAATTTAATGGGGAATTAATATTTTTTGCCTCTATTCAAAAGTTTACCCATCATATTAAAATCACTCCAAATTATTATTATAAAAACATAATTACAAAGCCAATTGTAGCATTAATTTTGTTTAATAAATTATTAGGGTTTTACAATTCTGGTTGTAAGTCCCCATTACTTAACGATATAAAGTTAACAGAACAGTTTGTCTTGTAGTTGCGAATTAGTAATGATAACCTGTAGCGATTATAAAATGATATGTGAACTTTTGAATAGTTTTAAGAAAAATCGAATTTTAAATAAAATTTTGGGAGAAATTGTGAGAATAATGGACAACCACAGGCCTCCATTACTTTAGCAATGAATTAACAGTATTACTCCATTTTTTCAATAAGATTATCACAAAATTTTATGGGGAATTAATATTTTTTGCCTCTATTCAAAAGTTTACCCATCATATTATAATCACTCGAAATTATTATTATAAAAACATAATTACAATAATTGTAGTATCAATTTCGGTTTAAAAATAATTAGGGTTTTACGACTCTGATCATAATGCATTCGCAAATATGTGATAAGGTTAGCTCATCGATATTCGCGATGATAATAATAACAATTATATCGAACATAAAATTACTAACCTGAGTGCCAAGAACGACAATTTGCGGTAATTGAATGGCATCTGCACCAACGGTGTTGAACACATCCTGGAGTTTATTTATCACGGGGATAAGTGCCTCCATCGCTTACAAGTTTATTATAAGGGAGAAACAACAATGAAGCGATCGAACGAATACGATTCGCGGTTCGCCTTTTTTTTTCTTTTTTTTTTTTTGCGAACTCGATCTTATTTTCTCTAATAAAGCTCAATTGACGTGTAGCAGAGAGAGACACACACGTCGATAAATAATCCCGCGGGAACACTGAGTTTTTTTTCCTCGGTTCAGCAGAATCGGCCCGAGTGTTTTTTTTTTTTGTGCGGGGCTCGCGTGAATTCGCGGAACGGCCGCGCGAGAAAAAAAAAAGACGTTAGGTGCGTTGTTAAAATGTCTAAACGCCGGTTCCGATAGCTGTGCACCTATTGCATAGCAAGAGAGACCGTTTCGACGTCTCTCTCACTCGAAGAACTACTCTTTTATCGTTGTTCCTCCTCTTGACCTTTATTTTCTTTCTCTCTCACTCTTACTTGGCAATGTAATAGTACGTGCGTTGTGTTATTCGGCTTATCGGGGCTTTTTGCAGCACGATATTCTCTACCCGTGCTCGACACTATCGCCACCTTGCGGTACTTTTCGGCACTGTTTATCATTGTCATGATAGAGGACCGAAATTGCGCGTTTTTTTTAAGAGAATGTGATACACCGGTGAAAATTTCTTCGCCCTATGTTAAACGCCTAAGGTAAGCGTACCAATGGCGGGACATTTAAGGCGGTGTCTGTTTTGTATGCCAATTTCCGCATGCATATATTAAATATTTTGCAAATGGTGGTAACGAATTGCAAGATTAGAGTTTCTAGTTTCCAAAAACTATACAATAAAAATATTTCTGATTATTTGATAAATAGTTATTGATTAAAACGCTGAAAAGTGCAGATGTACCAGTGCCGGGACGGGTATTTTTGTGCATGTCCCGCTGCCGGGACACCAAATGTGCGTATCGGTGGACATTTACAAATTTTAATGCATCTGCTTGAAAAGAAATGCCAAAAAATGTGCGGTGCACATATATACACCTATGATGCAATAAATAAAACATATATGTTTATAAAATACATATATATATTTTAGTAAATTATCAATGAAATTTTTACTACCGCATAACCCAACATCCGCGTCAAAATGTCAATCGTGCGATTGTGTCCCGGCTCTGGGTCGCAGCGAGATTGCTTACTACTTGCCCCAGTCGCGGAACATACGTTGGACAGTGGTGCCAACGTATATTCGGTCAGCTTCAATAACGGGACACAAAAATTACGAGTTTTAAGATATTGTACGTAACATTTGACAGTGTAATCTTAAACTTTAAGAATTTCTGAATTTGAAATACCTATGGAAAGTCTCGAACGAACTATAATCTCCGGGGTATCATATTAATGATTATTCGGCTCTCCTTAGGTAATTGGTTTAGGGATTTGCTGAAAAAGCTCGAACACCATAGATCCGCTAATATACTTATTATTTACATTTTCAATTTACGATGAAAAACATGAAATTTTTTCACGTATGTTAATTATATATAACAGATACAATTGGAAGAGTTATTTTTAAATATTTTATCCATTAAACTCTTAGTATCTACAAATATCCTTTTAGTGTCCCTCAATTGGGACCTGTCCCACCATTGGTACGTTTACCTTATAGGTCTGTCTCTCTCGCACGTAGCTCTGTCTCTCTCGCACTATTTTTCTTTTAATTCTCACAAAAAAACGACTGAATCGACTGAGGAGCCAGAAGCTTAGCCCAATTGTACCATCCTTCCGCGTATTCCCTCAAAATGCAAGCCCAATCTGTGTTGTTTTTTGAGAGAAAACAGCTTTTGAAATTTTGAGGTGTGGTGGGGGAAGTACCACTGCCTCTTAAGGATGTTCGACTGTTTCAGACTAGTCAAATAAGTGATACATTTTTGGAATTGTTTAAGGGGTTAGGCCACTCTAGAATTTTCGAAAAATCGATTTTTTTTTCTCCTTGGAAATGGCTCATTAGGGTTTCTAGAATGCTGTCCCAAAAGATTATTGCAGGCAAAAATTTGTAAATGCCCCATTTTTTAATTTTAACCCTTTGATGCACAGCGGGATGTTTAACATCCCACCTAGATTATTATCATTCTTTAAATATTTCAACGTTTTCTTTCTCGATTTTAAATAAAAGTAACTTTTTAAAAATAAAAATGTGTGCATCAAAGGGTTAACGGGAGGCCGCCCGGTTAGCAGGGAACCTCTCTTGTGTGCGCTTCGGTAAAGGTACTGAGAAGGGTCAAATCAGGTATACGGCAGATAAACGCGTTTATCTCAAAACTGCTCTTTTCAAGTTGGCCGGAAACATAACTCAAAAAGTTTGCCACCGATTTATTTGAAATTTTGGATATATCTTCAAAAATACATTATCTACAAAAGTACGTAGGATTTTTTTTTTAAGTTGCATAGTTTTTTTGTTATTGATAATTTTCGAACGATTTTTAAGCCAAATTTTTGAACTTTCACTTTAGATGCTCGCCATTTTGTCAAAAATGCCTGTATCGAAAAAATCCTACGTACTTCTCTAGCTACTGTTATGTATACGTGAAAACCGTTAAAAAACTCATCATAATTAAAAAATTACTGAAGCTGTGTGTCCGGCCGTGGATTCCAAAAAAAAAGAAATGTCATCGCAACAACGCTGTACAGCCGCTATTTTTGAATTAATTACTATGAAAAAATTACTATATACAGTTAATGATATGTACAATAAATACCCTTTCTCAAAAAATCGATGTCTCTAATAGTTTTTCTGAAAAAAATTCCCAAAAAACGCCTTTTTTGTGGACCTCCAGAGTGGCCTAACCCCTTAATTCAAGTTTAATGCATTAAATAACTGTAGTGGAGCGTTGATTTGTATTGAAGCATGTACACTTGACCGAGAGAAAAATGAATAGTGACGGATTTGCATAAAGATTAAGAGGAATCTTTCCAGTGTGACGGCCCTAAAAATAGCCTATGTTCAAGATTTTTTTTCGGATGGTTACTATACGACAAACAATCTGAATTTTTTATGACATATTAAGGTAATCATGAATGACAGAAAATGATTTTTTATAAGACGATTTTTATTGTTTAAATTTTTTTTTTTATTGTTGAAAATAATGTTGATAAAAAAGATGGCCTCATGATGGACATTCTAAGGGTCGCAAATTTGATCTGGAAAAAAAAAACCAAAGGATTATTAATTAGTATGCGATTGGCTATCGCGCTATGGAGGCTTTTTTAAAATCAAAATTGACAAAATGGCGGTGGTTTGAACAAAAAGTACCGAATTTAACCGTTTTTTCCGACAGTTTTTCTTTTAAAAAAATGGGAAGATTTTTAAAAAAAAGCTTCCATACCCAAGTAGCAATTTGATATCTATAAGTTCTCCGAAGGACATCCACAAAAAGATCCGGATAACTTTTTTGTTGACCAAATTGAAACCTTTTGGATCACAAATAGTTTGACGAATGTCCGCTTATTTGATAACTAATTAGCATCTTAATGGTAACTGTATGACAACGTATAAATGTTACCGAAATGCCAACAAACGGTCATCACTTATAAGTAACATATGTTCTCCTAAAATTTGAAAACGATCGCTCGAAAACTGTTCCCTGGAGAATGCCCACCATTTTCAAAAATGTCGTTTCGAGAAAAACGCGTTTAAAGTTTCGAGTGTAGAAATTTCATATACCTAAATTGCGTACTTACGACTAATCGGCGATGCCAGGTCCATAAAGTATGCCAGCGAAGCAACATTATTTTCAACAATTAAAAAAATATATTTAAACAATAAAAATCGTCTTATAAAAAATCATTTTCTGTCATTTATGATTAACTTAATATGTCATAAAAATTTCAGATTGATCGGCGTATAGTAACTGTCTGAAAAAAAATCGTGAAAATAGGCTATTTTTTGGGGCGTCACACTGGAAAGATCCCTTAATGAAACAATTACAAAAATTTAGCACTCATTTGACTAGTGTGAAACAGTCCAACATCCTTAACCAACTTATTGGAGCACTATATTATACACTGTTAGAAAAGACTGGTATTTTTTAAGCATAAACTCGTAATCGAAATTTAATATACAACTTGTGGTATAAAATTCATGCACTTTTTCAGTAAAATTAAAGCAAATTATTAAAATTCAAGTACTTTTACTGTCAATTTAAAGTAAATTATTTAATGTGCTGTGCTATACATTGATTTTACATTACACTTGTATATTTTATTTAATATACTAGTTTATGCATAAAAACTTCCAGTAAAAGTGGAGGTGGGGGCAAAACGAGCACCGTCTCAACTTTCGTAAAAGTTATTTGTCTCAGTTTTTTACGTCCCTTAGATAAGGAAAGTGCGGAAAATACGTCAAATTGTTGATGAAAAAAAAATCGATAATTTTCATGAGATCAGAATTTTTTTAACCATCCGTTCAGAATATTTTTTCGAAAAATTTGTAATCACATGATTTTTCCGAAAAAAATGTAGTCAAATGAATTTTTTCAAAAAATTTATAATCAAATTAATTCTTTAAAAAAAACGTCGGTATATCATAAAGAAATCAATTAGAACTAAATTATCATTTTAAGATTTGATGCCTGTTTTGCCTCCCTGCCCGTTTTATAGATATCACCAACTATTTTCCAAAATTTTCAAGTAAGATTCAAGAAATGTCAGGAAATTGGAAAAAGTCGTGTTCGAAAAAGTTGAAACGATGCCCGTTTTGCCCTCAATTGTCATTTTCAGTCGTGATACCCGTTTTGCCCCCATCTCTACATTAAATTTCACGTAGATTTTTTTTTAGTGTATACTATTTTTAGTAGTTATATATTATTTATATATAATATATAAATTATATAATATAATTTATATATTATATATTATAAATTATATATAGTTATATATTATTATATAAATTAAATTTCACGTAGATTTTTTTTTTAGTGTATACTCAAATAAGTGTAAAATATTTATTGTCGTTTTCACATAGTTTTATCGTTTAAAGATACTTAACTTTTTCATTCGCAGTGAAAAGTTTAATTCCATCTGAATTTGACTATCTTATTGCAATAAAAAAGAATTCTGAAGCCAAAATATTACCGTCTATTTTTTTTTATTGCAGTATTTTAACAATAATATATATAGCCACTGAGTTTAATCTGTTTTCTTCCTACATTCTGATTTGATTGCAATCAATAGACAAATCTGCCAATTTCATATATTTATAATTATTCCATCGAGAGGAAAGAAATATTAAGTCAGTAGCAAAGTGGCCGTATCTTTAAACATATTTCTGATTCATTAAAAATGCACTTCAAGTGTATTATTCGAAATGTGCACTCGCAAATTATTATAACTATAAATATACTAAATGTATTAAAAGGATTGAATTTAGACTTTTTCAAGTGTTGAACTTAAAATACAGGAGTAAACTAAGGGGATTCGATTTTGTAGAGCAAAGTATTGTTATGAATATAGAGATTAGGTCTTATAGGAACATACGGTATGACAATCGACAAACGAATACTTGATATACTTCACAGTAAACGTGACAGAAGAGAGTCTTGACAGGACTTTGACTGCGAGCAGACGTGCGAACAAAAGCGTTAAAGATAAAGAGAACTATTTGTAATTAATAATATTCGCCCCACAAACAAACATCCGGTTTATTCATTCGCTCGGTCGTAACAGTATTATAACTATAAATGTACTAAATGTATTAAATTTATACTTGAAAAATCCTCAACTAAAAATGTATTAAAATGATTGAATTTAGACTTTTTCAAGTGTTGAACTTAAAATACATGAGTAAAAACTAAGGGGATTCGATTTTGTAGAGCGTGAGACGTTTGAATGGCTCGTCAAGATCTCCGGAGATCGAAATGTTGTCTTCATCATTCTTCTTCATTGCGAAATTCTTATTGAGAACAACTTGAGGTATAAAATTGCGTTGAATGCTGAAAAATTCGTCCTTTGAGAATTTTTGAATTTTTGGACTTTGATTTTCCAAAAGTATTCGAGAAGTTCTCTTGATTCCCCTTATATTCTCTACACTATTTTGCTGGTGTACTCCAAAGACAGAAGAACTGCCTTGTATCGATGATTCGTCGAAGGAAACTTTTTTGCTTTTGTGACACCTTAAACGTTTGAGTATTACGTCAAGACCTTCGAAAACCGGACGGTCATCTTCATCATCCGTCTCCATTACGACGTCCTGATGGAAAACCGGCGTTTCAGGGCATTGAATGGTGGACAATTTGTCCTTCGAGACTTTTTCAATTCTTGAACTTCGATTCTCCGAAATATCTTTCGAAAGCCTCTCGATTCCATTTCTGACATTAGTTTGTTGGTTTACTCCAAAGACAGAAGAACTGTCTTGTGTCGACGATTCATCGAATGTAACTTTTTTTGATCTTGAGCTTTGATTTTTTGCGACTACTTGAGAAAGCTTTTCGATGCTATTTTCAATCTCAACATCAGTTTGCGGATAAAATCCGGAAGCAGAAGCATTTTTTCTTGTTGACAATTCGTCGCACGTGACTTTTTTTACTCGTGAAGAGCTCGAGATGTTCGAAATTACTTGAGAAGGCCTCTCATTTTCCTTTTGACGACTCTTCACACTAGTTTGCTTCTGTATTACGTGCGCATTTCGTTGAATTGACGTTTCATCATACGAAACTTTTAAGCTTCTTGAACTTTTATTATCCGAGGCTATTTTAGAAGGCTTGTCGATGCCCTTTTGGATCTGAACGTCAGTTTGCGGATAAAATCCGGAAGCAGAGTCATTTTTTCGAGTAGATAATTCGTCGCTCGATATTTGTTGGATTCTTTGAATTTTATTGTTCGAAGCTACTTTAGGAGGCATCTTGATTTCCTTTTCACTTGTCACACAAGTTTGCGAATATATTTTGGAGCTAGAGGCCGTTTGATGAGCAAACGATTGATTTGGCATCGTGAAGTTATCGTCCAACATTTTTTTCTGTGTGAGCACGTTTGTTTTCAACATTACTGGGCGAGTTCTGTTGTGCGCTCCATTACTTCTTTTAGTGATTGTAGTTTCGCTGTTATCAATGAAGCGCGCGACGAAACTGAACCTCTCGAGCCTTTCGTAAATCGAAAGTTGCTGGGCTTCATCTGCCATTTCACAAGCTCGTAGAACCTCATTTTTGTATGAAATTCCTCTGAATGTCATCTGAAAAATAATAAGTAATAGTAGATTAAGCAAATTCTTATTTCGAGTGATTTAAATAATACGATTACTTTTCGTAATTTATTAATTAAACATACATAATTAATCAACAGCATTATTCGATCAGACTTACTATCCAAAAAAAAGTAGAACCTTGCACATTGCTTCCTCATTATTTTTGGCTTTGTACAAAGCTTCCTTTATGAGGAAGCAAAAAAGTATGTTATTCAATTTTGGCTTCCTCATAGAGGAAGCTTTGTAAAAAGCGAAAAATAATGAGGAAGCAATGTGCAAGGTTCTACTTTGCATCCTTGTTTAAATTAGATAAATAAACATGTTGTGAATTTGCTTTTTCTATTTCGTTATTCCGTTATTTCGTTATTATTAAAGCGTTTCCGAAAGTAAATGTGATAACGTATATTTTTAAAAATAATTCAACATTCCATAAAATCACAAATTTCATACCGTTTGTCACTAAATTATACATATATAATAGCTGAATATTGTTTCATTTATATACAAAATTTGAGCTGGCTATCTCAAGTTTTCCAAAAGTTACAATAGAGCGATGTCAATTTTTTGAAAAATTCAAAATTCCATAAAATCTGAACCACTTTACCGATTCGAGCCAAATTCAATACGAAACAACATTGAGTGCACCTGCTCTTATATCCAACTATTTAGCAACATAGACTAAATTTTACGAAAGTTAGAGCGACCACGTCCTTTTTAAAAAAAATTCAAAACGGCATAAAATCGAAATATTCTCACAGTTTTTATCGAAAATTGCTACAGTTGAAGAGGGTGTGCTGCTACACTTGTGTGCCAAATTTCAGCTCGATATACAAAACCGTTCTTGAGTTATCGGCGTTCGAATTTTCGGAGTTGTATACATACACACACACACACATACATACATAGGGAAATTTTTTCTAGATCTCTTTTCTGGACGTTTTGGATTATTCTAAGTGACCTGACATAAAAATCTCGAAAATTGTTTTTTTTTTCATGAAAATAAAGCTTCCTTTATGAGAAAGCAAAAAGGATGCAAAGTGGAAGTTTGCAAATTGCTTCCTCATCAATTTTCATCTTTCGCAACGCCGTCTCTATGAGGAAGTTTCTTTATTTTATTTTTGGCTTCCTCATAGAGGAAGCTTTGTGAAAAATGAAAATTATTGACGAAGCAATGTGCAAAGTTCTACTTTGCATCCTTATTTTAAATAAAAATTAAAATAAGTACGAAAACAAAAATTTTCATAAATTCAATATTCTATAAAATCTAAACCGCTTTATGGATTTCGCTCAAATTCAATACCAACCTTCATTTTTCATTTCTCTATTTGTCTAGAAGTATGTAGATCATTAGCTAAAAAAATGCGGACGCTAGAGAACATCCAGACATTTTTCGAAAAATTGAAAGGCTTATAAAATGTGAATTTGTTTGTCAATTTTTTCGAAAACGTACACCCGACATTTTTTCTAAATCACTTTTCTCGACGTTTTGGACAATTCTGAGTGTCCTGACATGAAAATCTCGCAAATTTTTTTTTTTACGAAAACAAAACTTCCTTTTTGAGGAAGGAAATGGTGTAACATCAATATCGTTAGAGATCCGAAGAATACCGATTATGTGTAATAATAATGCGGTCAAATTATTCATAAGTTGGTGAAAAGAAACTGTTAATTGTTAATTAATTAATTGTCTAATATTTTGCAATACGTATGATTTATTTTTAGAATTTTTAGGGCAGTTTTTATGAAGTTGATTCTGTAATTTTTTACGTATAAATAAATTATGATATCTCCCGTTTTCGTGAATCGTACCCTTTTTCCTTGCAGGAAGATGTCCTTAGGATTCCATTTATACGGTCGCAGATTCCGCTTCGCAATCCAGTTGTACAAGACTTCCCCCTCTTCGAAGAAAGTCACGTTGTATTTAATCTAAAAAACACGATATTTTCAATCTAATATCTGAACATTGCAAAAACTACAAATGTCGTCAAAATCAGTACCGAAGCCAATCAATGTCACGTTAAAAAAAAGGTTGAAAAGTAGAATCTTGCACACGACTGGGGAATTGTTGAATTAACAACAACAAAAATAAACCTTCGACGTTTTAGAACATATGTTAACTATACTCAAATTTAAAAAAAAAACAGAAAACTTTTTTCCATGAAAATCTCTCTCTGCAAGTAAGAAAAAAGGAAATACTGGGGAATTGGTGAGTTTACAAAAAAAAAAAAAAAATAAAACTTCATCATTATAGAACACATGTTAAAAAAGAAATATTGAGAAATTGTTGAATTTGCAAAAAAAAAAGAAAGAAACATTCGACATTTTAGAACACATGTTAAATATACTTATGTACAAAAACCTGAAAACAAAATATTTCATGAAAACAAATCTCTCTCTGTAAATAAGAAAAAAGGAAATACTGGGAAATTGTTGGATTTACAAAAATAAAAAAAAATAAAAATCTTCAACATTTTAAAATACATGTTAAATATACTTATGTACAAAAAACTGAAAACAAAATATTTCATGGAAACAAATCTCTCTCTGTAAATAAGAAAAAACGAAATACTGGAGAATTGTTGAATTTCCAAAAATAAAAATAAAAAAATCTTCGACATTTTAGAACACATGTTAAATGTACTTATGTATAAAAAACTGAAAACAAAATATTTCATGAAACAAAATCTCTCTCTGTAAATAAGAAAAAACGAAATACTGGAGAATTGTTGAATTTCCAAAAATAAAAAAATAAAGCTTCAACATTTTAGAACACATGTTAGATATACTCATGTACAAAAATTGAAAACACAATATTTCATGAAAACAAATATCTCTCTGTAAATAAGAAAAAAAGCAAATACTGAGAAATTGTTGAAACTGCAAAAAAAAAAAGAAAAATCCTTCAACATTTTAGAACACATGTTAAATATACTTATGTATAAAAAAACTGAAAACAAAATATTTCATCAAAACAAATCTCTCTCTGTAAATAAGAAAAAAGGAAACACTGGAGAATTGTTGAATTACCAAAAATAAAAAAAATAAAATCTTTGACATTTTAGAACAAATGTTAAATATACTTATGTACAAAAGACTGAAAACAAATCTCTCTCTGTAAATAAGAAAAAGGAAATACTGGGGATTTGGTGAATTTACAAAAAAAAAAAAAAAAAAAAAAACAAAAAAAAAAATCTTCAACATTTTAGAACACATGTTAAATATACTTATGTATAAAAAACTAAAAACAAAATATTTCATGACAACAAATCTCTCTCTGTAAATAAGAAAAAAAGGAAATACTGGGGATTTGGTGAATTAACAAAAAAAAAAAAAACAAAAAAAAATCTTCAACATTTTAGAACACATGTTAAATAATACTTATGTATAAAAAACTGAAAACAAAATATTTCATGAAAACAAATCTCTCTCTGTAAATAAGAAAAAAAGGAAATACTCGGGAATTGTTGAATTTACAAAAATTTTAAAAAATAAAATCTTCGACATTTTAGAACGCATGTTGAATATACTAGAAAAAAACTGAAAACAAAATATTTCATGAAAACAAATCTCTCTCTGTAAATAAGAAAAAAGGAAATATTGGGGAATTGTTGAATTTACAAAAATTTAAAAAAATAAAAATCTTCAACATTTTAGAACATATATTAAATATACTTATGTACAAAAACCTGAAAACAAAATATTTCATGAAAACAAATTTGTTGGATTCACGAAAAAAAAAAAAAAAAATCATCGACATTTTAGAACACATGTTAAATACACTTATGTACAAAAATTGGGACAACATTTTTCACGAAAACAAATGTGAGGAAATTTTTCGTAAAATCGAATAAATTGAATGGATAGGATTTTTGGAAATGCTTACAGGAACATTGGAGTCTTTAGGAAGCTCATAATAGCGGAATGTAGACGGACAATCATCTACCATGCCAGGCCACCATGGATATCCATTGATACGCGCCCACACGATGCTGCCAGCATTATACTTATTTTCTATGAGATCTTCTGATAAGTGAGGTGGGATTTTCTGCTGTGGGTAATCACAATTCGCGACACGTGGATCTGGCCAACCAAATTATAGTACAGGATAATAGTACAAGTTTTACCATCGAATATTGCCCTAACAAATCTAAACACCGGCGAAAGCACCAAAAAAGCACTCAATGCTTTTTGAACATTAAAAACACCAGGATTTTGGTCGAAATCATCGAAAAGCACCGAAACTTTTTTTTTCAAAATAATTCTCATCTGTGCTGCAATTAATTAAACGGCTCTATTTTCATCTTTTGATTTCTCATTCGGACTTATTTAATAGTTTGATACATATTTGATCGCCCAAAGTCACAGGGATAACAATTAAAATTTTGTTAGACTGTCTGATATAAATCCTGATATAAATTAAACTGTTTTCTATCATTTATACAATAATTTCATCTCATCGTTTCATCACAGCTATATGAAGTCTATTATAATAAATCTTAAATATGATAAGTATTTGAATCCAAAGATTTGTGGATGAAATTTTTTTTTTTTAAATAAAAAATGTAATATTAATATTACTCCTACGATCGTATATTTTTATTATTAAATTCAATACAACAATTATATTATTTATAATAATATTATAGAACATGGAAGAAACATATAGGATTTTGATAGTGAATTTATGATATAGTACTTCGTAAATTCGCGAATCGAAGTCCATATTCGGGACGATAAGATTTTATTAAAATCATTTTTAATCATTTATTTTTACCAGGGCACGGAATGAATGGGATAATTTCAGGGAAGTCAGGCAAAAACGTACATTTTTTGTTGAATAATGTATGATACGATTTATCGCAAACTTACCGAGTTGCATATCGCAGTACCATATTTCTTGCACGTCAACCGGATCATGAATTGCTTCGTTGAATCGCCATTTTCTACAATTTTCCCGGCAACATTGAATCCATAATCCAACGTCGCGTCGCGAATGAAGCCATTTTAGTCTTTCTTTCCAATCATAATCGGATGAACACTGCGACAGCTTTAATTCATCTTCGGCAGCTAATTCTACTGGAATATTATAATTTATTATTATTATATTATTATTACATTATTATTAATTTATTATAATTAACGACAACGTTAGGTCGTTTTTTTACATCATTTTGGAATTTACGTTAATTGGTAACATAAATTATAAGTAACCGAAAACTTATATTTTTTCTCATTGTCACAATTTGAAAAAAAATTACGTTATTACTGTTTTGTTTAAGAAAATTTATTCAGTTGCAACCGATGATTGATGTCATAAATTAAGGAAAATATTGTATTAATACGAAAAAATTCATCAAATAGAATTTTTTAAATTAATGTGTTAGCTACAAAATAAGGCAGTAATTTCTCCAATTAAAATGAAAAAAAAATCCCCTTCGTGATAAATTGAATCACGATGAAATGCATATGCAATTAATATTAAGTTACAAATAAAATAAATAAAATAACTTTTTATAATTGTGATATGTATATTAGGAAGTATGCAAAGTTTTACACCTTCAGTACTTGATGCGATTTCTGAAGGTAATTTTGATGATTTCTTCGTAACTTTGATTTTTTTAGTAGACGATTTATTTGCTTGCTGATTATTTTGTCGACTGTTCGCAAGACTTTCATCGTTCTCCTTTTCGACATCTGGCAAATTCTTTCGGCTTCTCGATTGAGTCAATTGCACCGGATTTTTCTTCAAATTTTTCGGCCTGTGATTTTCCTCAGGTTCGTCGCAAACTACGCCAGAATCCAGAGACTCGTGTTCCCTCAACACCTGAGAATTCATTGGCTCTCCCAAAACGACTTTTTTCGAGGCTTTGCTTCGCGTTACCATTCTTGCAGATTCTTCGAGGATTCCGGGCGTTATCGAAGATGTGCTTTGTCCTTAAAAGAAAGAAAGAGTCAATAAAAGGACAAATTATTTTTGGTACGTATTTCGTATTCTTCCCTGATTCTGCGGAAATTCCCGTGAATCATTTAATTGTTTCGGAATTTGAAAAATCGCGAAGCCTAGTGTTTGCTTTGGTATTTTGCTAATTTTCTCTAATTCAGTAATTAATCTACTCTTGCAACTAAGATACGCGTTCCCTACGTATTTCTGCGTTTTCTTTTGCTTCCTCATAGAGGATACCCTGTTAAAAATATATTATAGAGATTGATAGAGATCGATAGAATTTGAATGGGATTTAATCGTATGTTATCATCTCTATCTATTCGGACTTTGATCAATTTATACAAATTGAATAGTTGTTATTAGTTTCCTTTCGTTTTCGTTTTCTATTGGTTAAATACGATAGATACGTTATCGGAATGTATGGTACACTAACGGATTTATAATATTTTATAATTTTTTTTAAACTGATTTTTTAATAAATTGTTAGACCTGTTATTATCCGAAATCAATGCTCTTATTAGTATCTTGATATGCTTGATTATTTATTAGATTTTTCTCGTATCGCGAAGTACTCAAATACGGATAAAATAAAACTTTCGGTAAGGAATGTATACGTGAAGCATTCTTACAGAGTTAATTAACATAAATAATTTAGTAAGAAAGATGCTAAAAAACTGCTCAATTTACTGTTGTTACTCATAAGTACGTGAAGTGGCTTATATTGTTTATTTCTCAAGTATGCCCTTTCGGGTTTTTACATGTGTTATAGATTTACATTTTCTCTTAATCCTATTTTAGTTGCATTCATTCTCACTCAATCAAGTCCATTCTTACATTTCCTTCATTTCCCTTTATTGCCTATCTCTTCCTTCTTTTCCCTCTTTGTTTTTTGCTAGTCTCTCAAATTCTTGTATATAAATGCATAGTTCTACAATTGGTTTCTCTTTTAAGCATCTTATCCACTCGTGAAGTGGCTTATATATTATTGATGTATATTATATTACAAGAACGAGTTTGGATTGAATAGTTAGGCAGTCTATCAGAGATCATGAAAGTTAAGCAGCTTGGGTCGCGGTCACTACAAAGATGGGTGACCAGAATAAAAAACGTAATTATCCGGTCGATTTCTTTTTTTTTTTTGCTTGAAATAGTACATCATGGGTATATACGTACAATCGTATATTTTTATTATTAAATTAAATAGAAAAATTATATTATTTATAATAATATTAAAGGATTTGGACGAAACATATAGGATTACGATCGTAAATTTATAATAGTACATCGTAAATTCACGAACCAAAGTTCGTATTCGGAACGATAGAATTTTTTATAATCGTTTTCTATAATTCATTTTTACCAGGGAACTGAATCGTTGTTATTAGTTTCCTTTAGTTTTCGTTTTCTATTGGTTAAATACGATAGATACGTTATCGGGATGTATGGTACACTAACGGATTTATAATATTTTATAATTTTTTTTAAACTGATTTTTTAATAAATTGTTAGACCTCTTATTATCCGAAATCAATGCTCTTATTAGTATCTTGATATGCTTGATTATTTATTAGATTTTTCTCGTATCGCGAAGTACTCAAATACGGATAAAATAAAACTTTCGGTAAGGAATGTATACGTGAAGCATTCTTACAGAGTTAATTAACATAAATAATTTACTAAGAAAGATGCTAAAAAACTGCTCAATTTACTGTTGTTACTCATAAGTACGTGAAGCGGCTTATATATAATTGGTGTATATTATATTACAAGAACGAGTTTGGATTGAATAGTTAGGCAGTCTATCAGAGATCATGAAAGTTAAGCAGCTTGGGCCGCGGTCACTACAAAGATGGGTGACCAGAAAAAAAAACGTAATTATCCGGTCGATTTCTTTTTTTTTTTTGCTTGGAATAGTACATCATGAGTATATTCGTACAATCGTATATTTTTATTATTAAATTAAATACAAAAATTATATTATTTATAATAATATTATAGGATATGGACGAAACATATAGGATTTCGATCGTAAATTTATGATAGTACATCGTAAATTCACGAACCAAAGTCCGTATTCGGAACGATAGAATTTGTTATAATCGTTTTCTATCATTTATTTTTACCAGGGATTACCAATAATCTATTGAACTCGCATAAACAATAAACATCTATTTTTAAAAAATCAATTATTATTGTATGGTATTATTTCGTTCAAACTCGAAACTCGAATGTGCCTGTTTTTTTTTTTTTTCAACGTTTGTTTATTCACGAGTGATGCATTACATCGAACTATCCAATAGTCTAAGCCGCGATAAAAATAACGGGGTTCTCAGAGGTCACTTCAAGGGCGACATTACCAAATATGGCAATTTCTCGAATTTATTCCAAATGTTCTCGAAATTTCGTGAAATGAGGTGCACGAAGCAAAGACGTACAATTAACCGATTGTCATACGTTCGATTATTTATTTTTATCACCAAGATTCGAAAAAATCAGTCCCCAATTTTCGGCACGTATTTTGTATTATTTTCTAATTTTATCACTTGTTTCGGAATTGTGAAAATCTCGAAGCCCGTTGACGATTTGCTGATTTTCTCTAACTCAGTAATTAATCTAATGTTGCAATGATGATTTACGTTTCTTACGTATTTATAGGGATTCTTTTTAATCGTATATATGTGTAACATTATATACTTTCGAACTCAAATCTCGAACGTACCTGTTTTTTTTCGACGCTCCTTTATTCGCGACTGATAGATTACATCGATCTACCCAATGTTCTAAGTCGCGAAATGAGGAACGGGGTTCTCACGAGTCACCGCAAGGACGATACATTTTTAAAAAAGACCGAAAGTTTTCATGCATTAACTCGTAATCGAAATTTAATATGCAATTGCGGTATAAAATTCATGTACTTTTTCAGCAAAATTAAAGCATATTGTTTTAATCGCTAATTATTTATAATGTATTTATTTATAATTTATTTATAAATAGTTACTACTTAAAAATTATTAGTAATTATTTATTAGTAACTATTTAGACTAAATAGTTACTAATAATTTTTAATAGTGAGAACTATAAAAAACTATTAGTACCCAATGGGCACACTTGTTACAATGATGTCCTATAGACGCGTCTATAGGACATCATTGTAACAAGTGTGCCCATTGGGTAACTATTGAGTTTTAATAATATTTTGGCGACGCCAATAGTTTTTTTTATTAATTATTAGTAACTATTTAGACTAAATAGTTATTAATAATTTTTAATAGTGAGAACTATAAAAAACTATTAGTAACTATTGAGTTTCAATAATATTTTGGCGACGCCAATATTTTTTTATTAATTATTAGTAACTAATTAGACTACATAGTTATTAATTATTTTTAATAGTGAGACTATAAAAAATTATTAGTAACTATTGAGTTTCAATAATATTTTGGCGACGCCAATAGTTTTTTCTTAATTATTAGTAACTATTTAGACTAAATAGTTACTAATAATTTTTAATAGTGAGAACTATACAAAACCATTAGTAACTATTGAGTTTCAATAATATTTTGGCGACGCCAATAGTTTTTTTATTAATTATTAGTAACTATTTAGACTAAATAGTTACTAATAATTTTTAATAGTGAAAACTATAAAAACTATTAGTAACTATTGAGTCTCAATAATATTTTGGCGACGCCAATAGTTTTTTTTATTAATTATTAGTAACTATGTAGACTAAATAATTACTAATAATTTTTAATAGTGAGAACTATAAAAAACTATTAGTAACTATTGAGTCTCAATAATATTTTGGCGACGCCAATAGTTTTTTTATTAATTATTAGTAACTATGTAGACTAAATAATTACTAATAATTTTTAATAGTGAAAACTATAAAAACTATTAGTAACTATTGAGTCTCAATAATATTTTGGCGACGCCAATAGTTTTTTTATTAATTATTAGTAACTATGTAGACTAAATAATTACTAATAATTTTTAATAGTGAGAACTATAAAAAACTATTAGTAACTATTGAGTTTCAATAATATTTTGGCGACGCCAATATTTTTTTATTAATTATTAGTAACTATTTAGACGAAATAGTTACTAATAATTTTTAATAGTGAAAACTATAAAAAAACTATTAGTAACTATTGAGTCTCAATAACATTTTGGCGACGCCAATAGTTTTTTATTAATTATTAATAACTATTTAGTCCCAATAGTATATATTATTTATTTATTTATTATAATTCTATACAGGTATAAACCTCTATTACAATCTTAACTCAATATTACTCTTACTTAAAATTACAGTCTCAATAGTATATTCACGACTCCAATAGTTTTTTACTGTAAGGGTAAAATCTTTCCGTTAATTTCCTACACGATACACTTTTAGAAAAGACCGAAAGTTTTCACGCATAAACTCGTATTCGAAATTTAATATGCAATTGTGGTATAAAATTCATGTACTTTTTCAGCAAAATTTAAGCAAATATTTTATTCCCTAATTATTTATAATTTATTTATAAATTATAAATAAATTACTTATAATTTATTTATCTATATTTATTTGTCAAAATAGTTACTAATTAAAAATTATTAGTAACTATTTATCCTCAATAATATTTTGGCGACGTCAATAGCTTTTTTTATTAATTATTAATAACTATTTAGTCTCAATAATATTTTGGCGACGTCAATAGTTTTTTTATTAATTATTAATAACTATTTAGTCTCAATAATATTTTGGCGACGCCAACAGTTTTTTACTAATTATTAATAACTATTTAGTCTCAATAGTATATATTATTTATTTTTTTATTATAATTCTATACAGGTATAAACCTCTATTACAATCTTAACTCAACATTACTCCTACTTAAAATTACAGTCTCAATAGTATATTCACGACTCCAATAGTTTCTTACTGTAAGGGTAAAGTCCTTCCGTTAATTTCCTAACATCGCCGCTTGCACCACAGCAAAGGGTGCATAACGTTTCCGCTTCAGTCGATCCCTCTTCAACGAGTCAATGTTTGTGTGTGTGTACATACTACAAAAAGTATCCGTAGTATCGTGCTGTGCCCAAGCCTGTGTACACAAGCGCCATAATCCAGTGAACTTGTTGCACGAGTAGCTATACGGGGGGGAGAAAAACTTGGTTCGACCAAAACTAATCGCGTGTGCTCCGATTGTACATAAAACATTATACATCGAACAATAAACAGCGTCCAATTTTTAATTCAGTGTCGAGGAATTAATTCATCATCGAACAAGCGAAAAAAAAGGCTTAAATTAAACGTGGTGTAAAGTTAATATTACATTATACGAATGCTAAATTCGTTCGTGTGTACGAAAATAATGGGGAAGCATTCGTACACCGAAGGGTCTAGTAGTCGTATTATGGACGACTATTGTCCAACGGACGAGACTTTAGCCTCGTAGAAGTAGTTAGTAATCGCTGCTACTTACTACATGAGAGGAAACATCGCGTTGGGCGTAACTCGATGATACATATCGTACGCAGTTTGTAGATACCTCAACGATATCTAATCGCGTTAATTTTATATACCGAGTGACCAACGCGATTGACGAAATGTCAATGAATCTTCGGGTTTTAGTGAGACGCGAAGGCAAGTCGGAGCTCTGAAGACAAAAAAAGTGCTGATAATATGGGTAAGTGAATTAAAATTTAGTTATTGTTTGTGAGAGCTTCGAAAAATGGTCAAAATTGAGGATTGGAGTAATCCTAACCTCACTTTTTTTTTCTTTTTTTTCCCGTCTCAATTAATCAGTTATGGCTGGGACTGAACGCGCACCAGCTCCGTCGACGGATGATTCCCTCGCCTCTAGGCTTCAATGGCTTCAGCAACGAAGAGAGGCGCTGCAGGAAAAGCTTGCGTTAAAGAACTGCGAGCTTAAGAATCTGTGTCTCGACGAGGCGGAACTTACGGGTATTCTTCCGCCTGAAATTCCTCTGGAACCTGGCGAAAGTCCGCCTACCTTTCGCAGGAGAGTCGGCACTTGTTTGGCCTATCCGCAGAACCTCATCAACAGACTAAAGACCAACGAGGCGGTGAGAGATTTTTATATTTACTTTTTTTGTTACGAGAGACGAGAGAATGCATCTCGCACCAGTTGGATCGGAGCTTAGTGTTTAGAATCGTTTCTACTAATTTTGTGGGTTTTATTTGGTTGGCTGTTTTGGATTCTTAAGAAAATGGAGTTTTATCAATATTCTTGGTATTCATTTATGAATATGTGCTGCTTTTATATTATACAAAAATTTATATGATATTAACACCTAAAGATCATTCGTTTTGTTTGTTTTGATTTGTTTGTTTATTGTATGAACGAAAAAGTAGTTATCGGAGTTAGAAATCTTTCTATCGCAGTAAATATTCAATTGGCGAGAACAGCGATTGAAAATAATTGTTTTTTTAAGGGAATCGAGTGCTATCGACATCAGCGAGATTTATCTATTAATGAATGAATTTCAGTTTATACACTCATAGCGTATTATATAAAAATGTGTATGTCATTAATGCCTTAAGGCCCTTAATTTTTGTTTTTTTATTGTACAGAAGTAAAAGGAGTTAAAGACATTACAAATGCTTCTATTTACTCTAGAATTTTTGATTGGCGAGAACAGTGATTGAAAATCATTTTTTGGAGTAAATGCATAGCATTTTTCTTAAGGGAATGGAGTTGTATAAAAATTGGTGGTATTCATCTATGAATATCTCACTTTATGTACTAGTATATTGGGGCATTCACTGGTTATTGACCAGGTTGCGAACCACATATATATATTTTTTTATTTTGATATGTAGAGTAATATAAAAAAAGACTAGAATTTTTTTAGATTATTTACAAAATTTGTGTTTTTTTAATTACCTAAAATTTGATTTTCTTAAAAAGTACAACGATGATTTTATTTTTTTTTTTTTACAGTAAATTCTGTGTCCAAAAACCAAATTTTTTAGCTTAGGCTCAAAGTGGGGAAAGGATTAGATTAGCAGCTAAAAATAAAAAAAAATTTTTAAAAATGTAAAATAATACCCCAAACTTGAATTTCTATAAAAGTACTTTGATGATTTTTTAATTTATTTTTATAGTAAATTCTGTGTCCAAAAACAAAATTTTTCAGCTTAGGCCCAAAGTGGGGCGAGGCCTAGATTAACAGCTAAAAATAAAACAAAATTTCAAAAAATGTAAAATAATACCCCAGACTTGAATTTCTATAAAAGTACTTTGATGATTTTTAAATTTATTTTTATAGTAAATTCTGTGTCCAAAAACCAAATTTTTGAGCCTAGGCCCAGAGTGGGGTGAGGCCTAGATTAGCAGATAAAAATAAAACAAAATTTACAAAAATGTAAAATAATACCCCAAACTTGAATTTCTATAAAAGTACTTTGATGATTTTTAAATTTATTTTTATAGTAAATTCTGTGTCCAAAAACAAAATTTTTGAGCCTAGGCCCAGAGTGGGGCGAGGCCTAGATTAGCAGCTAAAAATAAAACAAAATTTTTAAAAATGTAAAATAATACCCCAAACTTGAATTTCTCTAAAAGTACTTTGATGATTTTTAAATTTATTTTTATAGTAAATTCTGTGTCCAAAAACCAAATTTTTGAGCCTAGGCCCAGAGTGGGGCAAGGCCTAGATTAGCAGCTAAAAATAAAACAAAATTTAAAAAAATGTAAAATAATACCCCAAACTTGAATTTCTATAAAAGTACTTTGATGATTTTTAAATTTATTTTTATAGTAAATTCTGTGTCCAAAAACCAAATTTTTGAGCCCAGGCCCAGAGTGGGGCGAGACCTAGATTAGCAGCTAAAAATAAAACAAAATTTTTAAAAATGTAAAATAATACCCCAAACTTGAATCTCTCCAAAAGTACTTCGATGATTTTTTAATTTATTTTACAGTAAATTCTGTGTCCAAAAACGAAATTTTTGAGACTAGAACGAAAATAGGGGGCAGTTTAGAATAGCAACTAAAAATAAAAGTCTCCTGTAAAAGAATTTTATTTTTAGTTCTCCCATAATAGAATTTTATTTTTAGTTGCTATTCTAGACTGCCCCCCATTTTCGTTCTAGTCTCAAAACTTTTGTTTTCAGACCAGAATTTACTATAAAATTAAAAAAAAAATCATCGACGTATTTTTCAGAAAATAAAATTTTAGGTAATTAAAAAAACACAAATTTTTTTAAAAATCTAAAAAAATGGCTCGTATCTTTTTTATATTGCTCTACAACATCTCAAAAGGAAAAAAAAGTGTAAAAATATATATTTAATTAATGCCTTAAGGACCTACATTTTTTTTCCTTTTATTTGTTGTTTCTTTTATTATACAAAAATAATAAAAGTTACAGACATTACAAACATGTTTATCCACACTAGAATATCCGATTGGCCAGAACAGTGATTGAAAATAATTGTTTTACTTATTGTACAAGAAGAAAGATGCTTTCGAATCCTTTTGCAAAATAAAAAAAGAGGAAATAGAAAATTTATTTATCTATTTAACCGCAGGAGGAATCAACATTGGAGTTGGAGCGTCAGCTTCAAGTGGGTATAGCTAATACAGCACTTGGCAAATTGAATGATCCGGCGGAGAGTAAAGCGGTGCGTCGCAAGCAACGTTCGATCTATCAGCAGAGCCAGAGACGACTAAGGGAATTAGACGCCCGTTTGAATTTTATTCGTCAAGCGTATGGTCGGGTACATCTCCGTCCTCACGTCTCGACGCTTGAACCATCATCACACAGCACCGGCGATCTCACACAATCGCAAACAAATGCAAAGCACAGAACGAAAAAACCTCGTCCGCCATTGGATAATTTAGGTATGCAATTTGAATTTTTTTTTATGACTTTTTTTAAAATAGTTCATGTACATATTTATTTTTTTGTTGTTATAATCTGGAATTTTCAAATTGTGTTCTATATGTTTAAAACTTATAAAAAAATATAAAAGGAGAAATCCGTTAATAAAAAAAATAAAATATTTTTTAAAAAAAGTAAAAAAAAAAGACTTGAAATCCAAATTTTCGCAAGAATTTCACTTAACATGAGACACGTTAATTAAAAAAAAAAATTTAATTTCAGATTCAAATTGAAGTATTGTCAATACTTTTTTATTTGTCTTAGCTTTCCAAATTTCGCGTTTTAAATACTTAAAATCCGATAGAAAACAAAAGTGAGTAATGAAATGCAAACAAATGCTAAGCACAGAACGAAAAACCTCGAACGTTGTTGGATAACTTAGATATGCAATTTGAAATCCAAATTTTTCGCAAAGATTATATTTAAATTGACTTTTGTGAGCTATCTAAATTTCGAATTTCGTCGAAAATATTTCATTTTATGGAAATATCGTCGACATTTTTTCATTTTGGATTTTTGTAAATTTAATTAAATTAATTGTAAATTTTAATAAATTGTACTTAAATAGACTTTTGTGAGCCATCTAAACTTCGAAATTAGTCGAAACGTTTTTATTTTATTGAAATATCATCGACATTTTTTTCATCTAACTCGGGTTTTAGTAAATTCAATTTAAATTTCACGTTTTCATATACTTAAAAATTGAAAAAAGTATGTTGCAAATCGAATATACTTAAAAAAGTATTAAAAACAAAAGAAAAAAAAACGTTGATGTTTTTCCACCCTAAAATACCTGTGGTAACGTCTTAAATGAGTGATAAAACGCAAAACGCGTAATTGACAACGCACCAGGCTTTTTCACAATTTCTTTCAGATTAAAATTTGTCGATTGTGGCTGCTCGATGAATTAATTAAATTTATTAAGTAGCTACAGTCGATATTTGTAAAAGATTCGGATTAGTGAAATTTGAATTGGGCTTCGGTTTCGCGCGTTTTGAATCTAGAGATGTGAAAACACCGGTATTTTCATTTTCGGTAAAATGACCGTAAAAATACGGTACTTTTACCGTGTTTTACCGTCATTTTTCTTCCTCATAGAGGAAGATTTGTTTTCATGAAAAAAAAAATGTTCCAGATTTTTATATCAGGACACTTAGAATTGTCCAAAGCGTCCAGAAAAGTGATCTAGAAAAAATGTCCGTATGTATGTGTGTGTTTGTGTATGTATGTATACAACTCCGAAAATTCGAACGCCGATAACTCAAGAACTGTTTTGTATATCGAGCTCAAATTTGGCACACAAGTGTAGCAGCAGACCCTTTTCAAATGTAGCAATTTTCGAAAAAATGTGTGTAAAAATTTCGATTTTATGCCGTTTTGAATTTTTTGAAAAAATGAGGTGCGCGCTCTAACTTTCGTAAAATTTAGTCTATTTTGCTAAATAGTTATTTATAAGAGCAGCTGTACTCAATGTTGTTTGGTATTCAATTTGGCTCGAATCGGTAAAGTGGTTCAAATTTTATGGAATTTTGAATTTTTCTAAAAGTTGACATTATCGCTCTATTGTAACTTTTGCAAAACTTGAGATAGCGATCTCAAATTTTGTATATAAATGAAACAATAATCAGCCATTATATATTTACAATTTAGTGACGAACGGTATGAAATTTTTTATTTTATAGAATGTTGAATTATTTTTAAAAATATACGTTATCACATTCACTTTCGGAAACGCTCTAATAATAACGAAATAACGGAATAACGAAATAGAAAAAGCGAATTCACAACATGTTTATTTATCTAATTAAAACAAAGATGCAAAGTAGAATCTTGCACATTGCTTCCTCATTATTTTTCACCTTTTACAAAGTTTCCTCTATGAGGAAGCCAAAAATGAATAACATACTTTCTCGTAGAGGTAGCTTTGTAAAAAGCGAAAAATAATGAGGAAGCAATGTGCAAGGTTCTACTTTGCATCCTTTTTCTTTCTACAAACTTTGTGTTGTGAAAATACGGTCACCAAAATTGCTCATGAATTTGACCGGTCACAAATTTTGTTGGTAAATTTACCATACAAAATGGTAAACTTCGTCTATAAAGTTGTGAAATTACCGGTAACAAATTTTTCGGTTAAATAACCGTAACATTTTTTCGTAAATTCACCGAATCTTGACGAGATTTTAAATCACGATAAAACTCATTATCGATGTGGTAATTTTTTAAGCGGTCACTTACAGTTTTTTACGGTAAAATTACCGGTCATATTTACCGCTCACATCTGTACTCAGATCCGAGATATGTTTCGCTAAATTCCATCATTAAATATATTGATCGAGAATAGTCGCATACGATGAAAAATTAATGATAAAACGCATCTTTTCTGTTTCTCAATAATTCAGAATGCGAGAGTGGCTCAAAGACTCTTCCTTCAAGGACAATACTACAAGAAACGGGTATAAATCTAAGTCCCTCAGGGGCGGAATCTCAACATCAGAATCATGCATATCGTCAGGCGATGTGGAATGCTCGAGATTATCGAATGCCCCTGGAGGAGCCTGGAACTTCGACACTTTCGTCAGACTCTCGTAACTACAATCACCGTGTCTCTCCAACGGTCGATGGTCAAGTCGATCGTCGAAGAAATCCAAAATATCCGGAGCACGATTTAAACGATAATCACGATCTCTACATTCTCCCAGATCGTTATCGTCCTCGAACATATTCCCAAGGAACGCAAGGTTCAAACGGTGGAATAAACGTATGTGGCCAAAAATACTGTCAAGACACCGAGAGAAATTACCGCACGATTCCAAATACCTACACCGAGGAAGAGCGTCAAATTCGTTATCGCCAGATGCAACAAAAGCGTCATCTTGATTCTTACACTTCGCAACAGCAGCAGCAACAGCCTCAGCAAATTCTTCCCCAGCACCAAAAACCTCCGCCTCATCAAAACTATCGAAATTACAACACCGAACAGCAGCACAATCATCAATTGCTCGATAATCGTTCGCCCCAATTGCCTTATTCCCAATCGGACGAATTTCCAAATCGTTCGAACGTTCGTTACAGAAATTTGCCTGAAGAGCCAAGAGACGCGAAGAAAAATCACAGCCAGCAGCAAATTCAACGTAGCAGAAATTTACGAGAGCCTTTAACCGGTTGTCGAGTTTCCAAGACGAATTTACAGGACATTTCGCCATCGGAAAATTTGGGACAATTGCCAACAACTGGATATTGGATTCGTGAGAACGATGAAACCGTTTGGTCCGAGGATTTAGCACCGGAGAGATTTGGCAGTCTTGATCGTCGAAAGTACAATGCTCAATGTGCGGCTTACAACGCGGGATTCGATCAGCAGCCGCCAACGCACGAAGAAAGAGGGGGACAACAGCGACATTCATCACAACAACAACAACAGCAACAGCACAGCGGTTCGTCGATAGCATCATCATCATCCCTATCGAGTCGTGATTATGTTTTAGGTTTAACAGGCGCAACGAAATATCCATCGTCATCGGCTGTAACGTCGCATCATCATCAGAATTACAATTCACAGGTGCAACAGGGTACGAATTCACCGTCTTACGAGGCTATTACAACAGCGCCACGGATACTCGTGAGAACTCAGTCACTAGGAAGCGTCGAGACATGGCAACAAACCACCGGAAATTCGATAGGACCACGAGATATTCACGAGATGCAACAGAGCCCGAATATGAGGAGAGACGACGGCGCAGGACGCAGAGGGAAGGAGAAAGAGTGGTACGAGACGTGGATGGATTCGGGTTTTCCGGTTCCCCTGTCTCCGGGTTACGAAATTTCCGATCAACAGCAACAACAGATACGCGAGATTTCAATGGCGCGACAAATTCCATCGGGCTCGCCGCAACATCTTCCAATTCCCGCGAGATCCGCTGCGATGCAGCTGTCTTTCGCTCCTCCGCCTCCTCCGCCTCCGCCTCCGCCTCCTTCGCCGCCGTTGCCGTCGTACAATTCGAAAGGTTCGCTTCCAAGGGCCGTCAACGTGGAGCAACAGAGACTCGTTCCTCTTCCGCCTTCACAGCAACGCTACAATCAAAATCATCGACCACCAACGGCGCCACAACGACATCCACCGTCGCCAAAGAGTCGGGAAATTCCCGCGGAATCAAAACCCTCGAACGATCGACGACAACGAGGCGACGAAAATATGACCACCGGAAGCGATAGATCGCCTGATGTTTGTACAATCGTTCACGCTGGCAAATATCAACCCTATCGCGAAGTCACGAAACCCTTTGAGATGTCGGATTTTTATAAATATTCGACTAAGTATCGTAAACGCGCCGAAGCTATCACGCTCATGAGAAACTCTCAGCTTACGAATAACACTGAGGATGACGATGTTTGTAATCGAAGACGACACGACTCTGCCGGATCGGCCAATATTCGCGATGATCAAAGCAATCTCTTGATCGCTAATCCTGTACAACGTAAAATTTACGAACCCGTACAACGAATGACTTGCCAACCTTATGGCAACTCGACGAAAAATCTCGGCGATGACGCTGGTGCTGATTGGAGAAACTCCAATAATAGTCGAAATTCATCCGAAGATTCGACTGTTGTTTGAGAGATTTTTTTGATACGTTGTTAGGGATGTTGGAATATTGTGTTATGGAGTTTTTGGCATTTTTGTAATGGATTTGCGAGTCGTTAAAGGGACCAAATCACCTTAAAAAGTCATTAAAAAAAATTCTGTAAATGAAACTCGTCTTTTAAAAAAATCTTACATTTAAACATCAATTGGTACATAACAAGCATTATAATTCTGCAATTTTGTAAAGAGATTCAGTGCATGAAAATGGTGTGAGGTCAAATGTAAAAATTTTCACTTGCAGCTTTCAGACCAGAGTTGTAAATGCGCGATACTTATAGAAATAATGATGATGATACGATCAACTCTATAATTATGATTTTATAATAATAACATGTAGCGATTGTAATACGATGATTAAACTTTGGAATGGCTGCAAAAATTATTATTTTTACAATAAAAATTCACTGTAATTCTTTTGAAAAAATGGAAAAAAATAAGTAATGCATTTCTTATTTCTTCCATTTTTTCCACTATTTCTTGCAATATTAAAGCGAAAATTAGTATTTTTTTCAGCTATTCAAATGTTTACACTCTATTTTATAATCACTACATATTATTATTATGAAATCATAATTACAAAACAAATTGTACTGTAAACTATATCTCATGAATTAATGGGGATTTACAACTGTGTTTCAGACCAAACCGGTGAACCAATTTTAGTGTTTGACGTCTTATTTTATCTGTCGATGAGGGTGGGGGTCAAAATAGCGAACGACTAAAATAGCGAATGGCTAAAATTGCGAATTTAAATATAACGAACGTCTGAATCTAGAATGGCCATTATTTTGAAATTTGCTATTTTAGCCATTCGCTATTTTGATTGCATTTCAATAAGATGGAGAGTCAAAATTGCGAATGGCTGAAATAGCGAATTTAAATATAATGAACGTCTGAATCTAGAATAGCCATTATTTTGAAATTTGCTATTCTAGCCATTAGCTATTTTGATTGCATTTCAATAAGATGGAGAGTCAAAATTGCGAATGGCTGAAATAGCGAATTTAAATATAATGAACGTCTGAATCTAGAATGGTCATTATTTTGAAATTCGCTACTTTAGCTATTCGCTTTTTTCGTCATTTGCAATTTTGACCCCAACCCGACGATTACTGCATTCTGGATTGAATATAGCGATTTTGGATGCAGTGAAAATTATATTTACTGTAACCAATTGTTTAGTGAGTTTTTGATAGAGATTTATTTACACATTTAAAATCATAGCGTTGTCATAAAGACCTGAAATAAAAATTCCTATATTCAATCCAGATTGCACTCTTTAACAGATAAAATAAGACATCGAACACTAAAATTTGTTCACCGGTTTGGTCTGAAATCTATGACAAGTGAAAAATTTTACTTTTTACCTCACACCATTTTGGTGCACTGTATTTTCTTTATAAAATTGCAGAATTGTAATACTCATTATGTTTTCAATGAGGTTTTAATGTAAGATTTTTAAAAAGAAGTGTATTATTTACACAAATTTTTTTCTTATGATTTTTTTTTCGGTGAAAATTAGTCATTTTGTACGAATTTTTTTAAAGGTGTTAAAATAATGTTATCATTCTGAAACTTTAATCTTATTTTATTAGATCTTTTGACATTTGACAAACATTTTTTTTTTTTTTTTTACGACACAAAATGGTGGCGTTATAAATTCTTATTTCAGGCTTCGTTTCGACGGCTTCAAAAACTGCTGCATTTACAGTATTTTTTTCGAGTGATCTGAATCAGAAAACTAATTTTTTTTTTCGTTTACTGACAATTGCAGAGGAAGGATAAACCTATAAAATTATTTTCAAAAGTATAAAATTAAATATTAAATAGACTTTTGAATGAAATGCTCCAATTTTTGGCTATTTTTTCGACAATTTTCACCCCAAAAAAATAATTTATTTAAGCGATATGCTTAAAACTTTAGGTATATCCTTTCGGTAATGATATAGACAGAAATCTCCCAAAATTTCAGCTAGATCGGTCGATAAACTTTTGAGCTACAGCACGAGTAGTTTTTGAAAATGTAGTTTCGGAATAATCGCCGGATAACGCCGCCATTTTGTGTTGTAAAAAAACAAAAATGTTTTTTAAATGTTAAAAGATCTAATAAAATAAGATTAAAGTTTCAGAATCATAAGATAATTTTAACACATTAAAAAAAATTCGTACAAAACGACTAATTTTCGCGCGTCTAAATGATTTTCTCTCCTTAAGAAAGTTGAAGAGATTTGTTTTTCTAGTATTTCGTGCATTCAATTGGACTTTAAATTTTCGCACTTTTATTGATAATTATTTTTAAGAAATGTTAATCCGTGGAAATAATATACGAAATTTCAGCCACGAGATTAAGACTCGCAAACCGAATGCTAAGCTTTTAACGTACGGACAACGTTTTTTTTATTTTTCTTGGCAAAAATGTCAAGTTTTCGTTAACTATTAAGAAAAATGCACTTTGAGGCCTTTCTATGAATTATTTAACAATTTGAAGATTATCAATTGGTAAAATCGCGAAGTTCTTGCCGAAATTCCGTGCGTTAAGATTTTTTAATTTAATACACAAATGTGTGTTAATATTAAATAACTGACACATTAAATTGAACTTTTTGTAATGTAATGATCATTTACTATTAGCACACACTTGTGTAATAAATTTAATACACATTTCAACAACAAAAACTTCATATATATATATACCTTTCATTAAACACTGTTTTTAGTGTGCGTTAATTTCAAGCCCATCGTCGCCGCGATCTATTTTTTATATAAATATTTTACATTGTCGATGTAATGTACTATTTCGAGTAATATTTACATATTACCATGTACACGATAGCAATAATTTGTCGTTCAATGTGAATCGTAAGAAACACGTTACGAAGAACGACAAGCGATTATTGAATTCGTATCTACAACGATAGATAGTAAATATACAAATAATATTATTTATAAACAGAACAGTGCCTTCGTTCGATTGTAACGCGTTTTTTTTTTTCGACAGAGGACAGAGAAATCAGCTTTCTCTACTTTCGAATACGCAATTTTTCTTTATTCATACTATAATTTATTATAAATTTTTTGATAAAAGTATAAGGGGCGTTATACACCAATCGGACCACCTTTTACCGTGATCATCGTCAATATAGTTGATTATTTTTTTAATCATTCACCCCAATGAATGGATCTTGCTCCATTTTTTTTCAAAATTTTCATTGCATATTTCGACCACTTGTGAATTTCTAAAAATTGCGTTTAAAAACTTTCGAATGTACGTATCTTCTTGGATATAAGTCGTATTGAAAAAAAACATACATAAAAGATTCTCATTTTGAAGTATACTTTTGTGTCAATTTATTTTAAAAATTCTTTAAGTCCGAAGCATTGATTTTTTATTAATAAACATAAAAATCCATTTTTCAATAAGTTGGACATTTTTTATTTTTTTTGATAAAAATCTCTAAGATATTACTCATAAAGACGAACATTTTAAGCCTAGACGGGAAGTGGGACGATCATCTTTTTCGAATTTTTATGAGAGTTTTGAAGATAAATAAAAAATTAAAACTCTCATAAAAAATTGGAAAAAATTGTGTCATTGCCAATTTTTTGTCCTAAGGTGGGACGATTTTTTTCCGACTTTTTATGAGAGTTTTCATTTATTTGTTCGAAGAAAAGGATTGTGCCACTTCCCGCTAAGGCTTAAAATGTTCGTCTTTATGAGTAGTATTTTAGAGATTTTTTCGGAAAAAAACACAAAATGTCCAACTTATTGAAAAGTGGATTTTTATGTTTATTAATGAAAAATCAATGCTTCGGAGGAGTTAAAGAATTTTAAAAATAAATGTACATAAAAATATACTTCAAAATGAAAAACATTTTAAGCCTAGATGACAAGTGGGACAATCCTTTTTTCGAATTTTTATGAGAGTTTAAAGGACAAATAAAAAATGAAAACTCTCATAAAAAATCGGAAAAAATTGTCCCACTTTAGGACAAAAAGTTGGCAGTGACACAATTTTTTCCAATTTTTTTATGAGAGTTTTCATTTTTTATTTATCTTTTAAACTCATAAAAATTCGAAAAAAGAATTGTCCACCTCCCCTCTAAGCTTAAAATATTCGTCTTCATAAGAAGTATTTTAGAGATTTTTTCCGGAAAAAATAAAAAATGTCCACATTTTTGAAAAATCGATTTTTATGTTTATTAATTAAAAATCAATGCTTCGGAGGGGTTGAAGAATTTTTAAAATAAATTTGCATAAAAGTATACTTCAAAATGAAAATCTTTTATATGCGTTTTTTTACGATACGACTTATATCCAAAAAGATACGGGCATTCGAAATTTTTTAAACGCAATTATTCGAGCAATTTTGATAAATTCACAAATGCGCGAATTATTCGATAAAAAATTGGAAAAAAATTGAGAATGCTCCATCCACTCGGGTGAATGACTATAAAAATTATCAACTATATCAGACTTATTGATATTGATATATACAATAGGGTGGTCCATTTTGGCACAATATTTTTTTTCTTGCGGGGCACCCCTCAAAACTGTTCTCTATTATGAAAAAAAAATCCTTATAAATCATAGATGCGATAAAAAAAATATGTAGAGGTCGCGACGGAATTTTTAAATTATCTTGTTTTAATAATTTTTTTCAGTGAAAATTCTCATGTATATGTTCACATTTTTTGCATTACCTGAGTGTAGAGATTCTGGATATCACTGCGACAGTCCGTTATTGTTTTATGGTAGTTTTGAAGTACGAAATAATTGCAACTGCGAAAAATATGTGCTGTGAAAGTGAAAAATAGAGGGTGAGCAAATATTTTTAAAAAATTCAAAATGCCATAAAATTTCAATCCCTAAAAGAATTAATGCCAAATTAAATCCCAACCTTTGTCTGATAATATTCTACCTGTAAACCAAATTGAAGTTAGATATCTAAATAATTATGGACCTTTGAACAAAAACAATCTTAAAAAAAAATTATAAAATTATAATTGTAAAATTATAAAGATTATCTCAGTCAATACCTATCTGTATAATATGATGTATTTATCCCAAAAAACCTATTATATAAAAAATACAAAATTCTCGTAAAAAGAGCGAATGATAATCGCAAACATTTCAAAATGTGATAAAAACTTTATCACATTTTGAATTTTTTGAAAATATCTGCTCATCCTCTAATTTTCTCTTTCACAGCACACATTTTTCGCAGTTGCAATTATTTCGTACTATAAAGCTACCATAAAATAATAACGAACTGTCGGAGTGACATCCAGTATCTCTACACTCATGTAATGCAAAAAATGTAAAGATATACATGAGAATTTCCACTGAAAAAAATGTTTAAAAAAAGAAAATTTTTAAATCCCGTCGCGACCTCTACATATTTTTTTATCACATCGATGATTTACGAGGAATTATTTTTCGTAATAGAGAACAGTTTTGAGAGGTGCCGCGTAAAAAAAATATCGTGCAAAAATGGACCACCCTAATACGCAACTATATCAAATTATTGTGCGAGGACTTCAATAATTTTTATTTTAAAAAGTTTTAACCGCCCCAAATCTACTTTTATAATTAGAAAAAACGTTTCTAAAAGACTATGAGCTGCGAAATTTCTAAATATTTAACGAGTTACTTAATAATTAAGATTTACGAAATATTTGTTTAAAAAAGTGCGTAATTGAAAGTAGCCAAAAGGTTTGATTTCTGGCAGAGTTGTACCTTTTGTCGTCGTTGCACGTTCAAGACTGATACTACATATTGGAAATGTACAAAGGAGAAAAGGAGGCAGAGGCTTCGTATTGATGGATGAAAAAAAAGTGTGATTTACCGATTTAGTTTTTAATAATACACGTCTATTTCCAATAACAAAAATATATTGTTGTACGAAATGAAATTGAAGCGAAACATCGTCGACTTGGTGATGGATCGTCGTCACGTTACATTATTATGCTTTTAAATATTCATTATCTTTATTTCTTTATTTTTTTTTCACTCGAAGCTGTACCCAACGTGACGGGCAGTAAATACGCGCGATGGCAACTATAGCCGGTGTCTTATACGTGGATTTAATCGAAAAAGGCTCGAAACGCCCGGTGTGTGATGAAGCGGGACACGTTGACTCTGCGGAAGCTCCTGAGCTCTTTTTTTCTTTCCTTCTTTCTTTTTTTTAACAATCAAAAAACCAGTTAACGATGAAACCTGCTTTTACATTTAACTACGAAGTTTTACCATCATTCTTTTACAGTCATATACCTCGAAAGGCTATTTTATTTTCTCTTTTTAATTCAATCTTTCGTATCTCTCTATCGCTCACACCTTTAACTTGTACAATTTCTTTTTTTTTTTTGTCACTTGGTTACAATCGGTGCAACTAGTGAGAAAATGGCGAATAACACATATACGCAGACGTTTTTATTTTTGTTTTACGATTACGCTTATGGTTTCCTAATGTTTTGTTTTACGTTCGTGTTTTTTTATCCTTTCAATTATTTATTTTTGTTTTATTCTGTCTGCAGTGTCAATAACAATAGGTGGTATACTCGATAATAATATCCCTCTACAATATTCAAGTGGACAGTTGATGGACACATACACAATTCGGCGTCTTACGTGGCGCCGAATAAAAGAAAAAAAAATCATGCATCTCATGATGTTTCTATCGCGATTGTGAATTTTTTATTATCTTTCTTTTTATTTTCTCATCTTATTTTCCGAGGCTTATCGGTGCGGGCACGATAAAAAAAAAAGAAACGCTGAGCCTCGCAACTCTATCGAATATACCAATTATAAAATTCGCAGCCACGCGATCGCGCGTTACAATCAGCTAGCGTAATAGCTAATTTCTAATGTTTATGCCATTCGCATTTTGGCCCTTTTCACATTCAACTATCTCATGTTATTTCTCTATTTTTTCGTTCGTTTGTTTCTTTTTATCTTGTTATTTTTTTGTGTTACGCGGTGAGGTTTTGTTTATTTTTTTTCTTTAAGCCTCTAAATCGAGATTAACGGAGGTTTAGCTAATTTCTAAAGATGATGCCATTCGCATTTTGGCCCTTTTAAAAATGAACTATCTCTTTGTTTGTATATTTTCTTTTGTTGTTGTCACTTGTTTGTTTGTCTTTTGTTTCTTGTTTTAGTTTGGTTTTTCTCATCTCATTTTAAACGCCTGGAAAGTCGAGGCTAACGGAGTTTCGGGCGAGTGCGCACAACGTGCGAAAATTCTTGGCGCTGATAGCGCAAAACAACAACTGCCTACCATCCCTTATTTATCCCTTTTCCCGAAGAAAGCTGCTGGGGCGCGATGACAACGGTTAATTGAAACTTTCGCTACGCGTTTACTCACAACAAACGGGACTGCAAGCAACACAGAGTCGATCGGTTTGAAGGGCTCTCTTGTTTTTTTTCTCTCGCGCGTTTATTCGTCGCCGAGTGCGAACGATCGCGAGATTATTATGTGAATTCGGTCTCGTACCGTGCGGTCTTACACAATGTACGAGGATTAATCCTTGATTTCGACTTAACCGGACCAATCCGAATCTTCAGAGTCCGAAAACACCACGACTACCTCGTCACGATCGTCCATATAGATCCAACGATTATCGCGCTCCTCCATGAAGTTCCACAAAATAAAATGCTGAAAATAAGACAGAATTTTTGTTACATCGTAAGTACAAAAAAATCTTAAAATTAATATACTAGTAGGGTAGAAGCACCGGTTGTGGCCACCCCTACACTTAAATACGTTTTTCGTGGCTATTTTAATTCTGTACCTGTATTTAATCATAATTTTTCATAACGTTGTGTATTTTGGAAACATTTATCGTCATTTTGACGTCCGTTCATCTCCATTACAAAAAGTACTGTGTCAGTAATTAAAGTATCATCAGCTGATTCATCAAACTGTCAACTCCTTACGGAATTCGACAAGATTTTGACGAAAGCTCTAGATACATATTCGGATTATATAGTTGGCGAATTGCATGCAGCTTTGCACATATCAATCTTAAGAGTCATCACTGCAAATGTTGATGTACTAAAAGTTTGAAATAAAGCTATACATTTATAAAAAATACGATGACCACAACTGGTACATGGAATAAGCACGTTGCCCCGGATATGGCCATGATAATATAATCATTAATTTTTCGTTAATTATTACACAATCAATTCATAAATTCGTAAAGAAGAAACAAAAAAACGAAAAAACGCTAAGAAAAATATATCCTTAGAAATGTATAGTAAAAAAGAAGGTAAAGCGGTGGAACACCTTTCATGTTGAAAATTCCCATCATTATTCAATGCGAAAATCTACTTTCGGAAAAAACTCTGGTAAAAGTAAAAATAAAAGTGTAAAGAGTAAAACATTAATATAATGTATGACTATTTGTGACAAAGAAAGCTGCTACGAAAAAGTGCAAAACGAAGGAGACGAATGTCAAAAAAAGTTAGTTAGGTTCACAGATGGCATCTGTGCTTTAAAGACATTTTCGTGTAGAGAAATTGGATGCTTTCATAAGAATACGATTTTGATTTATTAAACACACCTTAAAAAATGTTTCAAGTGCAATGAATATTGAGTTATTCTAATTTTAAGCATGGCCAAAACCGGTACATTACTGTGGCCAAAACCGGTGCATAGGTGGCCAGAACTGGTGAAATGGCTATGCTCCTACTTTTTTCTATTTTCCAGTGTTTTCTCGATACATATGAAGATTTTAATGCTAGAAATCTGAAATTATATTCTTCTCAGATATGAAAAGTAGAGGTCCAAAACAGTTTTATGATATTTGGTCCCAATCACAAGTACTTGAAAATGGAAAAATTCTTAAAGTGGCCACAACCGGTATTACCCTATTGGAAGTATATTGGAAGTATTGGCTTAGTGCGTTAAGATGCCAGCGCTGCTTGTGGCACACCTCGGCAACAGCTGATATAAAAAAAGCATTGATTCTTATGGTAGAATATAGTTTACAGACGATTTTCCAATTATACTAAATGAGCAACTGAAAAGTATTGTTATAAATAAAAAATAGGTTATTTAATTTATTATTTTTTTTGTAAGTCTGGTTATGGTAATAGCTTTTTGTTATTCGATTTATTTCGTAAAAAGGGTACACAAATTTTCGTGTGCTCGGTATTGTCTGCATTTTTTGCCGGTGTTTATGTTTATGACAGCTGACAGCAGCATTAAAACGGCATTGAAAGATGGAATTGATAATCAGAACGGGATTCAAGGCGATAACGCATGCAATTGATTTTAATCCACAAGGTATTATAAAAGGAAAAGCGTTATCTGTATGCCATGTGCCTCGAGTGGAGAAGTTAACAGATTCAGACAAACGTATCTTAATAAAGTACAGCGTTATTCGCCAAACGTCAGTGACAATCCTAGTAACAGTATTGTAGTCTATAACTTTTTATTGATTAGAGAACATTTAGTTCGTACAGTAACTCTGAAATTTTTTTTTTCGTTCAACGGAGGCAATCCAGTCCTCGCGCCTTTTCTGCTTGAAAACTTGGATCTTTCCTGTAGGGAAACTGTAGAAATGTACAACCGGTGAATTTACAGAGGTGTTTTTACAATTCACAACGCAACACGGCATTGAGGCCTTCCCTTTTGGCGCACTCATAGTGTCGATTTATTAAAGAAATATAAATAATATCGTTAATTAACGTACGCTAGTATGCTTTACTGTGATCATTTTTTATCAACTGTTGCACAATTTCGCCGCTTCAAACGCTGGCTGTCCAAAATGGCCGCGAATGAAGGGTTACGCACGAAGCCAATAAATTGTGTAGATTAAATTTCACATTTATGTATATTGAATTTTTATCTGAACGGTATTGGAAAAAAATGTTGCGTTCGATAATATTAAGACACAATTATTTCTGGTTTTTTCATCGCTGCAAGATATTTTTCGATGAATATGTGTGAAAATTCATAAACATTACTTTTGATATTTAATTACCTTTTATATTGATTTTCATAATCATTTATATTGAATTTTTGTCTGAACGGTATTGGAAAAAAATTTTGCGTTCGATATTATTAAGACACAATTATTTCTGGTTTTTCCATCGCTGCAAGATATTTTTCGATGAATATGTGTGAAAATTCATAGACATTACTTTTGATATTCAATTACCTTTTATATTGAATTTCATAAACATTTATATTGAATTTTGGTCTGAACGGTATTGGAAAAAAAATTTTGCGTTCGATAATATTAAGACACAATTATTTCTGGTTTTTTCATCGCTGCAAGATATTTTTCGATGAATATGTGTGAAAATTCATAAACATTACTTTTGATATTCAATTACCTTTTATATTGAATTTCATAAACATTTATATTGAATTTTGGTCTGAACGGTATTGGAAAAAAAATTTTGCGTTCGATAATATTAAGACACAATTATTTCTGGTTTTTCCATCGCTGCAAGATATTTTTCGATGAATATGTGTGAAAATTCATAGACATTACTTTTGATATTTAATTACCTTTTATATTAATTTTCATAGACATTTATATTGAATTTTTGTCTGAACGGTATTGGAAAAAAATGTTGCGTTCGATAATATCAAGACACAGTTATTTCTGATTTTTCCATCGCTGCAAAATATTTTTCGATGAATATGTTTGAAAATTCATAAACATTACTTTTGATATTTAATTACCTTTTATATTGAATTTCATAAATATTTATGGTGAGTTTTCATATGAACGGTATTGAAAAAAATGTAACGTTCAATAATATTACGGCACAATTTCTTTGCAAACTATATTTGCAAAGAGGTATCTTAAAATTCAAGGCTCAGGTATCCGGATTTTGGTAAAAATTACATCCACAGCCTGTGAAGGTTTCGCCTCAGTATATTAAATTTGGATTCTTTTTTTACAATGTATAATATTGTGATCAGTTTCAAATTTAACGAAATAATTCGTAAGATAAGTGTTAGCGATCTATTGGAGGATTTTTTTGTTATTAGAAAATGTGTATTAAATTTCAAATCAGGCTCTAAAATTCCAAAAATACATGATAATTTCCATGTACTAATTTAGTAATGATTGATTTGGTAATGATGTGTTGTAATTTTAGATGACCGGATTGATAAAATCTATAGACGCATACTAAATGTACTAGGCAACTATATTAATGTTTATTTCTTATAGCGAGTTTTGTAAATTTCTCACACTTTTGTGTCGAAAAAACGCAAACATTTTTCAAAAAGTAATTGTGGACAACATTGCAAATAGTTTGCTGAGTATTTTTCAATATTAGTAACTCAAATTATGGTAACTTTGATCTTACATTTAAAAAAAGAAGCGTATTTTTTCTCTCTGCTTGCGTGTCGAGATTCATCAAATTTTGATTGTAAAAATAAAAAATAACGAATAATTACCTCAAAAAATTCAATGTCATCATTTGTGTAAGGATGACGTACGGGTGGGCCAACGTCGGTCTTGGTGCCGTCGGGCAAAGCGTGAAGATAAAAACACTTGTTGCCAAACGGACATTTACCCCGACCCTTGTTGAAGTACTTGCAGTCCTTCGCGCTCAAAGCCTCCTTGTATTCGACTATGAGTTTTTCCTTCTCCTCTTTAGTGTCCACCCAATACGTGCTTGGACAAACAAAGTCCGATGGAACTCGGCATTCCGGACAGGAACGTATAATTTTGTTATCGAACTGCTTCGCCTGTCGCCATTTTCTTATACAGCTCAGACAGAAACAGTGATTGCAATTCGGCAGTATTCCAAATCTTTGCTCTCGCGTTGATTTCTCCATTATTACTTCGAAGCAGACGCCGCAGGATTTGTCGCGGCTTCGCTGGATTGCAAACGAGAGCTCCATATCGGCCTCGTGCTGCTTCACGCACGCCTGCGATTAATCACGATTTTTTTTTAAATTAACGAGAGAGCGATGATGATAAAAAATTATAAACAAAAATTGCATGATGCTTCCATCACCAAAAATTACATCTTTAAAATCTGGGAAAGCCGTTTACTTAAGGGGAATGCTGGAGTAGATTTTGATACAGACTTTGGTCGGTAAGTTTCCCGATTAGGACGCAGGTGGCGCCGACGTAATCTATTTACTTTTGGCAAAAGATTCCGAAACTCCCGAAAAGCAAAATGGCCGCACACCATATGCCAACAGACCTTTGCTGTAAGATATAATTGTTTCTGGAAATTAGATATGTAAAATCAGACCGGACGTCAATTCTGTGATGATTTCTAAATATTCCAAAACCATCAGAATGTTAACTACACAAGCCAAATCCATATATAGTGTATACTACGGTCGCATTGCAGAGGCTCGGAGCTTTTGCCAAAAGTAAACAGATTACGTCAGCGCCATCTGTCTCCTAATGACGGAACTATATTCATGCTCTTTACCAGCTCTGAGCCTGTGCGAAAAGCAAACAGTCTTTGCAATCGTAGTATACACTATTCGTGGATTTGGTTTGTGTAATCGACATTCCGACGGTTTTTAAAGGTTCAGGAATAATCAAAGAATCAGTGTCCGGTCTAATTTAACACATCTGAGTTCCAGAAACGTTTATATTTTACCTCAAAGGACCTGTTGACATTTCGAGCGGCCATATTGGTCTTTGAGAGGTTCAGTAATATACAATTTTTTACATTTCTTGTATGTTTTGAACAGTAATTCGAACGGACACCAAAGCATGAATGATTTTATTACATCCCTGCAGAATTTGACGTATATTTGTAGCATATTTTCGATGAATAGTATATAAATCGCCTATTTTTACCGACCAAAGTTGGTAAAAAATCTACTCCAGCATCCCCTTAAGGTGATGTGACACATGTTCGAAAACTGCTGCGAAACTACAATCGGTATAAAAAACTGTAATCAAAACAACTCAGTGGCGCTTAATATTTTAGATGAAAAAAAAAATAGGTTTTGCTCTTTCGTAGATAGACGAAGTCAAAGCTAATTTACTTTTGTCTGAAATATTAACCGGCTTTGAGTAGATTTGATTACAGTTTTCGATACCGATTGCAGTTTTCGAACATGTGTCACATTACCTTAAGGGCAATGTTGTTTCAAACTTTTTTCTAATTTTAACTTCTCATAAACATTTAAAACTAAGCACCGAAACGGCATTAATTATTAAATGAATGCTGTTTTTCAATATCAATGTAATAATATTTTGTCTCATTGTATATTTTCCGCTTTTTGCTTTCTTATTGAGGAAGCTTTGTATTTATGAAAAAAAACACATTTTTTCGAGATTTTTATGTTAAGATACTAAAGATTAATTAATTTATTTATTTCAAAATGTTGAGAAAAGTTTATTGTACCATTTTTTTATTGAATGAACGCTGTCAATAAGAGGACGTGCATAAAAAAAAGTTAACTCATTAGGTTTTGTCGTCCGCTTAACCGTTCATTCATTTGTTGGTTCACCCTAATTTTATTTCCGGTTGATCGTTTGTCATTGTAAATTTTCAATGACAATCGATACTCACGTTTGTGTGTTGTTGACGAAGCTCATCGTTGAACGGATGAAGAGCGGCTCTACCACACATTTCACAAGTGAGACCATGGAGATATGGGCAGTCGACTTTTTTACAGATACCACTGGCCTCGGCGTAAGGGCACAGCGGTTCTGATGCTGGATTTGCCGTCTGGCTTGAACTGCAAACAGCTCGAGCGTATGAGGCTGGAGGCGCGCTCGTAGACGAGGCACTCTCATCCGCGTTCTCGGTTGGACCGGTCAACACCGATGATGGTACAAATTCTGGTGCGTTGACCCATTCATCCACAGGACGTATGATATCATTCCTATAGTAAACAAACAAATAAATTATTTATTTATTTGTTTGTTTGTTTGTTTACGGGAAAAAAACCCATTTACAATCATAAAATATAAACAGTGTTGTAAGTTCCCATTACTTTAAGAAATAAATGAGTTCGATGGGTTTTCGGGTATATCCGCGAATAGCCGACAAACCATCGAACTCGTATATAATTTGGCCACAGCACCACTAACATCACGTTCATATCTGGCTATAAACTAGAAAAGTCCATCAAAATTAACATCTTCATCTAACAAGAGAGGACAAGCAAAAATTTCATTTAACAACATCAACATCATCAACAACATTGATTATGGTATCATTCTTTAAGAACATCCAGCGACAATTTGGCAATTGAACACTGAGAGACTATAAATCTTGGAAAAATTAAAGTGAAGCGAAAATTATTTCCTTACAAAAACTTAAATTTCTATTATGGTGTAGACAAGAAGGAGTCATACCTAAACACTTAGATAATGCGAAAATAAATAACACAACGTAAACCGCCAATAGCCGGACGAACCATCGAACTCATACATAATTCGGTCACAACACCACTAACATCACGTTTAAGAAATAAAGTTTACACAACAGTTTGTTTTTTAGTTACGATTTGATAATGATGACCTGTAGCGATTATAAGATTATATGTAAACTTTTGAATAGCTGTGAGAAAAACCTAATTTTTAATTAAATATTGGGAGAAATTGTGAGAAAAATGGACATAGTATTAGAAATGGAAATAGTATTTCTGGTATTTTTTCAATAAGATTACCATGAAATTTTGTTGAAAATTAATATTTTTTTGCCTCCATTCAAAAGTTTACACATCATATTATAATCACTAGAAGTTATTATTATGAAAACATAATTAAAAAGCCAATTGTACCATCAATTTTATTTCTAAAATAATTTGGGATTTACAACTCTGGATATAAATCAGTTAATAATATGTGTAAATAGTTTGTAAATAATTTCGTTGTTCTAATAGGCATTTAAGATGCGTCACATTCAGTGCGAATAATTTCCGTTCTTTTCAGGTACTCGATAAGAACTTGTTAACATCACAGTGAAGTAGAATTATTTCCATCGTTTTGAGGCGGTTAAAAAGAACTTATATATATCGAAAAATTATCACAAAATAATTACCTTAATTTCTTTTTAAGTTTATTTATTGAAAAATATAGCACCATTTGTTTTCGCACAGGTAAAGTTTTGCTTTTTTTTTTTGTTTCTGGTAATTAAAAAAAAATTACAAAACATGTTCAAATTTTATTTGACTATGCAATTTTCGAAAAATGTCCACCAGACAGCACCAGAGTTGTAAATCCCGATTAATTCCTGAAATATAGTTTACAGTACAATTTGTTTTGTAGTTATGATTTCATAATAATAATATGTAGTGATTATAAAATAGAGTGTAAACATTTGAATAGCTGAAAAAAAATACTAATTTTCGCTTTAATATTGGAAGAAATAGTGGAAATAATGGAAGAAATAAGTAATGCATTACTTTCTTAATGCATTACTTATTTTTTTCCATTTTTTCAAAAGGATTACCGTGAATTTTTATTGAGAAATAATAATTTTTGCAGCCATTCCAAAGTTTAATCATCGTATTACGATCGCTACATGTTATTATTATAAAATCATAATTATAGAGCTGATTGTATCATCATCATTATTTCTATAAGTATTAGGCATTTACAACTCTGCTGTGCACTCAATAATTTTTTATGAGTAAAACTATGTTAAAGGAGGATCAGTATTGAATTTGGAATAAATAATGTTGGTTTTCATGGGTTTAAATTTTTTTTTTAATATTCATTTTGCTCCAATTCGCGTTAAATCTCAGCAAATCAACTGAAATTTTCTACAGACAAAAAATAACATTTAGCGCTGCATGATTTTCTTTTCCTCCAACTATAATGTATAATAGTTTACATTTTTTCCCCCCAAATTATAAATTGTATATTTTGTTATCTAATGCTAGAATAAACAGAAGTTACAACAATATAGTGTTTTTTTTTGCCATAGTCAATAAAAGAAAGTAAATATTTATCTCTCCATCACATTTTTCTTTTCTCTCAATTATAAAACATTATCCTGATGTATATAAAAGAATTCTTTCCACATAAATTAATAAATAAATACATAAATAATACTTTTTTCCCCCAAAATTTACAATTGTATATTTTGTTATTTAATATGCTACAAAATAAAATTCTTTTGTACCTTCCTAAAAATCACTAGAAACTAGTTATTATTTTTATGGTACATCTTTAAAAAACTACAATTTATCACTGAATTCTTATTGCAAATAAAAATATATATTCCTAATTACACTTTAATAAATCACCAATTATAAAAAAACTTCCATTGATTTCCTATTGGAAAATCCAGAATTACTAAAGTAGCAACACAATTTTTCTGCACTTTCATTCTACGCTTACTGCAAAATGTATAAACGTGACAAAATATACATACGTCTTTTCTGGAATAATTGCCGTTGCAAATTGTTTAGATTCCGCATCGATGTTAACAGAGTCGGAAGCTCCGACGGATGATTCTCCTCTGCGGCCATTGGAATTTGGCTGCTTGGCACGATTGGCATCGGCAGTATCGTTCTCGCCTTCGTGAGCGAATCGACAGCGGGTACCAAATTTGCAATTGCCCCACTTGAAGAACCGACAAGTGGCTACCGCAGCGTTAGCTGCGACTGATCCATTATCTTCGTTCTCCGTGTGATTTTCGCTTGTGCCAGTTTGCGCATGATTGTATCGACAATTGTCCCCTTCACGACATATGCCATTTTTGTAATATCTGAAAGAAAAAAACAAACAAAAAATACAAGTTACCTCTGCAAAACTAAAAAAAAAAAAAAAAAAAAAAAAAAAAAAAGAAAAAAAAAGCGTGACTGGCCACAAATGTCATTGTCAGTCATCGCCGTGAGTCGAGAGTTGCGCTACAGAACCGTCAACATCGATGAGGACGTTATTCGTGAGCGAACTTTCGAAAACGTCCGAGATTTGACCGTTGAATAATGCATTTGACTTACCGGCAGACAATACTCTGTGTCCAATTGTCGGCCATTTGCTGAAGCACCAGGCTCCTCGATTTGTTGGATGCTCCTCGAGGACCTTCCCGAACTCGTTGCTTCGTATAGCGCACACGCGCCAGCAATAAAATATCGCGGTCGACGAGTCTCCAGAGTCCACGAAAAGACCTGTCAACGTTCCTTTCGAGGATCCCGAGACTCGCGTTTATCGCTCGAGTTATTATCGCTTTTGGACACGCGGCTGTCGAAACGAAAATCTCGTAGGGATTTGCGGCGGGCGCTTGTTTATAGGCTCGGTTTAGTAGCCGTTTCTTTATCCTCTGTCTCTGTTATTCGATGTTTGTTGTCGATCGCCACACAACGTAGGTAGGGACTTGATACACGAGCGCTGCGCACGTATGTGTGACGTATGGTCTCTTGTGTGTTATACTTGGCCCTGTGGCATTGTATGGTGTATATCTATTATCAGACACCACATACCGTCACATAACACACACACCACACGTTACCACCGCGACGCATGCGATCCTTTACATTTCAACAACGCGGTTTATTCAAATTCTTCGCACTCCCAAGTAGCACAAAGGATATCTATTTGGTATACTAAAAGGTTGCTTAATTACCGTCCATATGATATCTTTTTATTACGGATATCTTACAGATATCTTTAAGATATCTGCAACTGTAAGATATCATATGGACGGTAATTAAGGTAGTTCTGTCGCGAAGGCAATCCAAACTCATATGCATGAATTTTTGACATGTTGTAATTTAGATATTCAATTTTACTTGCACAAAATCTTGAAGGCTTTTACAGAGTATTTGAATGAACAATTAAAACTTGATAATCGATCTTTCTACACGGCGCTCATGGGAGTGCTGGAAAAATTGATTTTTAAATCGAAAATTAACATACTTAGATCAAAGATAGAGAAAAAATAAAAAGTACTACGGATTCGCAAATCATTCAGGACTTGATGCATCATGAAAAAAGGTGAAGTCTCCGGAATAATGTTTAATTGAACCAAGGTCCTGAAATCAAGATCCTGAAAAGACCTGTCAACGTTCCTTTCGAGGATCCCGAGACTCGCGTTTATCGCTCGAGTTATTATCGCTTTTGGACACGCGGCTGTCGAAACGAAAACCTCGTAGGGATTTGCGGCGGGCGCTTGTTTATAGGCTCGGTTTAGTAGCCGTTTCTTTATCCTCTGTCTCTGTTATTCGATGTTTGTTGCGATCGCCACACAACGTAGGTAGGGACTTGATACACGAGCGCTGCGCACGTATGTGTGACGTATGGTCTCTTGTGTGTTATACTTGGCCCTGTGGCATTGTATGGTGTATATCTATTATCAGACACCACATACCGTCACATAACACACAACCACACGTTACCACCGCGACGCATGCGATCCTTTACATTTCAACAACGCGGTTTATTCAAATTATTCGCACTGCCAAGTAGCACAAAGGATATCTATTTGGTATACTAAAAGGTTGCTTAATTACCGTCCATATGATATCTTTTTATTACGGATATCCTACAGATATCTTTAAGATATCTGCAACTGTAAGATATCATATGGACGGTAATTAAGGTAATTCTGTCGCGAAGGCAATCCAAACTCATATGCATGAATTTTTGACATGTTGTAATTTAGATATTCAATTTTACTTGCACAAAATCTTGAAGGCTTTTACCGATCATTTGAATGAACAATTAAAACTTGAAAATCGATCTTTCTACACGGCGCTCATGGGAGTGCTGGAAAAATTGATTTTTAAATCGAAAATTAACATACTTAGATCAAAGATAGAGAAAAAATAAAAAGTACTACGGATTCGCAAATCATTCAGGACTTGATGCATCATGAAAAAAGGTGAAGTCTCCGGAATAATATTTAATTGAACCAAGGTCCTGAAATCAAGATCCTGAAAAGACCTGTCAACGTTCCTTTCGAGGATCCCGAGACTCGCGTTTATCGCTCGAGTTATTATCGCTTTTGGACACGCGGCTGTCGAAACGAAAACCTCGTAGGGATTTGCGGCGGGCGCTTGTTTATAGGCTCGATTTAGTAGCCGTTTCTTTATCCTCTGTCTCTGTTATTCGATGTTTGTTGTCGATCGCCACACAACGTAGGTAGGGACTTGATACACGAGCGCTGCGCACGTATGTGTGACGTATGGTCTCTTGTGTGTTATACTTGGCCCTGTGGCATTGTATGGTGTATATCTATTATCAGACACCACATACCGTCACATAACACACACACCACACGTTACCACCGCGACGCATGCGATCCTTTACATTTCAACAACGCGGTTTATTCAAATTCTTCGCACTCCCAAGTAGCACAAAGGATATCTATTTGGTATACTAAAAGGTTGCTTAATTACCGTAAATATGATATCTTTTTATTACGGATATCTTACAGATATCTTTAAGATATCTGCAACTGTAAGATATCATATGGACGGTAATTAAGGTAGTTCTGTCGTGAAGGCAATCCAAACTCATATGCATGAATTTTTGACATGTTGTAATTTAGATATTCAATTTTACTTGCACAAAATCTTGAAGGCTTTTACCGAGTATTTGAATGAACAATTAAAACTTGAAAATCGATCTTTCTACACGGCGCTCATGGGAGTGCTGGAAAAATTGATTTTTAAATCGAAAATTAACATACTTAGATCAAAGATAGAGAAAAAATAAAAAGTACTACGGATTCGCAAATCATTCAGGACTTGATGCATCATGAAAAAAGGTGAAGTCTCCGGAATAATGTTTAATTGAACCAAGGTCCTGAAATCAAGATCCTGAAAAGACCTGTCAACGTTCCTTTCGAGGATCCCGAGACTCGCGTTTATCGCTCGAGTTATTATCGCTTTTGGACACGCGGCTGTCGAAACGAAAATCTCGTAGGGATTTGCGGCGGGCGCTTGTTTATAGGCTCGGTTTAGTAGCCGTTTCTTTATCCTCTGTCTCTGTTATTCGATGTTTGTTGTCGATCGCCACACAACGTAGGTAGGGACTTGATACACGAGCGCTGCACACGTATGTGTGACGTATGGTCTCTTGTGTGTTATACTTGGCCCTGTGGCATTGTATGGTGTATATCTATTATCAGACACCACATACCGTCACATAACACACACACCACACGTTACCACCGCGACGCATGCGATCCTTTACATTTCAACAACGCGGTTTATTCAAATTATTCGCACTGCCAAGTAGCACAAAGGATATCTATTTGGTATACTAAAAGGTTGCTTAATTACCGTCCATATGATATCTTTTTATTACGGATATCCTACAGATATCTTTAAGATATCTGCAACTGTAAGATATCATATGGACGGTAATTAAGGTAGTTATAACGCGAATGCAAACACGTTAGATACGTCCAAATTCTTTATATCTTGTAGTCTGAGTATTCATCTTTTATTTGTGAGGAATTACGACATACGTTACCGGATATCTAATTAAGTAAATAACTTTTTAAAACAGAGTTTTATACATGGCGTTATATGGAGAAGTATAAAAAATTGACTTTTGAACAGAGAAAAAAGCATCTCAGAAATGAAATATAAAACATCTAAACAGCTCTACGTTTTCGTTAGATCTTAAAGTAACCGATGCGACCATAAAAAGTAGTAGTCACCGGACATTTCAGCGAATTATTGTAAGTTAATTGCAAGAAATTGCGTTGTGCAAACACAATCTCTACCAGCTGTTCAAGATGGCGGCGAAGCTTGGCAACGCTGCACATCAGTTATATACGCGACAGTTACCATCGGTCGGTATATACTCGTAGTGTTCTGCAATGAAAATGAATGAAAATGATCGCTCGCATCCTAAATTCGACGTAATTAACTGAAATCGAACTTTTTAACCTATCGATACTCTTGAATTTTTCATTTGTTGATCAAATTTGATTTGCGTCGATTCTTCACTGTATCTGGCTTTTTTGTTGCTTGAATGTTGTCGAACCACGCTTTTCTTTTACGCGTAATGAATTGGCCGTTTATTTTCCGCGATCCGCTCTAACGTCGTGTCTTTCTTTTGGAGAATTCGACATGACAGAGCAGATTCGCCAAACAAACTTTGCAAACCTAACCTCGTTTCAGGTCGGTAACGTACGATGCCGGTCGAACAGTCGGTCGATATTGCGGTGTTGCCACGATGTGTCGTATGCTTACAGAGCCAGTGGCGGCCGAGTCAAGACATAAGTCAAATTAGTTTTAATAACATAATTAAATTAATTACGCACGTGAAAATAATTTCGTAATATGATTGAATGAAACTTTTTTATTTTAGAATGTAATTGTGGAATATGCAGAAAGAATGAATAATTTTATTCTTCGATGACGATAGTTGCTAGTATCTATGACTCAGGCGTACTGACATAGCTACCTTAAGGTAGTTCTGTCGTGAAGGCAATCCAAACTCATATGCATGAATTTTTGACATGTTGTAATTTAGATATTCAATTTTACTTGCACAAAATCTTGAAGGCTTTTACCAAGTATTTGAATGAACAATTAAAACTTGAAAATCGATCTTTCTACACGGCGCTCATGGGAGTGCTGGAAAAATTGATTTTTAAATCGAAAATTAACATACTTAGATCAAAGATAGAGAAAAAATAAAAAGTACTACGGATTCGCAATTTATTCAGGAATTGATGCGTCATGAAAAAAGGTGAAGTCTCCGGAATAATGTTTAATTGAACCAAGGTCAAAGTGCACGATACCGGGCCAAATGACGTTTCCTAACCTAATTATCGTAAAAATAAAGTCAAATCCGCACTAAACATAACAACTATTTACAAATAATCGTTTTAATCTGATTACGACAATCTCGAAGGATTCTCGATTATTTTTTATATTATTATTGAGGCAGTCAAAGTAATGCGTATGATTATTTTTTAATGTCATATAGACTCTGAGATTTATGACTCCGGCGTACCGACAGAAGAACCTTAAGCAACCTTTTAGTATACCACATAGATATCTCTTGTCCGTGTGCTACTTGGGTTATACAATAACGGAATTAGTATTATTTCTATCAATTGAATTAGAATATTTGAACCCTGAATGATTCGAAACAGATAATATGAAAACACACATTTTATTCAAATTCTGCTCCAAACGTCACAAAAATTATCCGGAATTATCTTAAGCATGTTTTGTTGAGATTTGGTGAAGAATTTTAATAAAAAGTGACAGTAACTTTATTAGAAGTTAACGTAGTGTTAGCCCTTTCGTAAATTTACGAAAGGACTCACAATTTTTAAAATAAGGGTTTCCAACTTAAGGCAAAGTGAAATATTCATGAGTGCGAGAAGGATAGCAAATATCTTTCGGAACCAGAATTCTCAGAAACTGGACATTTTTTGGGAAAAATGGAAATTTTACATCATGCAGAATTAAGAGAGCAATGATGTAAAACTTTTCTTTTATCAAAAAATGTTCGGTGTCCTCTGAAAGATTGGTTACAGTTTTTGTTACCGGCTGAGGAGGTTCCACCTTCCTTTAAGGCGAGGTGAAATATTCATGAGTGCGAGAAGGATAGCAAATATCTTTCGGAACCAGAATTCTCAGAAACTGGACATTTTTTGCGAAAAATGGAAATTTTACATCATGCAGAATTAAGAGAGCAATGATGTAAAACTTTTCTTTTATCAAAAAATGTTCGGTGTCCTCTGAAAGATTGGGTACAGTTTTTGTTACCGACTGAGGAGGTTCCACCTCCCTTTAACGACCAACATCCTTAAGGGAAAGCTGGAGTCGAGTGTAGAAGCATGTTTTTACCGACCGAAGTCGGTAAAAACAGGCTTTTTCGTAGTTTTGATTATTCTTCGTTAATACGCTACAGATATGCTTCAAATTATACACGATTGTAGTATCAACATAAACAAGTGGACGTACATTCGAATATTTGGTGAATACGTACAATAAATGAAAATATTCGGATATTACTAAGCCTGGATCATCGCGGGGATCGCAAACAGACTACGTGATCGTAGTTTCGGTTTTGCGTAGATTCCTTTTGTGTAATTGACTTTCCGACGATCGTGGAATATTCAGAGACCACTAAAGAATGGACGTACATTTCGTTTTTACGTATGTGAATTCCACAATCATTTATATCACACCAAACAGGTGGTGTTGTGAAACATTGACGGCCATTTTGATTTTGGCAGGTTTAGTAATATACGAATATTTTCATTCATTGTACGTATTCACCCAATATTCGAATGTACGTCCACTTGTTTATGTTGATACTACAATCGTGTATAATTTGAAGCATATCTGTAACGTATTAACAAAGAATAATCAAAACTACGAAAAAGCCTGTTTTTACCGACTTCGGTCGGTAAAAACATGCTTCTACACTCGACTCCAGCTTCCCCTTAAGGTGATGTGTCTGTCTCTCTCAGATCGTCATAAGTGCGAGTGAGATAACTGAATTTTCCCGAAGTATTATTTTTCGCTACGGGTGATTTTTCTAATAAAAGTTGAGAAGTACTGAATGCAGAGTGCCAAGAAACAGTCAGTACTTCTCGTCTTTTTCCTGAAACATCGATTGTGACCAAGAACAACGCTTTACAGTTTTTTTTACCGACCGAGCAGTAGAGCACATCGTCTTAAGAGCATGTGAAATACCGCAGTCGGTAATAAAAACTGTAATCAACTTTTTTAACGCATACTGACATTTTACAGCTTCAAGAAGAGTTTCATCGAATGCAGATATCACTGGAGCATTCGATGAAACTCTTTTTGATTACAGTTTTTGATACCGATTGAGACCGGAATGGTCGGGGGGAAGGTGTTTCACATGCTCTTTAGGGGAGGTGAAACCTACTCAGTCGGTAACAAAAACTGTAACCAATCTTTCAGACGACACCGAACGTTTTTTGATAAAAGAAAAGTCTTACATCATTAGCCTCTTAATTCTACATGATGTAAGACTATCATTTAAAAAAAAAATGAAGTTTCTGACAATTCTTGTATCGGAAGATATTCGCTATCTTTCTCGCACTCATGGTACATGTACCACGTGACATATGAGTCCGAGAGAGCTAGATAGCTGTAATTTTTCGGACACCGCCATTGTTATTTTGTTATTGTTATTTTGAAAAAAAAGGAATATATCACCGGACGAAAAATTAAATTGCCTTTCCGGTGACATGTTTATTTTCCTCGCAATGTCTACGGTTTCTCCATACTATTGTTTACAGTTTTTGTTACCGACTGAGTAGATTTTACCTCGACTTAAACCCCAAACGCGACAGCATCACGTTTGTCACTACAGCCAATGACAGACGACCTTTCTCCTGTATTGAACAAATTCAGCACTCTGGCTATAGTGTTTGGCGCGATGCTTATTGCGTTGGTATATATGTATTTACGTTGCGTTTGTATATATGTATTTACAGCTTCAAGAAGAGTTTCATCGAATGCGGATATCACTGGAGCATTCGATGAACAGAACAGACATCGTTGTTTTTCAATTACGAATTAATCTCCCGACAATAATATGCGAATGATTTCTATTCAACGATCTTTTATTTTTTAACTGAACTCAGAAGAATAAGAAATCACATCGTTGGATATCTTGAAACTTTTTCGCCAATTAAGATAATGTGCTACTGCTCGGTCGGTAACAAAAACTGTAAAGCGTTGTTCTTGGTTACAATTGATATTTCAGGCAAAATATGAGAAGTACTAACTGCATCTTGGCACTCTGCAGTCAGTACTTCTCGACTTTTATTCGAAAAATCAACCGTGGCGAAGAATAACACTTCGGGAAGATTCAGCTATCTCACTCGCACTTATGACGATATGAGAGAGACAGATGATATGTAACACATCACCTTAAGACACGGCGCTCACGCCGCGTAGTGAAATCTTTTGCAACTAATACGCAAAAGTTTGACGAATCGCTTCGAGAGGACGTATATCTAGCTTCAGTTTCGTCGTTTTATGATCCCAGTCAGCAGCCATATTCTTTTTCGGCACAGGTGCTGAGGTCTTTGCGAGTGGAGGAACACCAGTCAAAATGTTGTCGAGATTAGCATTACGAAATGGTAATTGTCATTATTGTAAATGTTGCGAATGAATTAGTTCACAATTGAGCCTGATATTAAAATCCTCCTAGTTTTTTTTTTCTAACAATTTCATGTTTGTCATTTTTTTCTGCTGTGCCCAGAACATTTGCGAAATCATTTTTTCGTTCATTATGTAATGAAAGTATTCTACTTTATCGTCATCGTGACTTTATCGTCACGTTTCGGACACATTTAATCATTGCAACTCGAAATATCTTTCGAAATCCGGCTCTTTGATTTTTCCATTGACTTCAATGCGAAGGAAACCATTTTCTTAAAATTATTTTCTAACGATTCCCCAAATTACACTGACAATAATAATAATAATGATACTCAAATTATGATCAATGTTTTATTTTGTTCTACATAATCTTGAAATTATTTTCCAACGATGCCCCAAATTACACTAATGTTATTAACAAATTTATATAAATAACATTTCACCATCAATCGATACTCAAATTATGATCAATGTTTTATTTTGTTGTACGTAATCTTGAAATTATTTTCCAACGATCCCCCAAATTACGCTAATGTTATTAACAAATTTATATAAATAACATTTGGCCGTCAATCGATACTCAAATTATGATCAATGTTTTATTTTGTTGTATTTAATCTTGAAATTATTTTCCAACGATGCCCCAAATTACACTAATGTTATTAACAAATTTATATAAATAACATTTCACCGTCAATCGATACTCAAATTATGATCAATGTTTTATTTTGCTGTACGTAATCTTGAAATTATTTTCTAACGTTGCCCCAAATTACACTAATGTTATTAACAAATTTATATGAATAAAATTTGGCTGTCAATCGATACTCAAATTATGATCAATGTCTTATTTTGTTGTATTTAATCTTGAAATTATTTTCCAACGATGCCCCAAATTACACTAATGTTATTAACAAATTTATATGAATAAAATTTGGCCGTCAATCGATACTCAAATTATGATCAAGGTCTTATTTTGTTGTATTTAATCTTGAAATTATTTTCCAACGATGGCCCAAATTACACTAATGTTATTAATAAATTTATATGAATGACGTTTGGACATCTATCGATACTCAAATTATGATCAATCTTTAATTTTGTTGTATGTAGCTCAAGCGATGCCAGCAATGGCTCGCGGAACACCAGCAATGTCGTCTCTAGCTCCTGGATTCGAAAGAAAATCTCGACCCATTGACCCGTCGCCTGTCCGCTACGCATTTGTTCCCGAATCGTGGTTCACATTCTTCTATCCCAAAACTGGTGTCACCGGTGAGTAAAAAGGCTCGGCTGGTATGAATATGATATTGCAATAATTAGGGGACAATAAAATCAAATGTGACAGTACTATTCTTTCTTTCTTTCTCTTCTTTGTGGTTGGCTCTGGTTTGCACTGAGGTGTATTATCATACAGCCATTTGCTGCAACTTGATCTGGAGAAAATTAAACAAAGAGGAGGGCGAGGTGGTCGCCGAAGCGGCCGGGTCGCCCCCTATGAAAATTGGATTTAAAGCCGGAGCGCGTACGCTACCAAATTCTGAGTAAAAGCGTGAATAAGAAAGATCTTAGAAAGGCAATTTGCAATTGTTAAGAAAGGTCATAATTGGTGTGATGGTACGAGAAGATGGTTTAGCAAGGAGGGATTCAATGTTATGAGGAGGAAAAATTTTTACTTTGTGGAAAGCGTTAAGAAGTGCGGACCGCTGACCAACGAAACGAGGACAGGCCCAGAAAACATGATTTAAATCCTCAGATTCAAAACCACAGGAACAAGCTGGAGAGACGACCATGTTTTTCCTAAACAAGCTTGCAGCCAAATTGTAGTGGTTTGATCGCATTCTGGAGAACATAACAATAGACTTTCTGTCAAGCCGTGACAGTACTATTGCATGGTGGCCATGGTCAGGAAAAACCGGGAAAAGTCAGGAAAATCAAAAATTGATCAGGGAATCAGGGAAAAGTCAGGGAATATCGAAATTAGTCAGGGAAAAAGTAGATTGTCGCCAAAGTTTCAATAACTGAATACAAATCCATAAAAGAAAGACTTGGAAAAATAAAACAACCGAAATATATTTGAAAAGAAAAAAAAAACAAATAAAAATTGACAAACAGTACAACATAAATCTATTCAAACAAATCCTATGTATACCAGGTCAATGAGGCCTTCAACGAGCTTCCTATAAATATTCGTGAAAGATGGATGAATACAAATTTCAAGAGCTTAGTTTCTGACTATATGAAAGAGCACAGATAGAAGACCTTCAATGTATATATATATCTTCTGTTTATTGTTAGTCCAATTTGTCGTAAGGACATGAAAGAGTTTATTTTTATATGGAAAGATAGTTTATTTTATTTTTATTTTTCTTAGTTGTAAGTAATTATGGATTGTAGTCGCGAACAAGCCCAGGCTAGGGCTTATGCGACTCGTATTAGGTGAATGATATGGTGATTAAGTTGCCACAACCAATGAAATTAGCATTATAAGTAACTATGTAAACATGTAAATCAAATATGTAAAACATACTCATTCCTGGTGCATCCATCAATAAATACAATAAATACAATACAATACAAATCGAAGCACTCAACAAAAAAGTTTTAAAAATGTTATATATTACTAAAATAAGTATTACACCTTACATCACTATTTAATCGGATTTAAAGTATTATGATTCCAAAGAACGTTTATGTTTTGAAAGAGAAAATATATCTTCAAAAGTACTATTCGTTGTTGATCGAGAAATAAATAACTTATCAAAAACACGTATCTGTTTCTAATACATTTTTTTCTATTCGCGTTATAAATTTTTTAGTAGATGTCCTTAAAATTTCGGTCAGGGAAAATTGATAAATTAGTCAGGGAAAAGTCAGGGAATTTTTTCCGAAAAAAAAAACGGCTACCATGTATTGTCTTGCTTTTACAAATTGCAGAGATAAAACTATAAATTAATAAAAAATGGTCATCAGAATAAACATTTCATCTATTCCAGATTAATCCCAGCATTAGTATATTCATATTTATGAATACAATGTTTTTGTACATTTGTTTTAAGGCAAATCCTTTTCCTTCTAATTCTTGTTGTATTCTCAGTTTCTTATTTTCTTGTATTCTTGATTTTTTGCCAAAGGATCATCTTGATCCTAGTCTACTAATAAACTGTCTATCTCTAATAATTTGTCTTGTTATCCCTGAAAAGAGGGTCTGAATTTAAGTTATTTTTGTTGAAGTAATTTTTTAAAAATTTTGGAAAACATTGTACACAGTTCTTATCTATATCACACAAAAACTTCAGACCGTCAAGATGGAATCTGGACCTATATCAAGATTCCTATATCAAGTTCTTCATAAAATTTGAACAAATTTGGATCCTCTTTACAGGTCTTCAAATCGAGCATCAGCAAAACTCAAGATCAAATGCAAATGTGATACACTATACTGAAATTAAAAGTTATATATCAGATTCTCTATTTTTACACATGTTATATTATTTAGCTAAACATACACTAGAAAGCCATTATATATAGATAGGGCATGTCCCGTGAATAAATAAATAAATTGATTCACTCTATTCTCACTGACTTATTCAAAAATAGTTGTCAACAATTCTGAAAAATAGTGCAACAGAATGTAATACTGCATCATTGATTTTTGAATATTTTACTTCCTCATGGAGAAAACTTTATTTTTGTCAAAGTTGTTTTCCAGATATTCATGTTGGTATAATTTAAATTATCAAAAACTGCTAGAAAAGAGGTTTAAAAAGTGTGTGTGTCGGAAAGGTTTGCAAGATTCAAACCTGAATACCTTAAGAGAATAACCTTTTTCCCCATTATTCTCATTTAATACAATGGCTGAAAAATCTGCTCTTTCCTAGAGATCCAGTAATTAATGATTTTCTTTATTTTTTTCATATGGTTTTAACCAAAATTAGAACGCCCATCTCAACTTTTATTTTGGTATTATAAACCTGTAAAACTTTGAGCATATGTGTGGCATATTAACAATAAATTAACGAGACGAGACGAGGGCTATTAAAAAAATCTACTCCAGCATCAAATGGCCTTATATTAACATTTTGAATCAGCACAGAGCTAAAAAAAAGAAATATAACTTTTGTTTTACTCTCGCTGGCCGAAAGAGTTAGATTGATATTTATGTATTTATATTTTCCTACAGTTTTCTTTTATTGTTTGTATCTTGTTAATTATACATTTATCAAATTTATTACATTTTTATTGTATTGCTTACCCACGAGTACACTCGAGCCAAATTATAAAAACCATGCAGTGAATTAAAAAAGGTGCTTAATTTTTCAATAAATAAATAAAAATAAGTAATGTCGTATTAATGAAAAATAATTGCAGGCCCCTACATGTTCGCCACTGGATTAACAACTTGGTTGGTGTCCAAGGAGATCTATGTATTGGAGCACGAGTTTTATACTGGTTGTTCAATCTTTATTATGGCCGTATACGCTATCAAGAAATTCGGTCCCATGCTTGCCGCGTATCTCGACAAAGAAGTAGACAAGGAAGAAAGTGAAATAATTCAAAGTCGGGCTGACCAAATCGCCGGTTATGAAGAACTTATCGAAGATGAAAAGAAAGAACAATGGAGAACCGATGCTCAGAAACTTATTATGGAAGCTAAGAAAGAGAACATCCTGATGCAACTCGAGGCTGCATATCGCGAACGACTGGCTACCGTCGGTGCAGAGGTAAATTATACGAGTATTTAAAAGTAAAATATATTGATACTAGGATTTTATTGTAACTCGCGTGTTGCGCGCGCTCGCAATCTCCCCCAAATTCTGGCTTGGGGGTCCATTGAGGGACTTAGAATAATCCAGGCTCGGAGTCTCACAGACCCCCCTCGCCCCTAACCTCCCTAATCCCCCTTAATACCCCCTAATTCCCCTCCCCTAATCTTCCTAATCGCCCCTAACCCCACCTCCCTAACCACTTTCCCCGTCAATGCCCTTAATCCCCTCCTAGCCCCCCCGGGCCATTGAGGGACTTAGAAAAATTCTCGCTTGAGGGTTAGGGAAAACCCCAATTCCTGAGGAAAACCCTAATTCCTGAGAAAAACCCTGATTCCCAGGGAAAACCCTAATTCTTGGGAAAACCCCAATTCCTGAGAAAAATCCCAATTCCTGGGAAAATTCCTAATTCCTGGGAAAAACCCCAATTCCTGGGAAAAAACCCTAATTCGTGGGAAAAAACACAATTCCTGGGGGAAACCCCAATTCCTGGAAAAAACCCCCCAATCCAAAAAATAGGGGAAAAAATGTAAATACATGTAACGTGTGAATATACACTAAATTTATCATTTCTTACAGGTGAAAAAACGTCTGGACTACCAAATGCAAATTCACCATGTTGAGCGCCGATTGTCGCAAAAACATATGGCCCAATGGATCATCAGTAATGTGATGAAGGGCATTACTCCTGACCAAGAAAAAGCTTCGCTCCAACAGTGCATCAAAGATCTCCAAGCACTTGCCCCGCGAGGCTGAAAATTTGATGCAGAATTAGACGAGATAGCTTAAGAAGTACGATAAACGCATTCAAATTTCGTTTAGCCACTCCAATGATGTGTAACTAACGTCTAAATAAATGGTTAAACAATCTCTTCATAGGTACAATGGACGAATAATTTATTCATGCGATAGCAAATAAGAATGGAAACCTCAGGAAGGCAGTCAGAATTTTTCATTCAGATAGATATTTGTTAGTCGCTTACGGCCACGAAAAACAAAAGAAAAAAAAAAGATTTTTGATGAATTGCTATTCATCAAAAATCTTTTTTTTTTGTAATTTTTGTAATGTATTCACTATGCTACTCGGGAGAAAACTGCGTAATTCTCACAGAGTGTGAGAGCACTTACGCGAAGTGAAAATGGCGCAACGGCACAATTTATTTAATGATGCTTTAGTGTGAATTTCGGATACTTTCAGGCGGCGCAGCTCCCGGCGGGGTCCAGGGGCAAAGCCCCGGAGGGGATTGGGGGGACGATGTCCCCCCACTGCACAAATAGACGTTTTTATTATGTGCTTACATATACGTAATAAATTTTTCAAGAAATAATCAGATGAAGCTTTATTTTTTCTTTTCAAATAAATTTATTGATATTTTAGAAGCCATATACATTTTGTCAAAATTTTCTGCGGCTCATTCCTGCCCGCTGGTCAGGAATCGACAACTTTCGACCCGCTTTGCAGGCATGGAATATGGTCATTTTATCATAGACGGGAAAAATAGTGTGTTAATTACGTAGTATGGGGGGGGGGGGGGGTCTATCGAAATTAAACCACACGTACACTGTTTCTATTAATTTGTACGAATTTATCAATTTGGCCGAGTAATTGAGCCTGCTCAAATAAACCTGGGGTGAGAAATACAGAACGTAAATTTGCCGTTGGCGGCCGAGTAAAGTAAAAGTATTTCGGTTGCTAATTTCAGTACTCTCGCGCTCGCCCAAAAAAAACACTAATGCGACCAGATAGTTTAAATCAAATAATAATTTTGGCCCTCAATCGTAAATCGAAAAACTTTTAGAACATAATACTCGCGACAACGTGATTTTAGTCCGATTTCGTACGTTTGCGTTCCGTTATCGTGTGTTCGCGTTCCGTTCTCGTACCGAGTTGCTCTCGCGTTGCGTGCCGCGAGCGAACTGCCGAATTCCGTCGTTTTCCGAGGCTTCCGCGTCTTAATAATAATTGTAACGTTCTCTCGCGATCGGGACCAATCGTCGATGGTCGCGGATTCCGCGCGCGCACTTGAGCGATTGGTCGTTCGCCACAGAATTATTAACAAGTGCATTACGTTACAAGGGAGGGAAGTGCAACTTTTCACCGAGAGTGAAGTTTGATGCCCATGCGAAGTGAGGGCAGAAATTCACACGAAGTGAAAAGTTGCACTTCCCTCCCATATAATGTACTATACTTTTCTCCCGATTTCGCTAAAAAAATAGCCACATTTCGTGTGTGCATCAAGAACGGAGAATAAGCTCACTTTTAACAAGTGACGACACGCATGCGTAGTACGGTTTTTATTACTCCCGCCAGATAGGAATGAGCTGATTACCTCCCTAGGGAGTTAATGAAAGCTGACTGCGCATGCGTACGTCATTCGTAAAAAATGAGCGATTTCCCGCCTGCGTTACGGACATGAAATGAGGTTATTTTAGTGGAGTCGGGAGAAAAAGAGATTTTTCAACTATACAGACCCGTTTTTGACCCGTTGGTCATGTCGAGTAACGCAAAATGAAATGGACCGTTATTTACAGAGGACATAACGTCCCGTGGTGGTCATATGACACTTCACTGGAACAAGTGTGAAATGCCGGTTATTTTACCTTACTAGACTATAGTAATAACAATTACAAGAATCAATTGATACAAAGTTCTGATTGATCTGAGATTTGACGGTACTTGTACATAGGAAATAACGTTCCGTAGTGGTCATATGACGTGTCACTGACACAAGTGACTTTTTTTTTCATTGAGATAGAAAAATATACAGGGTCAGCTTTGGGAATTCGTAATTCCTATTAAGCCCAAATTTTCCTCTTAAGTGTGAAATGACGGTTTAGCGGTTCGAATGCCACCTCGTGGCGCTCGACAGCTAGAAACCGATTCTTCATTTTTGTCTACGTTTTTCGTGTATTTTTTAGATTTTTTTTTATTTTGCTCTTAGTCTCCAACTATCATCTGGGCTCATTTTTCATCGCCCACGCTTATGTTTCGCCTCATTTAATATCATTAATAATTTTACCAGCCGCTATATCGTTTTTTAAAAATTGAACTACCTCTCCTCTGGCTCTAACTTACAATTAAGGGATTTATTCCATAAACAAATGAATCATGTCTATGTATAGATAGATATTATTTTAGTATCTAATTTTATCGGTATTGGCTAATTCAGAATTGTTCTTATAAAAAGAATGCCACATTGCTTGGCCTAAATGAAAAAAATCCACCAGAAGAATATGGAATAAGATAAGCGTTAAAAAAAAACTGCTCGAGGCATTAGCATCAATTATCGATATAAATTAGTATTAGAATACCGCCTAAAGCTGCAACAATAAATGTCTATTCAGGCCATTTAATGGACAAGATGGTCAAATTATTAAGTCTGAATATATGGTTTTTTTATCAAATGAACCATTTCTTTATTTTTCTTTTTGGAGATAATTAAACAATTTTTCTTCTGTAAAATCTGTATTTCTTATAATTACAGTATTATTATTCATGTGTGAACAAAAAACATATAAAATACAATTTCATTCATTTCACCACAAACCTCTTCATCTTGTATCTCAAAGTAATATACACGAGTTTTGCACGTATTTCAGCCTTGTGATGCTCAGGACCAAAACAAGATGCTAACTGCCATGAAGACACATCCTATTGCTACATATGGACTCTTTCTCTCTCCGATCCTTGCACATTTCCAGAAGATACCGCCGACGCTAAAAAAAAAATCAAACGTAAAATAGAAAAAAAAATCACTGCAGTAATTTGAGAAAGGAGAACCAGATTAGAGATGGACGATGGGCGATAGTCGTTACAATCGATTTTATCGATTTATTATTTATCGAATTATCGATTAATCGGGACACCAAAATATCGGATAAAAATAATCGATTATCTTTACATTAAAATCGATTATTTTCTATAAAATCGATTGTAACGACTATCGATTATTTTCTATAAAATCGATTGTAACGACTATCGATTATTTTCTATAAAATCGATTGTAACGACTCAATTATTTTCTATAAAATCGATTGTAACGACTATCGATTATTTTCTATAAAATCGATTGTAACGACTATCGATTACCTTTGCATTAAAATCGATTATTTTTATCCGATATTTTTGTGTCCCGATTAATCGATATTTCGATTTTTTGCGGTTTATTTTGTTGAAATTGATTATTTTCGTGATTCTTTATGGTATAAATCTTCGAGACGTTTCAATTAAAATGAAGAAAACCTTTAAAAAAATTTCCACTATCTTTTTTTTAAAATGAGTGGTTTAAAAAATCGATTACACAATTATTTTCCGATCATTTTTTTAGATAATCGATTTCGCGATATCGATTATCAAGTAATCGATTCTCATAATCGATTATCACGTAATCGATTATTCTCATAATCGATTATCACGTAATCGATTAATCTCATAATCGATTATCACGTAATCGATTATTCTCCTAATCGATTATCACGTAATCGATTATTCTCCTAATCGCTTATCAAGTAATCGATTATTCTCATTATCGATTATCAAGTAATCGATTATTCTCATTATCGATTATCGATTTTATTCGAGTAATCGATTTCTTTTTTTCAATATCGCCCATCTCTAAACCAGATCCAAATCAGTGTTATTCATAACTTTAAATTGATACAGAATGACTATACAAAAAAAATGGGGCGTTATAGGGAGAAATTCTACAAGCAGTTTATTACGATTCATGCACACAGTTGAAAAAGCCTGAATCTGATTTACGAAGAAATCGGTTGACCCAACTGGATTTCATATTGACAGAAAAATCTTTTTCTCCAGTCGTCAAAACGTACATTTAACTAAAATTTATCAGTCAACCAGGGAAAAAAATACAACCAATTGAACATTTTTTTGTTGTTGTGTTATTCATAATTTTAAATTGATACAGAATGACGACACAAAAAAAATGGGCTGTTATAGAGAGAAAATCTATGAGCAGTTTATTACGATTCATGCGCACAGTTGAAAAAGCCTGAATCTGATTTACAAACAAACCAGTTGATCCAACTGGCTTTCATATTGACAGAAAAATCCTTTGCTCCAGTCGTCAAAACATACATTTTATTGAAATTTACCAATCAACCAGGAAAAAAAATAAAACCAATCAAACAAATTTTTTTTTGCCTCCTCTCAAAAATCGTCAAATCGCTTACCCAACTTTTTTCCTGTCCATCAAACTCGGCACGATTGATCTGACATACGCACAAGTGCATATAAGCAGAAGCATAACGGTCAACAAACTCTGAAAGTTGAATAGGGCAGACTACCCAAAAATACGAGGTTAAAAATATTGGCGATGAGTAGTAAACATTGATTTCAACAATTATGGTTATGTTCATCCGATTTTTTAAAAGCCGGTTGCAGAATTACGAAATAAATAAAAAAACACACACAGATTTTTGCATATTTTTGCATAATCAACAAAACTTACCATATTTATCGTTGATTATGAAATTCAACGTTAAATCAAATGCGGACTAAAAAGTGACGATGAGAAAATTGCTGCGCTGTCAAACTCGCTGCGCTGTCAGGTCAGGTTGTTGCTGCTCCGGTTGAGTCAACCGCGTGTTTCTCTGCTCGCTAAATGCTACGCCACTGGATTTTGGAGCTGCTGGAGCGCGGCCGCCATGTTGTTTTCGGCCGAAACTGCCGCACACAAGCGTTCCACAAATTGCCGAGAGTTTCTCGGCGAGTTATTTACACGATTTAATTCGCAACAACAAAAAAAAGGCATTTCGTGAGTATTCGCGAAAGAATATTTTCGCACGATAATAAACGAGAATGAACGACGTTTAATTTCGATGGTTAATCAAAATAAGTGAGTTTATACTGAGAAAGGGAAACCGGAGGTTTTTATGGTGGGGCTGGTTTAGTAGTGGTTTGTGGTCAGCGTGTCTGGTGCCTCTGCCAGTGGTAAAATGGATGTCGAGAAACGTCAATACATTTTCTATCGACAAACCGATGCGATTTTCTAAACGCGCTTTTTCTAAGCGAATATTATTTATTCGCCATTGCCGAATGACATTGCTTAAGGAACGGTGAGTGCTGCTTTCGGGTTTGAGGTGATCGAGTCCATCAGTGGCACGTCGTGTCGCTATTGAAATGGCAGAATTTGTACGCGGCGGACCCAGCGTGTCCAACAGTGCTAAGGTATTATATATTTTTGTCTTTTGTTTCTGCGTATATTGTTTGTTGAATAATAAAACGAAGAATCGGGAGAAGAGAATTGACTATTGGATTGAGAGAATATTGTTGGATTTATTGTTTTTGATTAATTAAAAATTGTGATAAATAAATGAGGAAAAAAAAGTAGGTGGAGTTTTTGATATGATTTGTATTTTTTTTTGCTTATGGACATTGTTGAATAATAAAATGAAGGATCAAGAGAAGAGGATTAATTGTTGGATTGAGAGAATATAATTTCCATAATTTTTTATTAAAAAAAATTATGGTAAATAAATGAGGAAAAAGTAGGTGGAGGTTTTGATATAATTTCTATATTTTTTTGCCTGCATACATTGTTGAATGCTGCAGTTGAATTGCAGTTGAAGAATTGACTGTTGGATTAAGAGCATATAATTTTCGTTATTATTTTCGATTAAAAAATAATGGTGATATGAGAAAAAAGTAGGTGGAGTTTTTGATATTGTTGCTATATTTTTGTTGCTTATGGACATTGTTGAATAATAAAACAAAGGATCAAGAGAAAAGAATTGACTGTTGGATTAAGAGAATATTATTAGAGTCATTATTTTCGATTAATAAAAAATGGTGATAAATAAATGAAGAAAAAGTAGGTAGAGTTTTTGATATTGTTTCTATATTTTTGTGCCTGCTTATATTGTTGAATGATAAAACAAAGGATCAAGAGAAAAGAATTGACTGTTAGATTAAGAGAATATTATTAGAGTTATTATTTTTGATTAATAAAAAATTGTGATAAATAAATGAGGAAAAAGTAGGTGGAGTTTTTGATATTGTTTCTATATTTTTGTTGCCTATTGACATTGTTGAATAATAAAAGGAAGGATCAAGAGAAGATGATTGACTGTTGGAATGAGAGAATATTGTTAGAGTTATTATTTACGATTAATAACAAATTGTGATAAACAAATGAGGAAAAAGTAGGTGGAGTTTTTGATATAATTTGTATTTTTTTTTGCTTATGTACATTGTTGAATAATAAAATGAAGGGTCAAGAGAAGAAGATTAATTGTTGGATTGAGAGGATATAAGTTCTATAATTTTTTATTTAAAAAATGATGATAAATAAATAAGGAAAAAGTAGATGGAGTTTTTGATATAATTTCTATATTTTTTTGCCTGCTGACATTGTTGAATGATAAAACAAAGGATCAAGAGAAGAGAATTGACTGTTGGATTGAGAGAATATTATTAGAGTTATTATTTTCGATCAATAAAAAATGGTGATAAATAAATGAGGAAAAAGTAGGTGGAGTCTTTGATATAATTTGTATATATTTTTTTTTGCTTATGTATATTGTTGAATAATAAAATGAAGGATCAAGAGAAGAGGATTAATTGTTGGATTGAGGGAATATAATTTCCATAATTTTTTTATTTAAAAAAAATGATGATAAATAAATAAGGAAAAAGTAGATAGAGTTTTTGATAGAATTTCCATATTTGTTTGCCTGCTTACATTGTTGAATGATAAAACAAAGGATCAAGAGAAAAGAATTGACTGTTAGATTAAGAGAATATTATTAGAGTTATTATTTTCGATTAATAAAAAATTGTGATAAATAAATGAGGAAAAAGTAGGTGGAGTTTTTGATATTGTTTCTATATTTTTGTTGCCTATGGACATTGTTGAATAATAAAAGGAAGGATGAAGAGAAGAGGATTAATTGTTGGATTGAGAGAATATAATTTCCATAATTTTCTATAAAAAAAGAATGATGATAAATAAATAAGGAAAAAGTAGATGGAGTTTTTGATATAATTTCTATATTTTTTTGCCTGCTGACATTGTTGAATGATAAAACAAAGGATCAAGAGAAGAGAATTGACTGTTGGATTGAGAGAATATTATTAGAGTTATTATTTTCGATTAATAAAAAATGGTGATAAATAAATGAGGAAAAAGTAGGTGGAGTTTTTGATATTGTTTCTATATTTTTGTTGCCTGTGGACATTGTTGAATAATAAAAGGAAGGATGAAGAGAAGAGGATTAATTGTTGGATTGAGAGAATATAATTTCCATAATTTTCTATAAAAAAAGAATGATGATAAATAAATAAGGGAAAAGTAGGTGGAGTTTTTGATAAAATTTCTATATTTTTTTGCCTATGTAAATACATTGTTGAATAATGAAACAAACAATCAAGAGAAGAGAATTAACTATTGGATTGAGAGAATATAATTTTTGTAATTTTTTATAAAACAAAGAATGATGATAATAAATTAATGAGGAAAAAGTAGGTAGAGTTTTTGATATAATTTTGGAGAATTGATGTTGAGGAACTTATGTATATTTTTCTTTGTCCATTTATTTTATTATATTATATTATTCTTTTGCCACTGTTGGCTGTTAGTTCTACTACACTGTCAGTTATGTCAGGAGTTAAAGATTGAGACTATAAATTGTTGGACAACAAGAATCTAATTTTTGTAATTAGAAAGAAAAAAAATGAGAAAATACTAATTGGATTTTTAAATAAAAGGAACAAGGATCTAATTTCCTAATAAATAAAAATAATAAAACAAAGGATCAATGGAAGAGAATTGACTGTTGGATTGAAAGAATATAATTTTTGTAACTCTCCATAAAAAAAACGAATGATGATGATAAATTAATGAGGAAAAATTAGGTGGAGTTTTTGATATAATTTCTATATTTTTTTTCCTGCATACATTGTTGAATAATAAAATGAAGGATCAAGACAATTGAGAGAATATAATTTTTGTAATTTTCTATAAAAAAAAAAATAATGATGATAAATTAATAAGGAAAAAGTAGGTGGAGTTTTTAAAATATAATTTCTATATTTTTTCTTGCTTATGTACATTGTTGAATAATAAAACAAAGGATCAAGAGAAGAGAATTAACTATTAGATTGGTAGAATATAATTTACGTAATTATTTACAATAAAAAAAGAATGGTGATAAATAAGTGAGGAAAAAGTAGGTAAAGTCTTTTATATAATTTTGGAGATTTGATGTTGAGGAACTTGTGCATATTTTTTCTTTGTGTATTCATATCTTATGTCTCTGCTCTATTGACTGTCAGTTATGTCAGGAGTGAAGGATTGAGACAATAAATTGTTGGATGACAAGAATCTAATTATCATAATTTAAAAATAAAGAGAGAATACTATGTAGATTTCTAAATAAAAGGAACACGCATCTAATTTTCAAGAAAAAAAACATGGATTTTCAACTAAACAAATGAGAATTTTTGTAATAAAAAAAGTAAAAAAAATTGGTGGAATTTTAACTTAAAAAATTTGTGTAATTGTGGAAATTATATGTCTTTCTTTATGTATCCATATCTTTCGCCTCTGCTTTGTTGGATGTCAGTTATCATTAAATGTAATGTACAAAGTTCGATAGGGCTGTCCTTATATGGAATCAAATGTTTTCATATTGAAATTGTTATTTATAGATTGGTAATAAAGTAAGTGAGAGCATTATAAAATAAAGAACTAAAAAGAGTGACAATAATTCATGGATAAATTGGCAGTATTAAGTATTCTTCACTTCCATAAATACTTTGATAGTAATTTTATGTTTCATTGTCTCTACTTATCTTTTTTCTGCTCCATTTTGTATTTTTCAATATTTTAAAAACTTGATCTTTTTTTTTAAATAAAATGTTGCTACAATTTTTCATTAACAAAAACGAAAAAAATAAATAAAGTAAATAATGAATTTATAAATTAATTGAACCGATAAATAAACAAATGGAGTAAATAAAAAATCACTATTTGTAGATTGACAATTAATGAGTTGTTAATTTCGTAATTCAATAAACCAACTAGTAATGAAAGTGTTATCTAAATCCAACAATAATTTAAAAAATTGTAATTTTTATTGTCTACATTTAATCAAGATCCAATATTCAATTGTCTTTGTCTTACTTTACATATTTGACTGTTTTTTATAATGTTATTTATCATTGAATATTTCCAGATTGATCGCCAATTGCCTGTAAGTATCATTGAATAAAATATAGAGTGTGAGAATAATCCAAGCTTATATTCCAAGAAACATGTTTTTCTGAATAACTGAATTACAAAGAAAAATCTATTTTTCAAAACCTCACTTTAACTCTGAATATAGATTAATTATTATTATTATGTTAAAAAATAAATTAAAGGCTAACAATAATTCACAATTATGTTTAATAAAAAAAACCATGTTTCTCTCAATAACTCGACTGAAATAATTTAATCATAGACTGTATAATATTCTGCTTTTTTTTGTAGTCAATTAAAGATAATATAATCTAAAATTATTTCTTATTGAAATTTATGAGATTCTAAAATATAATACACCATAAAATTTGCTCTATTTTTAAACTCAGCAAATAAAATAATTGCATGATGATTACAATCAAGAAAAACTGGAAAATGTTAGGAAAAAAAAATGAAATCAGGGAATCTGAATATAATAGTATTTAAAAAATATTTGTATTATATTTGCAGTTCCGCACTATTATAATACACAGATTTTTTCAGGCACGATCTTACACAGAAGCGAATGCTTGCAATTTCCAGATTGATCATAACAGCAAAGGAGGCTCGCCGAGTACAGGAAGCGAGGATGGAGGTCCGAATGAATCTCTCAATGCGGAAAACGAATTTGATCCTTTTCTGGAAAATATACCCGACGATCCGCAAGATACGGAAGAGCCGGATAGCACAAATAACACATTTTTAACTGCTCCGCCGGAAAATCAGTACGAATAATGCGATTTAAAGGAGTAATTTTTTTTTTTTTACTGGTGTTATTATCGATGTTACAATTTATTTTGCCAACAGGTGGTATCATGGAAGACTGGACAGATTCACGGCGGAGGAGAGACTATGGGATGCCAGTAAAATGGGCAGTTATCTCGTTAGGGAAAGCGACAGAAAGCCCGGAAGTTACGTTCTATCTTATCTTGGAAGAACGGGTATCAATCACTTTCGTATCACTGCAGTCTGCGGCGACTACTATATCGGTAGGAAACAGTGAATGAGCATGTTATTTTTACAATGATAACTCACATTAATTTATCATTCCGGAGAAATTTTATATATTTCCTTCCTCATAGAGAAAAAAGGGGTTTAGAAAAAAGACTCAACTTTGCAGCCTTTTTTTCTTTTCATTTATAAATGTAATATACATTTATAAAAATTATTATCAAGTAATAAATAGTATAAAATTGACCATTTAATATTTTCAAAGAAGAGGTTTTTCCACGAATTAAAAAAAAAGGAAAAGTATTGGGCTTAAAATGTTCGCATTCGCGTGTAGTTTTTTTTAAATAATAAAAATGCTTGAACATTTCGAAAAGTCGATTTTTAGTTTTATTTGTGTAAATAAAAATTTGGAATTGTTAGATAATTTTTGCAATATTCTCACATGGAAGTAAACTAGAGAAATAAAGAAGATTTGTATACAACATTTTTCGATATTCTCCATATCCTAAAAAATGTGAGCATTTGAAAAAAAAAAAACTTTTTTTATCGATCATAAATGATCATTTTGATTAAAAATCTGAAAAAAAAGGATGTAAAGTAGAAACTTGCACATTGCTTCCTCATTCTTTTTCGCTTTTTAAAAAGCCGCCTCTATGAGGAAGTTTCTTTATTTTATTGTTGGTTTCTTCATAGAGAAAGCTTTGCGAACGATGAAAGTTATTGACGAAGTTGATGATTTCTGACGATTTACAAAATCCAGCGCGACACCAATAAATTTTTAAAAAATTCATAATCACGTAAAATCCGAACGGCTTTACCGATCATCACCAAATTTGGTACGTAGCAGGACTGAATGGTATTTTTCCTGTATAGAAAATTTCAGTCGATTAGTTGAAATTTTACCAGAATTAGAGCAAAACGAAATTTTTTTGAAAAATTCAAAATCTCATAAAAACCGAACCGCTTTACCGATTTGGCCCAAATTCAATACTAAAGGTCGTATCACTTTGTTCAATTTTAATACGAAGTTTCAGCCTAATAGCTAAAAATTCGTTCGAGCTAGAGGATTTACGTACTTTTTGCAAATTTTCAAAATTCTTATAAAAATGAAATGCGTTAAGCGATTTTTGTGAAATTTATACCAATTGAAGATTAGCCCGTACTGTATATGTTGTTTCAATTTTAGCTGATTCGGTCGAATACTTTATAAGTTACAGTTATAGGAATTTTTGGTCTTTCATCACACCTACACACACACATACGTCCGGACAATTTTTCTAAACCACTTTTCTCGATGTTTCAGACCATTTTAAACGTTTGGACATGAAAATCTTGAAAAAAAAATGTTCATGAAAACAAAACTTTCTGTATGAAGAAGCAAAAATAGAGAGTGCTCTATTCATTACGACTTCCTTAAGGGGATGCTGGAGTAGATTTTTTTACCGACTTTGGTCGGTAAAAAGCTTCGGTTTCGTAGTTTACAAACTACGTTGTTGATATATTACAAATATGTTTCAAATTGCACAGGATTACAATATCAACATAGGCGCATCGGCGTCCGCTCGAATTTTGAATGAAAACACTTGAAAAATAAAGAAAATCGTAATTTTGTAAACGTACCGAAAACCAATATGGCTGCTCGATCTGTCAACACCACCTATTTCGTCCTATATAAACATTTCTAGACATCACATTCAAAAGAATAACGTAGACGCCGATTCTATGAGGTTCTTCGCAATTTTTAATACTGTTGGATTGGTGATAGCACAAAAGAAGCGCACGTAGTTTGTAAAGTACGTTTACGCAGTTTGTTCGCGATCAGAGTAGGTCGAGAAGAGCGCGAATGAAGTTTCCCCATTGGGACACAGGTGGCGCCGACGTAGTCTTTTTACTTTTGGAAAAGCTCCGAGCCTTTGCAACGCGAACGTAGTATAAATTATATATGGATTTGGCTTGTGTAGTCGACATTCAGATGGTTTTGGAATATTCAGAAATCATCACAGAATTGACGTCCGGTCTGATTGTACATATCTAATTTCCAGAAAAAATTATATCTAACAGCAACGGTCTGTTGCCATATCGTGTGCGGCCATATTGAATTTCGGGAGATTAAGTAGCTTTTGCCAAAAGTAAACAGACTACATCGGCGCCATCAGTGTCATAATCGGAAAATTTACCGACCAAAGTCGACAGAAACCGACTTCGGTCGACTTCGGTCTGATTTTACATATCTAATTTCCAGAAACAATTACATCTTACAGCAAAGGTCTGTTGACATCTGGTGTGCGGCCATTTTGCTTTTCGAGAGTTTCGGTATCTTTTGCCAAAAGTAAACAGATTACGTCGGCGCCACCTGTGTCCTAATCGGAAAACTTACCGACCGAAGTCAGTTTCTGTCGACTTTGATACACTATTCGTGGATTTGGCTTGTGTAGTCGACATTCAGATGGTTTTGGAATATTCAGAAATCATCACAGAATTGACGTCCGGTCTGATTGTACATATCTAATTTCCAGAAAAAATTATATCTAACAGCAACGGTCTGTTGCCATATCGTGTGCGGCCATATTGAATTTCGGGAGATTCAGTAGCTTTTGCCAAAAGTAAACAGACTACGTCGGCGCCATCTGTGTCATAATCGGAAAACTTACCGAGTTTTCCGATTAGGACACAGGTGGCGCCGACGTAATCTGTTTACTTTTGGCAAAAGATACTGAAACTCCCGAAAAGCAAAACGGCCGCACACCATATGTCAACAGACCTTTGCTGTAAGATATAATTTTTTCTGGAAATTAGATATGTAAAATCAGACCGGACGTCAATTTTGTGATGATTTCTAAATATTCCAAAACCATCAGAATGTTAACTACACAAGCCAAATCCATATATAGTGTATACTACGGTCGCATTGCAGAGGCTCGGAGCTTTTGCCAAAAGTAAACAGACTACGTCAGCGCCACCTTTCTCCTAATGACGGAACTATATTCATGCTCTTTACCAGCTCTGAGCCTGTGCGAAAAGCAAACAGTCTTTGCAATCGTAGTATACACTATTCGTGGATTTGGTTTGTGTAATCGACATTCCGACGGTTTTTAAAGGTTCAGGAATAATCAAAGAATGGGTGTCCGGTCTGATTTAACACATCTGAGTTCCAGAAACGTTTATATCTTACCTCAAAGGACCTGTTGACATTTCGAGCGGCCATATTGGTTTTTGAGAGGTTCAGTAATATACAATTTCTCACATTTCTTGTATATTTTGAACAGTAATTCGACCGGACACCCAAGCATGAATGTTTTTATTAAATCCCTGCAAAATTTGACGTATGTTTGTAGCATATTTTCGATGAATAGTGAATACTACGAAATCGCCTATTTTTACCGAACAAAGTCGGTAAAAAAATCTACTCCAGCATCCCCTTAATTTGATTGACCTTTTGGTGAAAGACAAATGTCTGAATTTTAACATTTATTGTCTTAGGTGGTCGACAGTTCAACAGTCTGTCAGATTTAGTGGCCTACTATACTCACTGTTCAGATCTGTTAAAAAGAGAGCGCCTTATACACCCCACACCCCCGCCAGAGCCGGTTAATGATAAAAAACGAATTGTCGCTATATTGCCATATACGAAAATGCCGGACACCGACGAATTGACCTTTCAAAAGGGTGATATTTTCTTCGTTCACAACGACATGGGAGACGGATGGCTGTGGGTTACCGCCCATAGAACCGGAGAACAGGGTCTAATTTTTCGCGAATTGGTTGATGATCTCGATGATTCCATCGATCCCAATACTGTTTTTTCGTGGTTTCATCCTAACGTTACGAAGAGCGAGGCTGTCGATATGTTGGTCAAAGCAGGCCCAGGAAGTTTTCTAGTAAGTGAATTACGAAACATTTAAAAATGAAATTTAGATCGTACTTCTTAAAAATAATAAAAATTATATATAATTTTAATTATTTTTTAATTATTTATTATTATATATAATTTTTATTATATTTTTATATATTTTAATATATAAAAATTATTATAATAATTGTATATAATAATTAAAAATAATTTTTATTTAGTAGAATACTTCATAAACATTAAAAGATTAATTTTTTTTGTATTTAATTTCCACATACGATAATATACGGCCACCTCTCTGTAAGTGCGTTTTTAGTAAGTACTTTATTATATTTGTTAATTAATGTGATAAATTTCGTAATAATGCAGTACATCGCACTTGCAGAGAAGATAATAAATTTGTCCGTATTACTTAAATTTATCGAATTAAATAATTTTCTAATTTGGAACAGTTATTGTTTGAAATTTCTGTTAATAATAATTCGACTTTATTAAAAATTTCAATTTAACGGTTTAATGCTGTAAATTAGTTTTCCAGTGGAATTTAATTTATTTCACAGTAAATTCATTCCATCGTTTTTTTTATTTAAATTTCTCGAATTAAATAATTTCCTAATTTGGAACAGTTATTGTTTGAAATTTCTGTTAATAATATAATTTGACTTTATTAAACATTTCAATTTACCTGTTTCATCCCGTAAATTAGTTTTCCAGTAGAATTTAATTTATTTCACAGTAAATTAATTCCATCGTATTTTTTATTTAAATTTCTCGAATTAAATAATTTCCTAATTTGGAACAGTTATTGTTTGAAATTTCTGTTAATAATATAATTTGACTTTATTAAACATTTCAATTTACCTGTTTCATGCCGTAAATTAGTTTTCCAGTAGAATTTAATTTATTTCACAGTAAATTAACTCCATACTTTTTTTACTTAAATTTCTCGAATTGAATAATTTCCTAATTTGCAACAGTTATTGTTTGAAACTTTTGTTAATAACAATTCGAGCTTATTAAACTTTTGAATTTAACTGTTTAATGCCATAAATTAGCTTTCCAGTAGATTTTAATTTATTTCACAGTAAATTCATTGTATCGTTTTTAATCATGACTATATTGTAGTATTTTAAGCATTTTCAAATCCCTTTCGAATCTACAATGTATATTTAATTTCTTCAGGTCAGACCATCAGACAATAGTCCGGGAGATTATTCACTATTCTTCCACATAAATAATCAAATTCAGCGATTCAGAATCGAAAAGAAAGGAGTGCGATATCTCATGGGAGGACGAACTTTCGAGTGTCTCGATGCTGTGATAAACAGGTGATTATCCGACGTCATTAAGGAGGTTGGAGCGTTTCACACTAGTGAAATCAGTGCTAAATTTTTAAAAGCGTTTCTACAATTTCAGATGGTTTAATAATCGGTTCCAAGGTGTTAATCACATAGCAGCATTAGTTCTTGATATTCAAATACATTCACAGCTGTGATATCAACAGTAAATCGATCCATATCGGCAAATTTCCGATGTTATGTTTTTTCATCCAGTTTTTTTAAAGGCTAAACCGTAATATCAGTCCGATTATGACGACCAATAGCTCATTTTGTTTACTAAAAGATATTCTATCGATTGGCCGTCTATTTTTTTAAATCGTATTAGTAGTTCAGAAGATACAACCGTTTGTTTATCCTATCATAACCTAACATCAAGTATACAAATGGCTGTAACTTTTGAACGCCTGATACTATAGAAAATCCGGACGGTCAATCGATTAAGGATCTTCCACTGATCAAAATGAGCTATGTTTCGTCATAATCGGACTGATATTACGGTTTACCCTTTTGCTAAACTGGATAAAAAAACATGACATCGGAAATTTGGAGATATTGATCGATTTACTGTTCATATGACAGCTGTGAATGTATTTTAATGTCAAGAACTAATGCTGCTGCTATGTGATTAACACCTTGGAACCAGAGTTGTAAATCCCCATTAATTCATAAGGTATAGTTTACAGTAGTTTGTTTTGTAATTATGATTTCATAATAATAATATGTAGTGATTATAAAATAGAGTGTAAACATTTGAATAGCTGAAAAAAATACTAATTTTTGCTTTAATATTGCAAGAAATAGTGGGAAAAATGGAAGAAATAAGTAATGCATTACTTATTTCTTTCCATTTTTTCAAAAGGATTACCGTGAATTTTTATTGAAAGATAATAATTTTTGCAGCCATTCCAAAGTTTAATCATCATATTACAATCGCTACATGTTATTATTATAAAATCATAATTATAGAGCTGATCGTATCATCATCATTATTTCTATAAGTATTAGGCACTTACAACTCTGGTTTAAACCACCAGAAATTGTAGATATGCTTTTGAAAATGAAAATTAAATCGTTTAATATTGAACGAAAAATAAAATGTTATCCCTTTCAGATATCGAAAAGAGCAAATAGTCGAAGGTCACACATTGGTACAGGCGATGGTAACAGAACCTGATGGTAGTGTGCGAGTTAATCGAGAGGTTCAACACGCAGAAAAGATTTACGCAACCTTACGCGAATGCCGTGAGCAATCGGGCGCGAAGAAAAACAAGGGCATTAAAATGCAAGGATATTTGGAGAAAAAATCGGAAAAGAACAAAAAGTGGAAAGCACTTTATTTCGTGCTTCTTGTAGACGCAACCGACACGCATCTCTATCTTTATGACAATCCGAAACGAACGAAACCTAAAGGTCTCATCGATCTGAGTTGCGCTTATCTGTATCAGGTAATTATTATTATTTTTTTTTGCTATCGTGTAATCAGATATCGGCAAATTTACTTTTGTTAAATACGCACCTTCTGCTTATTTATCCTTTAATTTATTTATTCGTACATACTCAATAAAATGTGCATGTTCTAATTTTTATTTAATACAAATTTTGCATCATTATGAATCCAAAGCCGTAAGTCATTTTTTTTTTAGGTTCTTTAAAAAAATATACAACTTCTGAATTGAATTTTTGTTTGAATTTGTTTGAATTTCGTGAAATGGAAATCAAGTAATTAAGTTTAATCGAATAAAATTCGTTACGTTTATTTTACATTCATTTATTTCTGCAATTCACAGCGAACAAAAAAATATCACTTTTCACATTTATCAAATTTTCAATAAAAAATTAATTGTTTGATACTAAGTCAAGAAATGCACATTTTAAATTAGCTAAAGCGTAAAAATTCGTTACATTTATTTTACATTCATTTATTTCTACAATTCACAGCGAAAAAGAATAAATATCACTTTTCACTTTTATCAAATTTCAATAAAAAATTAATTGTCCGATACTAAGTCAAGAAATGCACATTTTAAATTAGCTAAAGTGTAAAAATTCGTTGCATTTATTTAACATTCATTTATTTCTGCAATTCACAGCGAAAAAAATAAATATCACTTTTCACTTTTATCAAATTTTCAATAAAAAATTAATTGTCCGATACTAAGTCAAGAAATGCACATTTTAAATTAGCTAAATCGTAAAAATTCGTTACATTTATTTTACATTCATTTATTTTTGCAATTCACAGCGAAAAAAAATAAATATCACTTTTCACTTTTATCAAATTTTCACATGTAATACCACAAGAGCTTTGAAATTATCGGATATTTCCTGACAGGTTCGTTGCAAACAAATGAACGAGTCAAGTTTTCCAGGTTAAAAAATCACGAGCGCGTACCGCGAGTGATTTTTCTGGAAAACTTGACGAGTTTATTTGTTTGCAGGGAACCTGGAGGGAAATATCAGATTAATTTCGAAGCTCGAGTTATATTCGGGGGATTATTTTTTCTATTCAAATTGCGACAAATGGAATTGCACCATGAGACAAAAATTATCATTCTGACAAGGAAATTTCATAATCAGATCAAAAACCTTTTAATTCATGTTTAAAGTATTGCAGTTAAATACACAATTGTTATAGACATTTGTATATTGATTCCAGACTGAGGTTTTCGATTTAATCGTATTAACAGGGACATTCCCCTTTACTTTTTCATCAATAGTTTGCAAGGATTCAACTCCAAACCTACTCATATCAAATAAAAATCCTTTGACTGCCACAATAAAATTCAATCTGTCAGTTTGACAGATGGTTGACGCGGCTAATAGATTTTTTGTTTTATATATATAACCAACACGCAAAATTATCAAAAAATTATCAGTATAATACCGTGTAGCTTGCCCCACGTGACGTCGAATGGTGCAATTCCATTGGTCGAAATTTGGATGGGAAAAATAATAAATAAAAAATTAATTGTCCGATATTAAGTCAAGAAATGCACATTTTAAATTAGCTAAAGTGTAAAAATTCGTTGCATTTATTTAACATTCATTTATTTCTACAATTCAGAGCGAAAAAAAAAATAAATATCACTTTTCACTTTTATCAAATTTTCAATAAAAAATTAATTGTTCGATACTAAGTCAAGGAATGCACATTTTAAATTAGCCAAAGCGTAAAAATTCGTTACATTTATTTTCCATTAATTGATTTCTGCAGTTCACAACGAAAAAAAATAATTATCACTTTTCACTTTTATCAAATTTCAATAAAAAATTCATTGTTCGATACTAAGTCAAGAAATGCACATTTTAAATTAGCCAAAGCGTAAAAATTCGTTACATTTATTTTCCATTAATTGATTTCTGCAATACACAGCGAAAAAAAATAATGATCACTTTTCACTTTTATCAAATTCTCAACAAAAAATTAATTGTACGTTACTAAGTCAAGAAATGCACATTTTATATTGGCTAAAGCGTAAAAATTCGTTACATTTATTTTACATTCATTTATTTCTACAATTCACAGCGAAAAAAAAATATTACTTTTCACTTTTATCAAATTTTCAATAAAAAATTAATTGTCCGATACTAAGTCAAGAAATGCACATTTTAAATTAGCTAAAGCGTAAAAATTCGTTACATTTATTTTACATTCATTTATTTCTGCAATTCACAGCGAAAAAAAAGATATCACTTTTCACTTTTATCAAATTTTCAATAAAAAATTAATTGTTCGATACTGAGTCAAGAAATGCACATTTTTAATTAGCTAAAGTGATTATCTCCATTTTTAACACAACCTGTAATTTCGATTGTAAACGTTGTATCAATCTGTTCTACTTTCAGGTACACGAGAGCGTTTTTGACAGACCCCATTGCTTTCAATTGGTAGAACGGGCTCTGCCATGTTTAGCCACAATAACATATTTAGCTGCCCCAAATTTCGAGAATTCTCAAGACTGGATAAACGCACTAAAGCCACTGTGTGTTTCGCAATTAACACGAGCACCGAAAGTCGCGCGTTTGCGTGAATTACGCTCGCTTCATCTTCACATACTTGACGCACATAGATTACCGTATAAATTCGTTCCTAATCCTTTTATAATAGTGGCTCTAAACAACGTTAAAGTCGCGAGAACAAAAGTCAAAACTGGTCTCGATCCGTTGTGGGACGAGGAATTCGTTTTGGAGTAAGTATTTCCCATTTCTGTCGTTTTTTTTCGGCAAAAACGCGCCATTGATTTTTCGCTTCCTCACAGAGAAATTTTTTCTTTTCGTTTCCTCAAATTTGTAATTACCGAGCTAAATAATTTTTATACAAATAAATTCATGCTAAAGAAGTATCGGTATAGAATTTGGAATTAATCTATAAATTACTTTGGTTTCTATGGAATTTCGAATTTTTCGAAAAATTTACTTTTTGCTCATGTAAAATATCTTAAGGACGATCGGTGACGACTGTCAAAGTCAAATCAGAGATAAATTTTTGTAATCGATTCTTTAAAGTTTAATGCATTAAATAATAGTTGTGGAGGTCGATTTGTATTGAAGCATGTAGACTTAATCCAAAGAAAGATTAATAGTGACGGATTTGCATAAATATTAACTGATTAACATTTCTTTTCAATGGGATACATTTTCGTTCAGTTTTTTTCAAGTATAATCTGTAATTCTTGGCCGATTTGAATGAGTGACAGCTCATTCTCTACCTTAAAAGATACTCTACGAATTGACCGCCTAGATATTTCATAGTGTTAATTGTTTAATAATTCTAGACTGTTGTTTAACAGAAATTAAAATAATTTCATAAACAACAGGCTATAATTATGAAACGATGAACACTATGAAATATCTAGGAGGTCAATTCGTAGAGTACCTTTTAAGAAAAACAATGAGCTATCGTTAACAAAAATCGGCAAAGAATTAAAGATAATACTTGGAAAAAACTGAACGAAAATATATCACACTGAAAAGAAACGTTAATCAGTTAATCTTTATGCAAATCCGTGACTATTAATCTTTCTCTGGATTAAGTCTACATGCTTCAATACAAATCACCCTCCACTGTTATTATTTAATGCATTAAACTTTAAAGAATCGATCGCGAAAATTTATCTCTGATTTGACTTTGGGAGTGGCCACCGATCCTCCTTAAAATAAATTCAAATTTTCTACAGACGAAAAATAATACTGAAAGACACTATTTCTCTAAAATTGTCATTTTATTGCTAATAAATTTCATATTATTTCATTATTCTTTATGAGGAAGCCAAAAATTATAAATATTTTGGTGGCTTTGTAAAAAAAAATGGAAATGAATGAGGAAGTAATGTGTAATGTTCTACTTTGCAACTTTTTAAATTTTTTTTTAAAGAGATGTGCCCCCAGACGTGATGAATTTCTCGTTGACGCTGTACAATAAAACGAAACGTAGCAAAGACACGGAAGTCGCGGAACTCTCAGTGGAACTCGCAAATTTGGCTAACGGAGAGGAAATGGACGAGTGGCATCCATTGTCAGGAGTAACGCCTATCGGGGAATGGGGAGCATTGCGATTACGCTTAAGGTATTATTACATACAATCAGTGTTGTTAAGTCGTCATTACTTTACGATATAAAGTTTACAGAACAGTTTATCTTGTAGTTACGAATTTGTAATGATAACCTGTAGCGATTATAAAATGATATGTGAACTTTTGAATAGCTTTAAGAAAAATCGAATTTTAAATTAAATTTTGGGAGAAACTGTGAGAATAATGGACAACCACAGGCCTTCATTACTTTAGAAATGTATTAACAGTATTTCTCCATTTTTTCAATAAGATTATCATGAAATTTTATGGGGAAGTTAATATTTTTTGCCTCTATTCAAAAGTTTACCCATCATATTATAATCACTCCAAATTATTATTATAAAAACATAATTACAAAGCCAATTGTAGCATTAATTTTGTTTAAAAAATTATTAGGGTTTTATAACTCTGGTTGTAAGTCCCCATTACTTTACCATATAAAGTTTACAGAACAGTTTGTCTTGTAGTTACGAATTTGTACTGATAACCTGTAGCGATTATAAAATGATATGTGAACTTTTGAATAGCTTTAAGAAAAATCGAATTTTAAATTAAATTTTGGGAGAAATTGTGAGAATAATGGACAACCACAGGTCTCCATTACTTTAGAAATGCATTAACAGTATTTCTCCATTTTTTCAATAAGATTATCATGAAATTTTATGGGGAAATTAATATTTTTTGCCTCTATTCAAAAGTTTAGCCATCATATTATAATCACTCCAAATTATTATTATAAAAACATAATTATAAAGTCAATTGTAGCATTAATTTTGTTTAAAAAATTATTAGGGTTTTATAACTCTGGTTGTAAGTCCCCATTACTTTACGATATAAAGTTTACAGAACAGTTTGTCTTGTAGTTACGAATTTGTAATGATAACCTGTAGTGATTATAAAATGATATGTGAACTTTTGAATAGCTTTAAGAAAAATCGAATTTTAAATTAAATTTTGGGAGAAATTGTAAGAATAATGGACAACCACAGGTCTTTATTACTTTAGAAATGCATTAACAGTAGTTCTCTATTTTTTCAATAAGATTATCATGAAATTTTATGGGGAATTAATATTTTTTGCTTCTATTAAAAAATTTACCCATCATATTATAATCACTCCAAATTATTATTATAAAAACATAATTACAAAGGCAATTGTAGCATTAATTTTGTTTAAAAAATATAATTAGATTTTTACAACTCTGCATATAATTTCAACAATTTATGACCATTTGGCGAACAAATTAAAAAATTACGAAAAGGTGAAAATCGGTAATAATCATTGATGGGTATTTTACTTGTTTGACTGTTGATATTTTTTAAATTTTCTGTTGACCTTTAAACCTAGAATTTTTTCCAAAAAGGCAAAGTCATCTTTTATTTTCTGCCTCGACAACAATTTTTTGTTTGTTTTTTACAATCAAAATTTATAAACTCATTCTTTTGCTATGATTTTACCTTTTTTCCTCTGGAGCTTTGTAAACTTACAATTCACTTAAGAATTTTTTTCTATTCAAATTGATTATAATAAATATGTTAATAAATGTAATACTATAGTAAACAATTGAAATATTGCTATAAAACAACAGTAGCTGCGTATATTTACTCATTTTCCAGGGGTTAAGAGATAACATTAATGAGAGAAGATAAAGAAACCACAAGAAAGCGGAATATTCTTTGTACATGAAAAATATTTAGAAAAACAAACAAACAAACAAAATATTTCTAAACAAAACTCTCGATTGTCGGCGACTGAAGTAATTAAGCGCAAAGTCCTTTTGTAGATATACAGAATATAAAACTGCCACCGTTTTTTTTTATCGGTGCTTTATCTTTTCAATAGCTCAAGTGAATGATTGTTTGTTGCCGCAAAGGCTTCAATTATCTCTTGTAGAACAGAAAGCTTTATCGTTTCTCTCCCTAACGCATCAACACTGCTATTAATACAGATACAGACACGATCTTGCAATGCCACCGGAAGAATACAGTCCTCTGCAAGAATTGCTGCTCGATCCGGAATTGCACGTTGTCAGGGCATTGGCCGATGTTTGTCACTTGGATCGAGTTCCTCTGGCAAATAGCCTGTTACGTATATTCAGGCACGAAAGAAAAGAGGCAGATTTATTGCGTTCCTTGAATCAAGCCGAAGTACGTATTAAATTTTCGTCTTCGTTTCGTTATCTTATTCGCATTAACATATCTACTCGATAAAAAATGTATTTAAAATACTTTCTGAATAATTATGAATACGTCTATTAAATATTAAAATTTATTATAAAAAATATATGGGGCATTCCATCCCGATTCGACCTGGATGCACCAGATTTTATTTTTTTATTTTTTCTATGCAATTTTTTTTTATTTATTTTTTTTTGTAGTGACGTATCGAATGCCATCATTTAAAAATCTGAGAAAATTCTGAAAAATACTTTGTTGAATATCAATATTTTCTAGCTTATAGCCAAAGTGGGCTAAATATTTCTTCTTATCGTTTTTAAGCTTTTTTGATTTTAAAGAATTATGAAAAAATAGAAAAAAAAAAAAAATCTACTACAGGCGATTGGTCAAACGTTTATTTGTGTAAACTTGGATTTAAAAAAAAATTCAGATTTTTAGGAATTGGTCACATTTTTCTGAACTAAGACTATTGCAGCGCTATATTACGCCACATTCTAGCACCAGCATGCCATAATTAAAAAATCTGGAAAAATTCTGAAAAATACAGTTTCATATACAGAAATGTTTGACAAGTCGTCCATAGTAGATTGATTTTTTTTTCTATTTTTTTATAATTTTTTAAATCAAAAAAGCTTAAAAACTATGTGAAGAAAAATGTTCCACACTTTGGCTCTAAGCTAGAAAATTTTGAGATTCGACAAAGTATTTTTCAGAATTTTTCCAGATTTTTAAATTATGGCATGCTGGTGCTAGAATGTGGCGTATATGGTGCTGGAATAGTTTAGAAAAATGTGACCAATTCCTAAAAATCTGAATTTTTTTTTAAATCCGAGTTTACATAAATAAACGTTTGACCAATCACCTGTAATAGATTAATTTTTTTTCTTCTATTTTTTCATAATTTTTTTATATAAAAAGCTCAAAAACTATATGAAGAAAAATTTTGCCCATTTTGCCTATAAGCTAGAAAATTTTGATATCCAACAAAGTATTTTTCAGAATTTTTTTAGATTTTTAAATTATGGCATTCGATATGTCACTTTAAAAAAATATTTACAAAAAATTTGCATAGAAAAAATAAAAAAATAAAATCTGGTGCATTTGACGGTCTAACCAATTCTCCAAAAAATTACGAGCCAAATCGACCATTCCAAAAATATATGGAATATATTTTATATATATTAAAGAACCTAAAAATATATGGAATATATTTTATATATATTAAAGAACCTAAAAATATATGGAATGCTCCATATATTTTTCGAAATAATGAATAATTATTGCAGAAAGTGAAAATAAATTTTGCATAATAATTAATCGTATTTCGTTTAAAAGATTATTTGGAAAACTTTGATGTTGAATGGATGTCCATGTTGGATTTTTTTTTACCATTGTTCTTGTTTTAAACTACGTTTTACACTTTATTTCCGAAGGTTGATAAGGAAGATGAAACTCCGACGCTCTTTCGAGCTGCCAGCCTTACTACAACCCTAATGGATCTTTATATGAAATCCGTGTGTACGTCTTTTCTAAAAGCTGCTTTACGCGAGACGATAGTGAAGCTCATCGAGAGTAAACAGAGCTGTGAATTAAACCCAACGAAAATGGACTCGCCCGAAGACGCCTGCAGCAATGCCGAATTTTTATTACAAGTAAATTACCAAATCATTGATATATATTCATTAGAAAACGAATTTTGCTAGGTAATTTTAGTACATGTAGTAATAGCAACAGTAAACGTACTTGCGAGAAACGCTTCGACCGCTCGCCATCTAGTGGCATCGTACGAAACACTGATATTCAGTACTCCGCTAGATGGCGAGCGGTCGAAGCGTTTCTCGCAAGTGACTTGAAGCCTGAACGTATATAAGACTGCAAAACTGTCCTGAGTTCGACTATACATGAGGGGTTTACCCTTCGTTGACGTACCGATATGTACTGTCTCGACACCAAGGGAAAGCAACAACAGGTTTCGCTTGATTCCTCTGAAGAATTTCATTAAGATTTTTTCAACGATTTTTCTGTTTAATGGACGGAATGTTTTCACGATTCTCTTAAAGACGCTTTTCAAGATTCTTTCGAAAATTCTCAGAACGCTTTCGGATAGAAAGAATCTTGAAAAGAATCCCGGAAAGAATCTTGCTTGGATCCTATACGTGATTCTTTTCAAGATTCCTTTAAAGATTCTTTCAAGACTTTTTTTAAGATTCTTTAAAAGATTTTTTCAAGACTTTTTTTAAGATTCTTTAAAAGATTTTTTCAAGACTTTTTTTAAGATTCTTTAAAAGATTCTTCACAAGATTCTTTTTTTCTACGCGGGAAGGGAAAGCAGCAACAGGTTTCGCTCGATTTCTATGAAGTATTTCATTAACATTTTTTCGACGATTTTTCTGTTTAATGGACGGAATCTTTTCACGATCCTCTTAAAGACGTTTTTCAAGATTCCTTCGAAGATTCTTTGACAGATTCTCAGAACGCTTTCGGATAGAAAGAATCCTGAAAAGAATCTTGCTTGGATCCTTTACGTGATTCTTTTCAAGATTCCTTTAAAGTTTCTTTCAAGACTTTTTTTAAGATTCTTTCAAGACTTTTTTAAAGATTCATTAAAATATTTTTTCAAGACTTTTTTAAAGATTCATTAAAATATTTTTTCAAGACTTTTTTAAAGATTCTTTAAAAGATTTTTTCAAGACTTTTTTTTAAGATTCTTTAAAAGATTTTTTCAAGACTTTTTTTAAGATTCTTTAAAAGATTTTTTCAAGACTTTTTTTAAGATTCTTTAAAAGATTCTTCACAAGATTCTTTTTTTCTACACGGGAAGGGAAAACAGCAACAGGTTTAGCTCGATTCCTGTGAAGAATTTCATTAAGATTTTTTCATCGATTTTTCTGTTTAATGGACGGAATCTTTTCACGATTCTCTTAAAGACGCTTTTCAAGATTCTTTCGAAGATTCTTTGAAAGATTCTCAGAACACTTTCGGATAGAAAGAATCTTGAAAAGAATCCTGGAAAGAATCTTGCTTGGATCCTATACGTGATTCTTTTCAAGATTCCTTTAAAGATTCTTTCAAGACTTTTTTTAAGATTCTTTAAAAGATTTTTTCAAGACTTTTTTTTAAGATTCTTTAAAAGATTTTTTCAAGACTTTTATTAAGATTCTTTACAAGATTTTTTCAAGACTTTTTTTAAGATTCTTCACAAGATTCTTTTTTTCTACGCGAGAAGGGAAAGCAGCAACAGGTTTAGCTCGATTCCTCTGAAGAATTTCATTAAGATTTTTTCAACGATTTTTCTGTTTAATGGACGGAATCTTTTCACGATTCTCTTAAAGACGCTTTTCAAGATTCTTTCGAAGATTCTTTGAAAGATTCGCAGAACGCTTTCGGATAGAAAGAATCGTGAAAAGAATCCTGAAAAGAATCTTGCTTTTCAAGATTCCTTTAAAGTTTCTTTCAAGACTTTTTTAAAGATTCTTTCAAGACTTTTTTAAAGATTCATTAAAAGATTTTTTCAAGACTTTTTTAAAGATTCTTTAAAAGATTTTTTCAAGACTTTTTTTAAGATTCTTTAAAAGATTCTTCACAAGATTCTTTTTTTCTACGCGGAAAGGGAAAGCAGCAACAGGTTTCCCTCGTTTCCTCTGAAGAATTTCATTAAGATTTTTTCAACGATTTTTCTGTTTAATGGACGGAATCTTTTCACGATTCTCTTAAAGACGCTTTTCAAGATTCTTTCGAAGATTCTTTGAAAGATTCTCAGAACGCTTTCAGATAGAAAGAATCTTGAAAAGAATCCTGCTCCGGATCCTATACGTGATTCCTTTAAAGATTCTTTCAAGACTTTTTTAATGATTCTTTACAAGATTCTTTTTTTCTACGCAAGTAGCATTTATTCCTCGCCGTAAATATCTTGTTTGACTATAACGATTGATCGTAGGTGCTCGACGAAGTAACGCTAAGTATTTTTACGAGTCCCGACGCCTGTCCCAAGACGCTCAGATACATTTGTGGCTGTCTTCAACGAGCAGTCGTAGCCAAATGGCCTCACGAGAGATTAGTAAGGACACGAGTTGTCAGTGGATTTATATTTTTGCGCTTGCTATGTCCCGCCATTCTCAATCCAAGATCGTTTAATCTCATCGCCGAACCACCGCCCACAGCTGCTTCAAGGTATAAAACAATATTTTACAATCAGAAATAATAAATTTAGCCAAAACTTACGGAAATATCTAATCTGCGTTTTTCAGGTCGTTAGTAATGGTAGCAAAGTGCTTGCAAAATTTGGCTAATCTCGTGGAATTCGGCGGTAAAGAACCTTACATGGAAGTCGTTAATCCATTTATTTTGAAGAACAAGGAAAGAATGGTGGTATTTCTGGACCAATTGTCGGTAAGTTTAAGTATCAAGCTTATAATAAAAAATTTAAACAACTTTTTTTATAAAAGCTGCAGATAATCGTTTACAGTATAATAACGATTAATCCCTTTACTGTCAGGGGCAAAAAAATCTTGCTACATTTGCTTCATGGTCTTTATATTAGATTCTGTTTCGGCAAATTCAAAAACCATAAGATAACAATTTTTCTCTTATAATTTTTTTTTTTCGACCTTTAAATCGCCTTACTGGATCTGCTATTTTGGATTCTTTAAATCTGGTATTTCGTTCGGATTCCTCGACTTCTAAAACTATAGAATACCAATTTTTGGCGAATCAGAAAGTTATTTAAAAAAAAAAAAATAAATAGTGTATAAACATTTTGAGATTTTTCCAAATTTTTGCAAATACCAAAATTTCCCAAATACTATTTTTTTTTCTTTTTTTCAAATTTTCCAAATACCAACATTTTTTTCAAATTTTCGAATTTTTCCAAATACCAAATTTTTTCCAATTTTTCCAAATACCAACATTTTTCCAAATTTTCCAAATACCAAAATTTTTCCAAATTTTCAAAACATCAAAATATCAAAAATTTTCCAAATTTTCCAAATACCAACATTTTTTTCAAATTTTCGAATTTTTCCAAATACCAAATTTTTTCCAATTTTTCCAAATACCAAAATTTTTCCAAATTTTCCAAATACCAAAATTTTTCCAAATTTTCCAAATACCAAAATTTTTCCAAATTTTCAAAACATCAAAATATCAAAAATTTTCCAAATTTTCCAAATATCAAAATTTTTCCAAATTTTCCAAATACCAAAATTTAAAAAAAATTCCAAATATTAAAAATTTTCCAAATTTTCCAAATACCAAAATTTAAAAAAAATTCCAAATATTAAAATTTTTCCAAATTTTCCAAATACCAAAGAATTTTTCCAAATATAAACATTTTTCCAAATTTTCCAAATACCAGAATTTAAAAATTTTCCAAATACCAACATTTATCAAATTTCCCAAATACCAGCATTTTTTTCAAATTTTCTAAATACCAACATTTTTTTCAAATTTTCCAAATTTTCCAAATACCAACTTTTTTTTCAAATTTTCCAAATACCAACTTTTTTTTCAAATTTTCCAAATACCAACTTTTTTTTCAAATTTTCCAAATATCACAAATTTTGCAAATACCACAAATTTTCCAAATACCAACATTTTTTTCAAAGTTTCCCAATTTTCCAAATACCAACGTTTTTTCCAAATTTTCCCTATTTTCCAAATACCAACATTTTTTACAAATTTTCCAAATATCGCAAATTTTCCAAATACCACAAATTTTCCAAATATCGCAAATTTTCCAAATACCACAAATTTTCCAAATACCAACATTTTTTACAAATTTTCCAAATATCGCAAATTTTCCAAATACCACAAATTTTCCAAATACCAACATTTTTCCAAATTTTCCAAATACCAGAATTTTAAAAAATTTCCAAATACAAACATTTTTCCAAATTTTCAAAATATCAGAATTTTTACATATTTTTCAAATACCAAAATTTAAAAAAATTTCCAAATACCAAAATTTTTCTAAATTTTCCAAATACCAAAATTTAAAAAAAATTCCAAATTTTGATACGCTATATTGAAACCGTCATTTTGTGTTTTCAAAATGTGTTATTCAATTCGGATTCCGCGTTTATTAAAAATACCGATTTTTAATTCTCACATTTTTCCCAAAAATTTTTGTAATAATTTCAGTCATTTATACATAAAATGTTTATAAAATTAATGCGTTTTACGGCTCTGGTCGTAAATCAGTAATATTCGTGAATTCTTCCGACGAATTTATTCGAATAGGTATGTAATGGAAAATGTTATAAAAAAATCTTTGATGGATTCGTTTTGCAGAATGTTATAGAGAAACCAGAATCGGAGGGCACAGATCCGAGGAGCAAAAGCACGTGCGCCTCGGATACCGCGCGAGATTTAGCAACTCTCCATCACATATGCGTCTCACACTTGAAAGAGCTTCAAGTACTCTCGAAAACGCAGGTAAGATAAGAAATTACGTGACTGAAATGATACGTCGTATAAAACGTTCGGAATAATGATTAAAACTAATTTTTTTTCTTCTTCAGCCGACAATAAAACAGCTGGTAACGGTGACGGAAATGTTGAGCAAGCACAAACAAAAATATATGGAAATGATACGGTAGTGCGAAAGTCAGCAGTGAACGACAATGCCAAACACGACGAAAAAAACATTTGATTTAAAAAAAAAACACCGACACAAAAATAACAACAAATATTTACAGAATAATGAGCCGTAGTATCTAATAATACGTAACGAATAAGTGGTTTAATAATTAATTAAACTTAACAGACTGACGTGCCATATATATGATTGTATACACACAAACCTACGTTTACTATTTCGTATGTGACTAGAATATAGTTTATATATACAAGTATATACAAAAGTAAAAAAAAAATGACAGTGATATAGCTACATACGGAATGACATAGGCGTACGACGATTTTATATTTACTTAGGTGCTCCGTAATGAATAAACATTGAAGCTATAACTATAACGATTTCTTGACGATTTTCTACTCTCAATTTAATTCCCATCATTATTTTACTCCTTTAAATTGTTCCATTTGTATTGTCACAGATACAACAAACCTGAAGACTTTAACCCTTTAACGCCGTTTTCTTGCTGAAAAGTACAATTAAAAAAAAAATCAATTAACAATAATAATGGAAAAATTTTATTTAAAACAAATTATTTATTTTTTACTTGTAAAATGATTTTTTTTTTCAAGAAACAAATATATACGATACATTCTTAATCGAATTCCACTGTCTGGAAGTTTTTCAGGTTTTATTATTTGTAATGGATTTTTGGTCATGTTGAAAAATTCCATGTGAAAATTGAAATAAACAAGGATGTAAAGTAGAACCTTGCACATTGCTTCTTCATTATTCTTCGCTTTTTACAAAGCTACCTCTATGAGAATGTTAATCAATTTTGGCTTCCTCGTAGAGGAAGCTTTGTAAAAAGCGAAAAATAATGAGGATGCAATGTGCAAGGTTCTACTTTGCATCCTTGTTTTATTTTATTCTTATTTTCTGATGTTTTGCGAAATGCAGAGCGAAACCAGTCAATTTTTTTTAAATTTAAATAAACGTAAAATCCGAACCGCTTTACCGATTATCACCAAATTTGGTACGTAGCAGGGCTGAATGTTATTTTTCCTGTGTAGAAAATTTCACTCGATTATTTGAAATTTTACCTGAATTAGAGCAAAACGAAAATTTTTCGAAAAATTCAAAATCTCATAAAAACCGAACCACTTTACCGATTTGGCCCCAATTCAATACCAAAGGTCGCATCACTTTGCTGAATTTTAAGACGAAGTTTCAGCTCGATAGTAAAAAAATTCGTTCGAGCTAGAGCATTTACGTACTTTTTTCCAAATTTCAAAATTCTTATAAAAATGAAATGTGTCAATCGATTTTCCCGAAATTTATTCCAATTGAAGATTAGGTAGTACTGCACATGTTGTTTAAATTTGAGCTGATTCGGTCGAATAGTTTAAAAGTTACAATTAAATGAATTTTTGGCCTTTCATCACACACATACACACATACATCCGGACAATTTTTCTAAACCACTTTTCTCGATGTTTTAGACCATTCTGAGTAATCTGACATAATAGTCTCGATCTTTTTTTTTTCATGTCAGCTTCCTCTATGAGGAAGCAAAATGATATGGTTATTCGATCATTCTTGTAACAGTAAAAAAACAAACGTTTTTTCTATCATTTCTTTTATCTGCATAAAAATAGACGTTTTGCTTCCTCATAGAGGAAGCTTTGTTTTCATGAAAAGAAGAAATTTTCGGGATTTTTATGTCAGGATACTTAGAATTGTCCAAAACGTCCAGAAAAGTCATCTAGAAAAAATGTCCGCATGTATGTGTGTGTGTGTATCTCAAGAATGGTTTTGTATATCGCGCTCAAATTTGGCACACAAGTGTAGCAGCAGATCCTCTTCAACTGTAGCAATTTTTGACAAAATCTGTGCGAAAATTTTGATTTTATGCCGTTTTGAATTTTTTGAAAAAAGAATGTGGTCGCTCTAACTTTCATAAAATTTAGTCTATTTTGCTAAATAGTTGGTTATAAGAGCAGGTGCACTCAATGTTGTTTGGAATTGAATTTGGCTCGAATCGGTAAAGTGGTTAAGATTTTATGGAATTTTGAATTTTTCAAAAAATTGACATCGCTCTATTGTAACTTTTGCAAAACTTGAGATAGCGAGCTCAAATTTTGTATATAAATGAAACAATATTCAGCCATTATATATATATAATTTAGTGACAAACGGTATGAAATTTGTGATTTTATGGAATGTTGAATTATTTTTTAAAATATACGTTATCACATTTACTTTCGGAAACGCTCTAATAATAACGAAATAACGGAATAACGAAATAGAAAAAGCGAATTTACAACATGTTTATTTATCTAATTTAAAAAAGGATGCAAAGAAGAATCTCGCACATTGCTTCCTCATTATTTTTCGCTTTTTACAAAGCTTCCTCTATGAGGAAGCCAAAATTGAATAACATACTTTTTTGCTTCCTCATATTTTTCTATTAAATCGATTTAGCCTCTCTTTAGAAGATACTTTTCTTCACTAGTTCTTAAAGTATCGAAGGCCAACTGCAGTTAGGAAAAAAACGCTTTAACCATTATCATCCCCTCGATAACCCCAAGGCCATTTTCACCCTCTTAATCCCTCACTTTCTTTTCCCTTCTTGCTCATAAATTTTCAAAATATATAATTTTCCACATTGAAAAATTGTCAAGTTTTATGTTCGTTGTGAGGGCTTTACAAAAGATAATTCACTACACGACTACGAGGAAGAATCTTTCTTTATTTAAATTATAATGAGAGAAAGATATTTACTACAACATGTATCACGTCATGCTTCTGATCAACTAACTTATTAAAACGGAACCATGGAGATAGAGAAACAAAACAAAGCAGAAACATAAAATTGTAATTCCAACAAAAATAACATCCTCGGCTTCTTCAAAATTCCCTCAATAAAAAGTATTTGTCAAATTTTCCAGAATTTTTTTATTCCCATTAAATAACACGTCTTTAAAAATAACTTTCGCAGAATTAAAATGTTGAAATTGGGTATTTTCGTACGTTTAATTATTTTTTTAAGAATACAGAATATCCTGCAAAAACTGTCGATTTTTAAATTAATAACTAAATAAATATATTTTCGAATAAGTGAAGGAAGTTAAGGATTGTTTGTCAGAGATTTAAAAAGGGTTTAATCGTTGTATGTATAAACGTTTCTTTATTCAATTGAGTTTTCTTACATACTAGTCATTACATTCGATTCGTCACAGAAATTTCTCTGTAAACGCCATTATATGGCAAAGTCGAAAAATCGAGATATACCTAAGGACAATAGATAAACTTTTGTAATCGGTTCGACGATCGACTCATCGGCAGCCAGTAGCGAAATTCTTAAACTCGTTAGGCAACGGTTCTCTACATAATATTAGCGACTTTGTTTCTTTTTTTAAATTATTTTTAGCCCGAGTTCCACTATGTATATATACAAATATACTAGATATGATACATTTGGAACGAGCAAATGATACTCTCGATCCCTCGTGCCCTTCGAGATAGTATCGCGCCCTAACGAGTCTTCAAATCACGCCAGGGCCGCTCGCCTTCAGTCACAACTAATTCTTTTAATTATCCTACAAAACATTTCTTTTTCTTTATTTTTCTGACACAAGAATCAATAGTTGTGACAGCCCATTCGGAATGTAAAACGATCCAATTAAGGACATTTCTGCTTTGACACAAGTTAAATGAGTGCTAAATTTTTTAGAAGCATTTCTACAATTTCTGTCAGTTTAATAAAAAAAATTCCAAGTCACTCACGTAGCAGCATTAGTTCTTAATAACAGAGTTGTAAATCCCCGTTAATTCATGAGATATAGTTTACAGTACAATTTGTTTTGTAATTATGATTTCATAATAATAATATGTAGTGATTATAAAATAGAGTGTAAACATTTGAATAGCAGAAAAAAATACTAATTTTTGCTTTAATATTGTAAGTAATAGTGGAAAAAATGGAAGAAATAAGTAATGCATTAGTTTCTTAATGCATTACTTATTTTTTTCCATTTTTTCAAAAGGATTACCGTGAATTTTTATTGAAAAATAATAATCTTTGCGGCCATTGCAAAATTTAATTATCGTATTACAATCGCTACATGTTATTATTATAAAATCATAATTATAGAACTGATCGTATCATCATCATTATTTCTATAAATATTAGGCATTTACAACTCTGGTTCTATTAATATTAAGGTTCTGGTAATATTAAGGTAGTCCTTTTGAATAGTGTCGAGTTCACATAAAAGTTTTCGATAAATGAGAGGGAATTGCAAACACTTCTCGATAATACAAAAATCTGAAAAAAAATCATGCATATTAAAGGTGTGAAAAAGATTAATTTAGCATAATAATAATTCCAAAATGTTATTAACAAATTGACGAAAAATAAAATTGTTCAACAAATCTTTCGACAACCTAATTTTTTTTCGGTAAAAATAATTCTTTTATTTTTCAGAATACGCATGAATTTTTTCAAATTTTTAAATTCACTTCGAATTTTGGGATTTTCCTCATGAAAAAAAAACGATATGGCTCGTCATAATTGGACTATTATTATGGTTTATTATTTTTATAAACTGCACGAAAAAACTTGATATCGGTCAATTTTTTATTCAGATTACGGCTGTGAATGTACTTATATATTAACAGAGTTGTAAATTCCTAATAGTTATAGACATAAACATGATGATACTATCAGCTCTATAATTATGATTTCATAATAATAACATGTAGCGATTACAATACGATGACTAAACTTTTTAACAGCTGCAAAAATTATTATTTTTCCATAAAAATTTCAAGGTAATCTTTTTGAAAAAAATTTAAAAAAAGTAATGCATTACTTATTTCTTCCATTTTTTCCACTATTTCTTGCAATATTAAAGCAAAAATTAGTCTCTTTTTCAGCTATTCAAATGTTTACACTCTATTTTATAATCACTACATATTATTATTATGAAATCATAATTACAAAACAAATTGTAATTGAAAAAATCGAAAAACATAATTAATGCATTAAGAAAGTAATGCATTAATTATCTCTTCCATTCTTTCCACTATTACTTCCAATATTTAATCGAAAATTAGTATTTTTTGCAGCTATTCAAATGTTTATATTCTTTTTCATTGCATATTATCATTATTAAATCACAATTACAAAACAAACTGTACTGCAAAACTATATTTCATGAATTAATGGGGATTTACAACTCTGTATATTAAGAACTGTATAATAAAAACTTGACATCGGTCAATTTTTTATTCAGATTACGGCTGTGAATGTACTTATATATTAACAGAGTTGTAAATTCCTAATAGTTATAGAAATAAAGATGATGATACTATCAGCTCTATAATTATGATTTCATAATAATAACATGTAGCGATTACAAAGCGATGACTACATTTTTTAACAGCTGCAAAAATTATTATTTTTCAATAAAATATCAAGGTAATCTTTTTGAAAAAAATTAAGAAACATAATTAATGCATTAAGAAAGTAATGCATTAATTATCTCTTCCATTCTTTCCACTATTACTTCCAATATTTAATCGAAAATTAGTATTTTTTGCAGCTATTCAAATGTTTATATTCTTTTTCATTACATATTATCATTATTAAATCATAATTACAAAACAAACTGTACTGCAAAACTATATTTCATGAATTAATGGGGATTTACAACTCTGTATATTAAGAACTGTATATTAAAAACTTGACATCGGTCAATTTTTTATTCAGATTACGGCTGTGAATGTACTTATTTATTAACAGAGTTGTAAATGCCTAATAGTTATAGAAATAAAGATGATGATACTATCAGCTCTATAATTATGATTTCATAATAATAACATGTAGCGATTAAAAAGTGATGACGAAATTTTTTAACAGCTGCAAAAATTATTATTTTTCAATAAAATATCAAGGTAATCTTTTTGAAAAAAATTAAGAAACATAATTAATGCATTAAGAAAGTAATGCATTAATTATCTCTTTCATTCTTTCCACTATTACTTCCAATATTTAATCGAAAATTAGTATTTTTTGCAGCTATTCAAATGTTTATATTCTTTTTCATTACATATTATCATTATTAAATCACAATTACAAAACGAACTGTACTGCAAACTATATTTCGTGAATTAATGGGGATTTACAACTCTGTATATTAAGAACTGTATATTAAAAACTTGACATCGGTCAATTTTTTATTCAGATTACGGCTGTGAATGTATTTATATATTAACAGAGTCGTAAATGCCTACTACTTATAGAAATAAACATGATGATACTATCAGCTCTATAATTATGATTTCCTAATAATAACATGTAGCGATTAAAAAGCGATGACTAAACTTTTTAACAGCTGCAAAAATTATTATTTTTCAATAAAATTTCAAGGTAATCTTTTTGAAAAAAATTAAGAAACATAATTAATGCATTAAGAAAGTAATGCATTAATTATCTCTTCCATTCTTTCCACTATTACTTCCAATATTTAATCGAAAATTAGTATTTTTTGCAGCTATTAAAATGTTTACATTCTTTTTTATTACATATTATTCTTATTAAATCACAATTACAAAACAAACTGTACTGCAAACTATATTTCGTGAATTAATGGGGATTTACAACTCTGTATATTAAGAACTGTATATTAAAAACTTGACATCGGTCAATTTTTTATTCAGATTACGGCTATGAATGTACTTATATATTAACAGAGTTGTAAATGCCTAATACTTATAGAAATAAAGATGATGATACTATCAGCTCTATAATTATGATTTCATAATAATAACATGTAGCGATTACAATGCGATGACTACATTTTTTAACAGCTGCAAAAATTATTATTTTTCAATAAAATATCAAGGTAATCTTTTGAAAAAAATTAAGAAACATAATTAATGCATTAAGAAAGTAATGCATTAATTATCTCTTCCATTCTTTCCACTATTACTTCCAATATTTAATTGAAAATTAGTATTTTTTGCAGCTATTCAAATGTTTACATTCTTTTTTATTACATATTATTATTATTAAATCACAATTACAAAACAAACTGTACTGCAAACTATATTTCATGAATTAATGGGGATTTACAACACCGTATATTAAGAACTGATTCTGCTACAGAGAATAAATCCCGAGAATTGTTAATTAAACCACCAAAAATTATCGAAAGATTTAAAAAAATTTAGCACCGATTTGACTAGTGTGAAGCGCAGAAACCTCCTTAATACGAGCCTCGTGGGCGTCTTAAAAAGATTGCATCGTCGTCCACTCGTTGGAGAGAAAGTCTTTCGTTTAGCTGTTAACATGACAAACAGACTTTGAGCTGTCCTCGCGGTCAAAGTAATTTGGTAAAGATCAGTTCTCCGACGAGAATAAGAAGCTAGTCGAACAGTCACGTAGAAAGATTTAATTGGTTTCTTTTTTTTTTTTTTTTGTTTTTCTCATTTTCACCTTCATCTCGTTTTTTTCTTTCTTTTTTTAGAATTTAAAACGGCTAAAAAACATTTGTTATAAAATAGTAGTAGATGGCAACATTGCAGCATAGCACTTGTGATGTCCGTTAATGCTCGATCTATAGTATATATTGATTGATTGAATAATACATTGATTTGATGAACCGGCTGTCTATGCTGTAGGCTCGTAGCACCACACGTGAAAAAAAGCTGCGGTTCAATTGTACGTTTCCTATATATTTACAATCATTGCAGTAACTCGCATTAAAAAAATACGAATTTATTACGATTAAGTAACATTGTTATTATTTCGATTTTGCGAAGAAAATAAACGAAATTTCGTAATATCTTTTTTCTTTTTTTTTCACTGTCGAGAATATCCGGTATGCTTAGAGACAGACAGACTTAAAATTACCCAGAGTTGTAAATCTCCAATAAATAATTAATAAATTTGATGGTAAAATTAGCTCCGATTATCGTTTTCATAATAATAAGACACAGATGTTATAATACGATGTGTAAACTTTTGAATAGCTGCAAAAATTATTTATTTTCAATTAAATTTCGACAGTGCTCCTCAATTTTTTATCACAATTCCTCTCAATATTTGATTGAAAATTACGGGTTTTTTTTTTGCAGCTGTTCACACATAATTTTATAATCGGTGAATGTTATTATTGCAAAAATGTATTGCAAAGTTTATTTCTTAAATTAATGGGGATTTACAACACTGAAAGTATTTGATATACGTAATCGTTAGAAATCATTGAATTATATCGTAAATACAACGAGGTTTGCCGATCGCTGTGAATCGGCAATTGGCTTCGATCGTAAAAATTATACAAACGGCAGGCAAATAATAAAACAACAAATTGTGCGCTTTTGACGAAAAAAACGACGTTGATGTCATCTAAATGTTTTCTTTTTCTTTCTTTCTTTCTTTTTTTTCAGTCTGAGAATTCTGCCAATTGTGCTGAAATAAAAGTAAAGCGACTCTGGCGTACGACGAACGTCTTATAACGGCTACAAATGATAAGGAAAACATGGCAGCGTTTTTTCTATAAGCTAGACAGGCAACGTTTCAAAAAAAAAGAAAAGAAAGGTATTTGATTGGAGTATTACTAAAATGTTAAATTATCGTCGAATACTATACGATAGCTGACAATAAAAATTAGCCCAGTTCCGTTCTCTCGATTTCGGATACTTTTGTCAATATAATAAAATTGATCTCATTTTTTTCCTCTTCCTCTTTTTACGTTGTGACGTTTTTTTTCTCTCTATACAAAGAAATAATTCATTGTGCTATATTTTGTCGTGTCTGATTCGCAGCTTTGTCTTGACTTTCCGAGAGACCCGTGAATAGACGATTTTTCTTTCATCTCCGAAATTTAGCATTAGGTATACAAATTTATGTAATATCATACAATAATTATAGGAGGATTCGCCTTCTTTTTTTTCTTCTTCTTTTTTTGGTTGACAAAAAAAATCTTGTGCTTATAATTTCTTAAATATTCAATAGAGCAAGCTGCAAATTGTGCATAAATTCGACATAATCTAAGGCTTTTTACACTATACGCTTGCATTATTGTGTTGGGGATAATAGATTCGGTGATATTGCATAATTTAGAAAAGACAGCATTTGGGTCTCCTGCGACCTGAGTTGTTACGTCTTTTGTTCTCTTTACCGCGGTGCTCCTTGTCTTTTCGTATTTCTCTAACCTGGAGTGTCGTAATTTTCATGAATATTTGCTGTTTGAAAGAGGGGAAATCATTTTTATCTTTACAATCGCACTTACCAACGTGTAAAACGCGTCATCTACTCCCATTCTTGTTTTGGCCGACGTCTCGACAAATGGTACACCATATTGACGAGCAACTTCTCTCGCTTGTGTCATATTTACCGCCCATGACTGTTGGAGGTCGCATTTGTTTCCAACTAATACCATAGGCACTTCTTCCGCGTCTTTCACCCTCTTAATCTGTTCTCGATATGTTCCTATGTCCTGAAAAATTATTCATTTACAAACACAACCATAATTTGTGTTGTTTCACAACACAATTGAAAATTGTACAATTACATGGTAGCCGTTATGTTTTCCGTAAAAAATTCCCTGACTTTTCCCTGACTAATTTATCAATTTTCCCTGACCAAAATTTTAAGGACATCTACTAAAAAATTTATAACGCGAATTAAAAAATATGTATTAGAAACAGATACGTGTTTTTGATAACTTATTTATTTCTCGATCAACAACGAATAGTACTTTTGAAGATATATTTTCTCTTTCAAAACATAAACGTTCTTTGGAATTATAATGCTTTAAATCCGATTAAATACTGATGTGAAGTGTAATACTTATTTTAGTAATATATAACACTTTTTAAACTTTTTTGTTGAGTGCTTCGATTTGTTCGAATAGATTTATGTTGTAATGTTTATATCAATTTTTATTTGTTTTTTTTTCTTTTCAAATATTTTTCGGTTGTTTTTTTTTTTTCAAGTCTTTCGTTTATGGATTTTTATTCAGTTATTGAAACTTTGGCTACAATCTACTTTTTCCCTGACCAATTTCGATATTCCTTGACTTTTCCCTGATTCCCTGATCAATTTTTTATTTCCCTGACTTTTCCTGGTTTTCCCTGACCGCGGCCACCATGAATTAATGGTGGCCGTTTTTTTTCGTCGAAAAAAAAAGTCCCTGACCGAAATTCCGACGATTTCTATTTTTTGCTTCCTCATAGAGGAAGCTTTGTTTTCATGAAAATTTTTTTGTTGAGATTTTTATGTTAGATTACTCAGAATGGTCTAAAACATCGAGAAAAGTGGTTTAGAAAAATTGTCCGGATGCATGTGTGTGTGTGTGTGATGAAAGGCCAAAAATGCATTTGACTGTAACTTTTAAGGGGAGGGAGTCAGGTCAAAAAAATTGATTTTGGAAATTCAATATCATTAAAATCCTATTGCATATAAAAATGCCCAATGCACTATATTGTTGGTGCTCGATGAAAGAATTTTTTACTGTCGTCTGACTTGCATGTGCTTTTCAATATTATCTTAAGCAAAGTTCTTAGGTTTTCCATTCTGCGCATGATTCAGATCAAACTACTAGGCAGATTGAAATGGTTGACATCTCATTTTCTTCTTCATGAAAAGATACACCGGCTAAATGGAGCAAACTATTTTTTTTCATTCTGAAAGCAAAGTTAATCACTGATTTAGAAAATAGCATAAAATTTATTTATTAATAATTATGTTACTTAAAAAATATTACAGTTTATTAACATCTGCTTCATTTAGCCGGTGTATCTGTTCATGAAGAAGAAAATGAGACGTCAGCCATTCCAATCTGCCTAGTAGTTTGATCTGTATCATGCGCAGAATGGAAAACCTAAGATCTTTGCTTAAGATAATATTTAAAAGCATATACAAGTCAGACGACAGTAAAAAATCCTTTAATCGAGTACCAACAATATAGTGCGTTGGGCATTTTTATATGCAATAGGATTTGGATGATATTGAATTTCCAAAATCAATTTTTTTGACCTGACTCTCTCCCCTTAAGCTATTCGACCGAATCAGCTCAAATTTAAACAACATGTGCAGTACTACCTAATCTTCTTCAAATCACGCCAGGGCCGCTCGCCTTCAGTCACAACTAATTCTTTTAATTATCCTACAAAACATTTCTTTTTCTTTATTTTTCTGACACAAGAATCAATAGTTGTGACAGCCCATTCGTAATGTAAAACGATCCAATTAAGGACATTTCTGCTTTGACACAAGTTAAATGACTGCTACATTTTTAGAAGCATTTCTACAATTTCTGCCAGTTTAATAAAAAAAATTCCAAGTCACTCACGCAGCAGCATTAGTTCTTAACAGAGTTGTAAATCCCCATTGATTCATGAGATATAGTTTACAGTACAATTTGTTTTGTAATTATGATTTCATAATAATAATATGTGATTATAAAATAGAGTGTAAACATTTGAATAGCTGAAAAAAATACTAATTTTTGCTTTAATATTGCAATAAATAGTGGAAAAAATGGAAGAAATAAGTAATGCATTAGTTTCTTAATGCATTACTTATTTTTTTCCATTTTTTCAAAAGGATTACCGTGAATTTTTATTGAAAAATAATAATTTTTGCAGCCATTCCAAAGTTTAATCATCGTGATTCTCTGATCAATTTTTTATTTCCCTGACTTTTCCTGGTTTTCCCTGACCGCGGCCACCATGAATTAATGGTGGCCGTTTTTTTCGTCGAAAAAAAATCCCTGACCGAAATTCCGACGATTTCTATTTTTTGCTTCCTCATAGAGGAAGCTTTGTTTTCATGAAATTTTTTTTTTTGAGATTTTTATGTTAGATTACTCAGAATGGTCTAAAACATCGAGAAAAGTGGTTTAGAAAAATTGTCCGGATGTATGTGTGTGTGTGTGTGTGTGTGATGAAAGGCCAAAAATGCATTTGACTGTAACTTTTAAACTACTCGACCGAATCAGCTCAAATTTAAACAACATGTGCAGTACTACCTAATCTTCAATTGGTATAAATTTCGGGAAAATCGATAGACACATTTCATTTTTATAAGAATTTTTAAATTTTGAAAAAAATACGTAAATGCTCTAGCTCGAACGAATTTTTAACAATCGGGCTGAAACTTCGTATTAAAATTCAACAAAGTGATGCGACCTTTGGTATTGAATTTGGGCCAAATCGGTAAAGTGGTTCGGTTTTTATGAAATTTTGAATTTTTCGAAAAATTTTCGTTTTGCTCTAATTCAGGTAAAATTTCAAATAATCAACTGAAATTTTTTACACAGGAAAAATAATATTCAGCCCTGCCACGTACCAAATTTGGTGATGATCGGTAAAGCGGTTCGGACTTTACGTTAATTTGAATTTTAAAAAATTGACTGGTTTCGCTCTGCATTTCGTAAAACATCAGAAAATAAGAATAAAATAAAACAAAGATGCAAAGTATAACCTTGCACATTGCTTCCTCGTTATTTTTCGCTTTTTACAAAGCTTCCTCTATGAGGATGCCAAAATTGATTAACATACTTCCTCATAGAGCTTTGTAAAAAGCCAAAAATAATGAGGAAACAATGTGCAAGGTTCTACTTTGCATCCTTGTTTTTAAATTTATGATGCCAATGAAAATGTATCTATAACAAGTACACGTCTTTGATAAATGATTTATTTTTCCGATCAACAATGAACATATTTTTTCTGTATCTGTTTTGTAACCTTAAATTACGTAAATGATTTTTGGAGTCATAAAGCTTCACATCACATTAAACACTATTAATTGTGTTAAATAAATTCGCATCACATATTGTCAATCGGATTTAATAGACAAATTATATTAAAATTCTAATTATAGTATTAAGGTTTATTTCTGTTTTTTTTTGTTCATGATTTTTCTAATTTTTTTTTGTTTTCAAGACTTCGTTTGATGTACTTTTTAGCTTTTTATGGGAGATTTGGAGCCAATTTTGAGATTCCCAGACTTTTCCCTGATTCCCTGACTAATTTTTTCCCGGACTTTTCCCTGATTCCCTGACCAATTTTTTTCCCCTGACTTTTCCCGGTTTTCCCTGACTGAAAAAATCCTTTATAAATGGTTATATTTATTGAGTGGTTAATTCCATAAAATATCTGGATGACCAATTCGGAGAATATATTTTGACAAATAGAATGAGTCTGGCTGTAGTTAAATTGATGAAAAAAATTGTATTAGCTAAAAAAAAAAAAAATGTGACGAAAAAAAAGTTCCTTAAAACTTTTGAGCCACTAAAACGATGTCAAAAACGATAAAACATATTCAACACCGATTTAACTAGTGTGAAACGCTCCAAGCTCGTTATCGTTTAAATTAATAAATGAAAAACTGTAAAAATTTTGATTATTTGTCAAAACGACAATATATTTTATCTTTCACACAAAAAGAACTGTTACAATGATTTCACTTTGTAATTCCCATTAAATTCAGTGTGGTAAATAATAAATAATTATGCATTTAATAGTATTTGAAAATCAGAAAATGTCTTATTTTTTAGCTATAAAAAACTGTTTAATCACAGACCAATTTGCAATTATTAAATTTAATATGTACTTCAAAACTTTTGGCGGAATTCATAGCAAACACTAACAAAAAACCTTCCCCAATTCTCATATACTGATTATTAAAATAAACAAAATTAAAAAATGTAAAGAATAAAACTTCCTTAAAAGTTTTGAGCCACAAAAACGATGTCAAAAACGGTAAAATATATTCAACACCGATTTAACTAGTGTGAAACGCTCCAAGCTCGTTATCGTTTAAATTAATAAATGAAAAACTGTTAAAATTTTGATTATTTGTCAAAACGACAATATATTTTATCTTTTACATAACAAGAACTGTTACAACGATTTCACTTTGTAATTCTCTTTAAATTCAGTGTGGTAAATAATAAATAATTGTGCATCTAATAATATTTGAAAATAAGAAAATGTCTTATTTTTTAGCTATAAAAAATTGTTTAAGGACAGAGCAATTTGCGATTATTAAATTTAATACGTACTTCAAAACTTTTGGCGGAATTCACAGCAAACACTAACAAAAAACCTTCCCCAATTCTCATATACTGATTATTAAAATAAACAAAATTAAAAAATGTAAAGAATAAAACTTCCTTAAAAGTTTTGAGCCACTAAAACGATGAAATATATTCAATACTGATTTAACTAGTGTGAAACGCTCCAAGCTCATTATCGTTTAAATTAATAAATTAAAAACTGTTAAAATTTTGATTATTTGTCTAAACGACAATATATTTTATCTTTCATACAAAAAGAACTGTTACAATGATTCCATTTTGTAATTCTCATTAAATTCAGTGTGGTAAATAATAAATAATTGTGCATTTAATAATATTTGAAAATAAGAAAATGTCTTATTTTTTAGCTATAAAAAATTGTTTAAGGACAGAGCAATTTGCGATTATTAAATTTAATACATACTTCAAAACTTTTGGCGGAATTCACAGCAAACACTAACAAAAAACCTTCCCCGGTTCTCATATACTGATCTCTCATTGCGCTATATTCCTCTTGACCAGCTGTATCTAAAATGTCCAATAAACAGGTCTCTCCATCTATGACAACCTGTGGGCAGTAAATTCAGTGTAATGTAGTATTGTTTTCAGGCAGTATTACGCTATGTACATACATGAAACTGGAATTTTCTTCATTTGTCTCTAATTCGTCTAAAGAGCATGATTTGAAGCACACTATGAGCATGAGTCATAGCATTCCTGTGCAACTTACTACAGAGCAAGGTTGCCAGTAATTAATCTCTTTTGATTTTTATTTATTGTCTTAATTACTTAGGACATTGCCATTTTTTAGTGTAAATTTAATTAATCAATGCAATGAAATCAAACGCTAATAGATATTAATTATGATCTAAAAATCTAATAATCAATTATGTAATTAAAAGAATTTGATAAGCAATAAACCAAAATGTTGATTTCAATTTTTTGAAGCGCAATATAAAAAACTACCACATTTTGTGCATTATTTTTGATTTTTTGATTTTTATTTATTGCCTTAATTACTTAGGAAATTGCAATTTTTTAGTGTAAATTTAATTAATCAATACAATGAAATCAAATGCTAAACGACATTAATTATGATCTAAAAATCTAATAATCAATTATGTAATTAAAAAAACTTGATAAGCTATAAACCAAAATGTTGATTTCTATTTTTTCAAGCACCAAATAAAAAAACTACCACATTTTGTGCATTATTTTTTATTTTTTTATTTTTATTTATTGCCTTAATTACTTAAGACATTGCAATTTTTTAGTGTAAATTTAATTAATCAATGCAATGAAATCAAACGCTAAAAGATATTAATTGTGATCTAAAAATCTAATAATCAATTATGTAATTAAAAGAATTTGATAAGCTATAAATAAAAATTTTGATTCAATTTTTTCAAGCTCCATATAAAAAACTACCACATTTTGTGCATTATTTTTATTTTTTGTAATTCACTTCATATAAAGCGATTGAGTAATAAAATAATTCTACATTAAATTACTCATTTAAATGAGTTTAGGTAGACATTATTTATGATCTAAAAATCTAATAATCAATTATGTAATTAAAAAATTCGATAAGCTATAAAAGAAAATGTTGATTTCAATTTTATCAAGCTCCAAATAAAAAACTACCACATTTTGTGCATTATTTTTTATTTTTATTTATTGCCTTAATTACTTCGGACATTGCAATTTTTTAGTGTAAATTTAATTAATCAATGCAATGAAATCAAACGCCAAAAGATATTAATTACGATCTAAAAATCTAACAATCAATTATGTAATTAAAAGAATTTGATAAGCTATAAATCAGAATTTTGATTCAATTTTTTCAAGCTCCATATAGAAAACTACCACATTTTGTGTATTATTTTTATTTTTTGTAATTCATTTCATAGAAAGCGATTGAGTAATAAATTAATTCTAACATTAAATTGCTCATTTAAATGCTCAGCACATTTCTACTTTTTAGTGTGGATTCAATTAAGGAATTGATGCAATACAATTGAACTATATTAAAAAGTACAAGTGAAGTTTAACCCTCATTCACAAATTTAGTAGCTAATGAAAACATTATGTAATCTCAAATTCTCTTATGATAAGCTGTAAGAAATATTAATTATAAAATTTTATGGATCTGCTCCAGAAATTAACACATTTTTACACACTTATTCTTCATAACTCACACATAGACAAGAAATTGAGGTATTAATTCCTTTCATTGCTTAATTCCCCATTACATTTTCAATATTCAATAAAAATGTAATTATTATTACTTCTATGATTAATAAAAATAGTTGAAATAATTCAACTTTAAAATAAATATTGATATTATAGTAAACAAATAAAAATAATATCCTTCAAATTGGAAAATAATACATGAATCACAATTTGGATACATTTTTTTAATTGGTAAATTCACCAATTAATAAAAAAAAATTGTATTATTCTGATAATTCAGTTTCATTGTTTAGAATTATTTTTTTATTGCACATCACAGTTGCAATATTCAAGAAAAAATGAATTACTTTCACATAATATTTTATTACCATTCCATTTATAATTACTAGAAATAAGTAATGTTGGAATTTAACAAATTACAAATCAAGCTTGATAATATAATAAACAGATAATAATTATTATAAAAATTTATAATAAAGATTACAAAAATTGTATTATTCTGATAATTCAGTTTCATTGTTTAGAATTATTTTTTATTGCACATCACAGTTGCAATATTCAAGAAAAAATGAGTTACTTTCACATAATATTTTATTACCATTCCATTTATAATTATTAGAAATAAGTAATGTTGGAATTTAACAAATTACAAATCAAGCTTGATAATATAATAAACAGATAATAATTATTATAAAAATTTATAATAAAGATTATAAAAATTGTATTATTCTGATAATTCAGTTTCATTGTTTAGAATTATTTTTTTATTGCACATCACAGTTGCAATATTCAAGAAAAAATGAGTTACTTTGACATAATATTTTATTACCATTCCATTTATAATTATTAAAAATAAGTAATGTTGGAATTTAATAAATTACAAATCAAGCTTGATAATATAATAAACAAATAATAATTATTATAAAAATTGTATTATTCTGATAATTCAGTTTCATTGTTTAGAATTATTTTTTTATTGCACATCACAGTTGCAATATTCAAGAAAAAATTAGTTACTTTCACATAATATTTTATTACCATTCCATTTATAATTATTAGAAATAAGTAATGTTGGAATTTAACAAATTACAAATCAAGCTTGATAATATAATAAAAAGATAATAATTATTATAAAAATTTATAATAAAGATTATAAAAATTTATTATTCTGATAATTCAGTTTCATTGTTTAGAATTATTTTTTTATTGCATCACAGTTGCAATATTCAAGACAAAATTAGTTACTTTCACATAATATTTTATTACAATTCCATTTATAATTATTGGAAATAAGTAATGTCGGAATTTAACAAATTACAAATCAAGCTTGATAATATAATAAACAGACAATAATTATTATAAAAATTTATAATAAAGATTATAAAAATTGTATTATTCTGATAATACAGTTTCATTGTTTAGAATTATTTTTTTATTGCATCACAGTTGCAATATTTAAGACAAAAAGAGTTACTTTCACATAATATTTTATTACCATTCCATTTATAATTATTAAAAATAAGTAATGTTGGAATTTAACAAATAACAAATCAAGCTTGATAATATAATAAAAAGATAATAATTATTATAAAAATTTATTATTCTGATAATTCAGTTTCATTGTTTACAATTATTTTTTAAATTACATCACAGTTGCAATATTCAAGAAAAAATGAGTTACTTTCACATAATATTTTATTACCATTCCATTTATAATTATTAGAAATAAGTAATGTTGAAATTTAACAAATTACAAATCAAGCTTGATAATATAATTAAAAAATAATAATTATATCCTCCAAATTTGACTGTAACTTATAAATTACAAACCTGCTTGAAATTTTTTTTCTTTTAATTGCCAAATACCAAATGATTTATTTTCTTAACAATTAGCTTTAACATACAACTATTTCCTGCATTCATTCAAGCCAAACTTGACTTAAAAAAAAAAAAAAAAAAATAAATCTTACCTGTTTTCTGTACGAGTCTTCAATAGTCGGATCATATTCGTCGACAAAATGATTTTGTATCAATTGTATGGTAAGCGCAGATTTGCCAACGCCTCCAGCTCCGACGACGACGAGTTTATATTCGGTCATAATTTTAATTACTTATTTAAGTCCAGCGTAGAGACAAAAAATCTACACGAGACAAAACAAAGTCGCAGATAATTTTAGTCCATAGAAAGAGTATAAATATTAAAGTCGAGCTAAATATTCCTAAGATAAAAAGACAATGTTTATATCTATCAAAATGTAAGATCACGAATTTAGATCAAAAAATAAAATCGACAATAATGCATTTGTTGGTAAAAAAAAAAGAATTTGATAAATAACGAATCGTAAATAACGAGTCGCGCGTACAATAATAGACTTGGAGGCCCTTTGTTCGAAATGTTGCTCTGTCAGTCGTGAGGAAAGAAGGTTAACAATAATGTACTTACGTAAAATAGTCAATAATGAATATGTGAGTGGACGGTCGAACGGGAAATAATCCGAAAAAACTTAGGGCCACCAAGATTTAGGATTGCATTCCACGATAATCCCGGCACCGAACACCTTTATTATTATGAGCAATTAGTCACTGCCTGGAGACCAGACCCACTGAAGACCATAGACGCTGATAGACGCATAGACACCCGCTCTCGACTACAATTTATACACTCGAGTTTTACGTGCCTACGTGTATGACGTGTGGTAGACGGATGTACATAGTATCAAGTATTCGCACACACAACTAAACGGTGATGTGACGCGCGGGGTGGTACGGAGAGGGGTTATTCGCTCTCCGTGCAACACACTCGCCCAGCCTCGGCGGTTGAGCGTGAATTGTTCTTCTTCTTCTTCTTCTTCTTCTTCTTTGGGTTTGATCGGACCCGCAGAACGCGACAAGAAGGGGCGTTGCGATCTCGTCACGCTAAGATATCAATTAAAAGTCGTTGTCTCGCTCGCAGAGATTATACGTTTTTATTATACGTACATTTTTGTAATTGTATTATGTTTTTTATTTTAGTTTTCGTTTTTTTTTTTTGTTATATTGGAAGTACGGAATTTATAACTGAGGGACTTTTGCGATCATTGTCATGTTTAGCGGAATAACTTCTTTACCGACTCACAATGTTGTAGACAATGGCGGCTCAGTCGGGAAGGCAGATATTGAGTGATTGAAGGTCAGTCGGTAAAGTAGATATTGCGTGATTGTTGTTCTTCTTCTTTGGGTTTGATCGAACCCGCAGAACGCGACAAGAAGGGGCGTTGCGATCTCGTCACGCTAAGGTATCAATTAGAAGTCGTTGTCTCGCTCGCAGAGATTATACGTTTTTATTATACGTACATTTTTGTAATTGTATTATGTTTTTATTTTAGTTTTCGTTTTTTTTGTTATATTGGAAGTACGGAATTTATAACTGAGGGGCTTTTGCGATCATTGTCATGTTTAGCGGAATAACTTCTTTACCGACTCACGATGTTGTAGACAAGGGCTGGTACCAAAGTCCTCAATGACAAAACTCCTCAAAACTGACGTACCAACCGACCGCGACTGACGTACCAACCGGATTGAAACGCCACCAGAGGGAATTAGCGGCAGAAACCTAATCTGAAAATGCGGTACTGACTGATATTTGCCGCAGAACAGTCGTGCTCAACTTATTTTTATTTCGATTGAAATTGCGAAAATAGAGCTGCAGAATATGCAATAAAAGGAGATTCGGTGTCGACACAAGAGTATTCGGTATTGAGTTATTGACAATATTTTCTCTCTCGCTTCTTCAATTTTAAATGCGATTCTTTCTAAGCAGCTTTATTCTCTATATGAATTGGTGACTTGGAAAAAGAGAGAAAGATGAGCAAGGAACGCTGGTGCTCGTGACGAAAATTCCGATAGCGTGTTCGATGATGATAATGTTTTAATATAGTAATTAACGATAAATAAGAAAACGTTTATAACACAAGATTTAAGATTAAGATTAATTATAGTTGCAATTAATTAATTAATTAATTTGTAGAAATAAGAACTTCGCATGAGAAAGCCTGACTTTCTACATGTGCATCATACTTGTAAAAAAACATAAAAATAACAGGAGTAGTTTCTTGTAGTTTCTCATAGAAACTACAACTTTTTACAATTAACTACAGGTTAATACCACAAGAAAGTGGATAGTTGTAGTTAGTTTTAGAAATAACAACTTTCTATGAGAAAGTATTACTTTTTACATCTGCATCAAGCTTGACAAAAAAATGAAAAGTAATAGTAGTTTCTCGTAGTTTCCCATAGAAACTACAACTTTTTACAATTCAATACAATTTAATACCACAAAAAAGTACCTCCAAAAGTGTTCACCAAAGTACGGCGGCTTCGAAAAGCCGGCGCACATAGCGATCGGCGACTTTCCCGAAGATGATTTCGATCTCGACGAAGAAATGTGAACCGCTAACCACTAGATTATAATAACCTTTTTTTAACTCATTTTATCGGGCGCCTGTAAAGAATTTATTTAAGAAATGGAAGAGTTTCATATATTAGAGCTTTAGTACACCTGCACATTTAATTTTAAGAATATTTTTTTGAACAAAAATGTATTCATTTTTATAAATAGGCAATTTTAGGAGATTGTAAAAATTATTATTTTTTTTCTCGATTGGAGAATTAGTGTCTATTCGCTGTTTGTCGTCGACGATGAAATCTGATCTGTGCTTTTGCTCTTTTTGTTCTCCTTTATGGAGATAACATAGCGTTAGGCGACGTTCAGAGGTGGCGAATATCCGTCGAAATATGTCGCATCTTCGAACAGTACTTCGTATTCTTCGGTCGCGGTGGCTGGAAGTTGATTCACAATTCCCTTGTCGAAGCACGTGGTTTAAGGATACAGCGCCATAACTAAAACAAAAATGGAATATATCGTCAAGAAGAGTGTTTCATTGGGTGACCCAACTTTTGATCGTAAATTACATAATTGTTGTGCACAAAAGTATTGTAAAGAACAGTAAATTAAAGTAAAGAGTATTTAAAACAAGGATGCAAAGTAGAACCTTGCATATTGCTTCCTCATTATTTTTCGCTTTTTACGGGAAAATATCCCAAATAAACATAAATCGTACAAAGTATTTAAGCAGATTTTTTTTTAATGGGACTTTTTTTTATATGCGATATGTATAAGATGCGATATTTATAAATGAGACCTTTTTGGTGACTATTTTTGCACGGGATATTTTTTTAATGATTTTCAAGTATAAAATAAGTGATTTTTTTTAAAAACACCCTTGTAACGATGTTCTGATCGTTTAATTTTATTAATAGTTTTCTTTTTATGAAAAAGGAACTCTTACAATATTTTAGATTCGATACTGATTTTTTTTACACGTATTCATTTAGGATTAGTTTAGCATTTTTTCCAAGAAAGCAATAAAATGTAATTGATTGAGGATTGGTTTTTTTTTTCTTATTTACCTATGGATCCTTTGGAATATAACGCGTGTGCATCCGTTTACGGATTGGCTCTCATTTGCGGCAGCGGAAAAACTCTTCTTGGCGAAAGAATGTGTCTGTCCTTTTGTTCCTCGTCGATATCGTCGACCTCGTATTTGTTTGGCGATGGATTGAAGTGCACAACTTCAGCGAGAATCCAATCTTCTTCCTCCTCCGAACCCTTCACCACCGCCGCGACTATATCGCCCATCTGCGATCTCGAAGCATAAATACAATAAATAAAGTAAGTAAAAGGAATTATCTATAAATTAACAGGGAGAATATAACAAAAAATTAAATAAAAATCGGCAAAACAATTAAATTCCGAATTAAACTAAACTCGGTAAAAAGTTTCCTTTTTATGAAAAAGGAACTCTTACAATATTTTGGATTCGATGCTGATTTTTTTTTACCCGTATTCATTTAGGATTAGTTTAGCATTTTTTCCAAGAAATCAATAAAATGTAATTGATTGAGGATTGTTTTTTTATTTTGCTTCCTCATAGAGGAAGCTTTGTTTTCGTGAAAAACATTTTTTTCGAGATTTTCATGTCAGTACACTCAGAATGGTCCAAAACGTCGAGAAAAGTGGTTTAGAAAAAATGTCTGTATGTGTGTATGTATGTGTGTGTGTGTGTATGTATGTTACACGCTCGAAAAATTCAAACCGTTATAACTCAGGAACGCCTCGAGATATCGAGCTGAAATTTACACCACAGACAGAGGGGTCAATCCTCATTGTTTATACCAATTTTTGTTAAAATCCCAATGATCGTTAAATTTTTACGCGTTTTTGAATTTTTTCAAAAATGTCTGTTAACGCGATAACGCTTTCAATTTTCGAAATATTGTGCTCAAAATTGGTATGAATGTGAGCTTTTATACACCGGTGACCCCTATTAAATTTGGTTAAGATCGGTTGAATCGTTAACATTTTATGAGGTTTTGATTTTTTGACTTTTTTGTTTCCCCGAATAGCGAATATTTTCATATTCGCTATTCGGGGTCGAAGCAACGATGTCAATAAAAGAATCAGTACGAAATTCATATAAATCGAAACTAAATGTTTATTTGAAGTTGCTTCGACTCTGAAAACGTTGAAAAATTGAAAAAAAAAAAATACAAAACTCTTTTGTGTTCAGATCATGGTGGAATCACTGTGGTAATATTTTCATATTCGCTATTCGGGGTCGAAGCAACGATGTTAATAAAAGAATCAGTACGAAATTCATAAATATGGAAACTAAATGCTTATTTGAAGTTGCTTCGACTCTGAAAAAGTTGAAAAGTTGAAAAAAAAAAAAATACAAATCTCTTTAGCGTTGAGATCATGGTGGAATCACTGTGGTAATATTCTGATGTACCATAGTCGGGGTCGAAGCAACGATGTTAATAAAAGAATCCGTACGAAATTCATATAAATCGAAACTAAATGTTTATTTGAAGTTGCTTCGACTCTGAAAAAGTTGAAAAATTGAAAAAAAAAAAATACAAAACTCTTTAGCGTTGAAATCATGGTGGAATCACTGTGGTAATATTCTGATGTACCATAGTCGGGGTCGAAGCAACGATGTTAATAAAAGAATCAGTACGAAATTAATAAATATCGAAACTAAATGCTTATTTGAAGTTGCTTCGACTCTGAAAAAGTTGAAAAATTGAAAAAAAAAAAATACAAAACTCTTTTGCGTTCAGATCATGCTGGAATCACTGTGGTAATATTCTGATGTACCATAGTCGGGATCGAAGCAACGATGTCAATAAAAGAATCAGTACGAAATTCATAAATATCGAAACTAAATGCTTATTTGAGGTTGCTTCGACTCTAAAAAAGTTGAAAAATTGAAAACAAAAAAAATACAAAAGTATTTCGCGTTCAAATCAAGGTGGAACGACTGTGGTAATATTCTGATGTACCATAGTCGGGGTCGAAGCAACGATGTTAATAAAAGAATCAGTACGAAATTAATAAATATGGAAACTAAATGCTTATTTGAAGTTGCTTCGACTCTGAAAACGTTGAAAAATTGAAAAAAAAAAAATACAAAACTCTTTTGTGTTCAGATCATGGTGGAATCACTGTGGTAATATTTTCATATTCGCTATTCGGGGTCGAAGCAACGATGTTAATAAAAGAATCCGTTAAAAAGTAATAAATATCGAAAACGAATGGTTATTTGAAGTTGCTTCGACTCTAAAAAAATTGAAAAATAGAAAAAAAAAAAAAAAATACAAATCTCTTTAGCGTTGAGATCATGGTGGAATCACTGTGGTAATATTCTGATGTACCATAGTCGGGGTCGAAGCAACGATGTTAATAAAAGAATCAGTACGAAATTAATAAATATCGAAACTAAATGCTTATTTGAAGTTGCTTCGACTCTGAAAACGTTGAAAAATTGAAAAAAAAAAATACAAAACTCTTTTGTGTTCAGATCATGATGGAATCACTGTGGTAATATTTTCATATTCGCTATTCGGGGTCGAAGCAACGATGTTAATAAAAGAATCCGTTAAAAAGTAATAAATATCGAAAATGAATGCTTATTTGAAGTTGCTTCGACTCTAAAAAAATTGAAAAATTGAAAAAAAAAAAATACAAAAGTATTTCGCGTTGAAATCATGGTGGAATCACTGTGGTAATATTCTGATGTACCATAGTCGGGGTCGAAGCAACGATGTTAATAAAAGAATCCGTACGAAATTAATAAATATGGAAACTAAATGCTTATTTGAAGTTGCTTCGACTCTGAAAACGTTGAAAAATTGAAAAAAAAAAAATACAAAACTCTTTAGCGTTGAAATCATGGTGGAATCACTGTGGTAATATTCTGATGTACCATAGTCGGGGTCGAAGCAACGATGTTAATAAAAGAATCAGTACGAAATTAATAAATATCGAAACTAAATGCTTATTTGAAGTTGCTTCGACTCTGAAAAAGTTGAAAAATTGAAAAAAAAAAATACAAAACTCTTTTGCGTTCAGATCATGCTGGAATCACTGTGGTAATATTTTCATATTCGCTATTCGGGGTCGAAGCAACGATGTCAATAAAAGAATCAGTACGAAATTCATATAAATCGAAACTAAATGTTTATTTGAAGTTGCTTCGACTCTGAAAACGTTGAAAAATTGAAAAAAAAAAAATACAAAACTCTTGGAGGTACTTTTTTGTGGTATTAAATTGTATTGAATTGTAAAAAGTTACTAAATAAAAACTACTATTACTTTTCATTTTTTTGTCAAGCTTGATGCAGATGTAAAAAGTAATACTTTCTCATAGAAAGTTGTTATTTCTAAAACTAACTACAACTATCCACTTTCTTGTGGTATTAACCTGTAGTTAATTGTAAAAAGTTGTAGTTTCTATGAGAAACTACAAGAAACTACTCCTGTTATTTTTATGTTTTTTTACAAGTATGATGCACATGTAGAAAGTCAGGCTTTCTCATGCGAAGTTCTTATTTCTACAAATTAATTAATTAATTAATTGCAACTATAATTAATCTTAATCTTAAATCTTGTGTTATAAACGTTTTCTTATTTATCGTTAATTACTATATTAAAACATTATCATCATCGAACACGCTATCGGAATTTTCGTCACGAGCACCAGCGTTCCTTGCTCATCTTTCTCTCTTTTTCCAAGTCACCAATTCATATAGAGAATAAAGCTGCTTAGAAAGAATCGCATTTAAAATTGAAGAAGCGAGAGAGAAAATATTGTCAATAACTCAATACCGAATACTCTTGTGTCGACACCGAATCTCCTTTTATTGCATATTCTGCAGCTCTATTTTCGCAATTTCAATCGAAATAAAAATAAGTTGAGCACGACTGTTCTGCGGCAAATATCAGTCAGTACCGCATTTTCAGATTAGGTTTCTGCCGCTAATTCCCTCTGGTGGCGTTTCAATCCGGTTGGTACGTCAGTCGCGGTCGGTTGGTACGTCAGTTTTGAGGAGTTTTGTCATTGAGGACTTTGGTACCAGCCCGTAGACAATGGCGACTCGGTCGGTAAGGCAGATATTGCGTGATTGAAGGTCAGTCGGTAAAGTAGATATTGCGTGATTGTTGTTCTTCTTCTTTGGGTTTGATCGAACCCGCAGAACGCGACAAGAACTGGCGTTGCGATCTCGTCACGCTAAGATATCAATTAAAAGTCGTTGTCTCGCTCGCAAAGATTATACGTTTTTATCATATGTACATTTTTGTAATTGTATTATGTTTTTATTTTAGTTTTCGTTTTTTTTGTTATATTGGAAGTACGGAATTTATAAGTGAGGGGCTTTTGCGATTATTGTCATGTTTAGTGGAATAACTTCTTTACCGACTCACGATGTTGTAGACAATGGCGACTCGGTCGGTAAGGCAGATATTGCGTGATTGAAGGTCAGTCGGTAAAGTAGATATTGCGTGATTGTTGTTCTTCTTTTTATTCTTCTTCTTCTTCTTTGGGTTTGATCGGATCCGCAGAACGCGATAAGAAGGTGTGTTGCGATCTCGTCACGCTAAGATATCAATTAAAAGTCGTTGTCTCGCTCGCAGAGATTATACGTTTTTATTATATGTACATTTTTGTAATTGTATTATGTTTTTATTTTAGTTTTCGTTTTTTTTTGTTATATTGGAAGTACGGAATTTATAAGTGAGGGGTTTTTGCGATTATTGTCATGTTTAGCGGAATAACTTCTTTACCGACTCACGATGTTGTAGACAATGGCGACTCGGTCGGTAAGGCAGATATTGCGTGATTGAAGGTCAGTCGGTAAAGTAGATATTGCGTGATTGTTGTTCTTTTTTTTATTCTTCTTCTTCTTCTTTGGGTTTGATCGGATCCGCAGAACGCGATAAGAAGGGGTGTTGCGATCTCGTCACGCTAAGATATCAATTAAAAGTCGTTGTCTCGCTCGCAGAGATTATACGTTTTTATTATATGTACATTTTTGTAATTGTATTATGTTTTTATTTTAGTTTTCGTTTTTTTTTTTGTTATATTGGAAGTGCGGAATTTATAAGTGAGGGGCTTTTGCGATCATTGTCATGTTTAGCGGAATAACTTCTTTACCGACTCACGATGTTGTAGACAATGGCGACTCAGTCGGTAAGGCAGATATTGAGTGATTGAAAGTCAGTCGGTAAAGTAGATATTGCGTGATTGTTGTTCTTTTTCTTCTTCTTCTTTGGGTTTGATCGGACCCGCAGAACGCGACAAGAAGGGGCGTTGCGATCTCGTCACGCTAAGATATCAATTAAAAGTCGTTGTCTCGCTCGCAGAGATTATACGTTTTTATTATACGTACATTTTTGTAATTGTATTATGTTTTTATTTTAGTTTTCGTTTTTTTTTTTTGTTATATTGGAAGTACGGAATTTATAACTGAGGGGCTTTTGCGATCATTGTCATGTTTAGCGGAATAACTTCTTTACCGACTCACAATGTTGTAGACAATGGCGACTCAGTCGGTAAGGCAGTGATTGCGTGATTGTTCTTCTTCTTCTTCTTTGGGTTTGATCGGACCCACAGAACGCGACAAGAAGGGGTGTTGCGATCTCGTCACGCTAAGATATCAATTAAAAGTCGTTGTCTCGCTCGCAGAGATTATACGTTTTTATTATATGTACATTTTTGTAATTGTATTATGTTTTTATTTTAGTTTTCGTTTTTTTTGTTATATTGGAAGTACGGAATTTATAAGTGAGGGGCTTTTGTGATTATTGTCATGTTTAGTAGAATAACTTCTTTACCGACTCACGATGTTGTAGACAACGGCGACTCAGTCGGTAAGGCAGTGATTGTTCTTCGTCATCTTCTTCTTTGCATTATGTTTTTATTTTAAAAAATTTTTTTGTTGTTATTTAGTAAGTACGGAATTTATAACTGAGGGCCTTGGGATCATTGTCATATTTAGCAGAATAACTTCCTTACCGACTTACGATGTAGTAGACAATGTCGGCTCCGTCGGTAAAGAAGATAAACAGTTGAACAGAGAAATCTACTTTACCCACAGTCGATAAATCATTAGGTTTACGAAACAGACACAAAATTAATTGTTAACAAATGTTCTGGTTAAGCAAAGTCTTAACAATTTGTAATAGGCTCAGCCTAAGCACAAACAAACATTATTATTATTACAGTCGATAAATTACAACTGGTTCCCTGATCACCGGACGATAATATCACTACATTCCTGTACGTAAAAGAAGATCAGAAACAAACGACGAAATAAAAAAAGAAACGAAGATCAGAGAAATGGGATGGAGAATAAAAATTATCTCAACGACGTGTTTAAGTGTACAAAGCGTAAATAATAATTTTATTTGAGTATATTTCGATAGTTTTTCAAATCAAATAAGGCTTAATTATTTTGTCGATGAACCAACGATCGGTAAATTGCAGATGATTCGCATCCACCGATAGAAAGATAATTTTACCCATTTGGTCCATCGTACGCAAGCCCAAGCGATCCTCAATGTAAAGTGCAGATTCCTGCAGTGTTTGCAATTTCACAGCTTGACCTGGTTTATAAAATCCAAACCATTCGCTCTCACGAGGCTGCACCATCGTATCTTGTTCGAATTTAAGCAACACGAGACGCTCCAATTTTTGCAAGTTTTTTTTATACGTCTCGTTTACGAAGAGCTCGTTGTTTATGTCAGCCAGGAAGATACTTTTCTTCTTGTAAAGTTCTTCCTTAAGTGGGTCGTGCCAATATTCCGCTTGCACCAATTTTTCTTGAACGAACCTTAAATCAAAAATGCATTCGGTATAATTAGTTTAAGAATAAATAATCATTAAAAAAAATTATTAAAATACAAAATTAATTTACAATTAAATAAATTATTATATTATGTTACATTCATTTTGAATAAATTGGCTAAGGGGTTTAATCTTTACAGAAAATATAATTTTTGAAAATTCACAACTGATAAAAATTGCTGAGAATAAAATATATGTAATTTGTAAATTACGTGAGCAATTAATATGAAATTTGGCAACAGTTTTCATAAAAATATATTGAAACTATGAGATTTTGGAGCACTTTCAAAATTAAAAAATTTTTCGACCTAATTTTTTTAAACGTTAGTTTTTTTGATTTTTTAAAAATATGGATGCAAATTAAAACTTTGTGCATTGCTTCCTTATTATTTTCCAATGCTTAATCTTCAAGTGAAATTTTTTCAATACACTTTTTCCTACTTTCTTGTGATTTTATAAAATGTGGAAAATAAAGAAGCAATTTTCAAAGTTCTTCTTTGCATCTTTTTATCTTAATTTTCTTTGAAATTTGGCAACAATTCCCAATCAGACATATTGAAATAATAAGATTTTAGAGTACTTTCAAAATTCAAAATTTTTTCGACCTAATTTTTTTAAACTTTAATTTTTTCGATTTTTTAAAAATATGAATGCAAATGAAAACTTTGCGCATTGCTTCCTTATTATTTTCCAATGTTTAATCTTTAAGTCAAAGTTTTTCAAAATACTTTTTCATACTTTTTTGTGGTTTTATAAAATATGGAAAATAAATAAGCAATTTTTAAAGTTCTTCTTTGCATCTTTTTATATTAATTTTCTTTGAAATTTGGCAACAATTCTCATTCAAAAATATTGAAACAATGAGATTTTGGAGCACTTTCAAAATAAATTTTTTTTTAAACCTTAGTTTTTAAAATTTGTTAAAAATATGGATGCAAATTAGAACTTTGTGCATTGCTTCCTTATTATTTTCCAATGCTTAATCTTTAAGTCAAATTTTTTCAATACACTTTTTCCTACTTTCTTGTGATTTTATAAAATGTGGAAAATAAAGAAGCAATTTTTAAAGTTATTCTTTCCATCTTTTTATATTAATTTTCTTTGAAATTTGGCAACAATTCTCATTAAAAAATATTGAAACAATGAGATTTTGGAGCACTTTCAAAATAAATTTTTTTTTAAACCTTAGTTTTTAAAATTTGTTAAAAATATGGATGTAAATTAGAACTTTGTGCATTGCTTCCTTATTATTTTCCAATGCTTAATCTTTGAGTCAAAGTTTTTCAATATACTTTTTCCTACTTTCTTGTGGTTTTATAAAATGTGGAAAATAAAGAAGCAATTTTTAAAGTTTTTCTTTCCATCTTTTTATATTAATTTTCATTACTCGGTATAAGCAGCATAATTAATGAGTCTGCTCATATAGTCACAGAGTCTGTGCTGCCGAATAGCACAGTTTGGTAATCCATAAACTCCCTGATGCTGACCACCCAAAGATATTAAATTTTTCATTGGTGGATTAGGGCAGCGTTGGGCAACAGCTCGTCTAAAAACAAAAAAGAATTTTTTTATAATTTGCATCAATTTCGTACAGTTTAATCGCCTTACAAAAATTGTCCACCCTGCGAAAATCCAATCGCGTTGTAACCATCCTTCAATTTTTCGTCTTTCGAAAGTTCATTGCACACTTGTGCTACTTGATGATTAGCATTTTTCAAATAGCTGTTCTCGACGTCCTGCAAAAAAAAAAGAAAAATCGGTAATTTATAAATAAAGTAGCAATGGAAAAATTTAAACCAATGTATTATTTTGTGCATATTTAAAATACTTCTATATCGTTGTTTCCGATTCGTATAGATTTCACATAAACTCCTGGTATTTGTTCCTCGAGGATCGTCTTTATTTGTCCAAGACTGAAACTGAAGCAGCAACTGTCTCCTGCAAAAACATTTCGAAAAAACATGTCATTATTGCTTCCTCATGGAGGAAGCTTTGTTTTTATGAAATTTTTTTTTTCGAGATTTTCATGTCAGTACACTCAGAATGGACCAAAACGTCGAGAAAAGTGGTTTAGAAAAAATGTCTGTATGTGTGTGTGTGTGTGTGTGTGTGTGTATGTGTGTATGTTACACGATCGAAAAATGTAAACCTTTGTAACTCGGAAATGCCTTGAGATATCAAGCTGAAATTTGGACCATAGATAGAGGGATCAAGCCTCATCGTTCATACAGATTTTTGTTAAAATCCACTTAATCGTTAAATTATTACGCGTTTTTAAATTTTTTGAAAAATGTCTGTTTACGCGATAACTCTTTCAATTTTCGAGATATTGATCTTAAAATTGGTATGAATGTGAGCTTTCATACGCCGGTGATCGCTATTGAATTTGGTTAAGATCGGTTGAACCGTTAAAATTTTATGATGTTTTGAATTTTTCAAAAAATTGACATTATCGCTCTATTGTAACTTTTTCAAAACTTAAGATAGCAAGCTCAAATTTTGTATATAAATGAAACAATATTCAGCTATTATATATGTATAATTTAGTGACGAACGGTATGAAATTTTTGATTTTGTGGAATCTTGAATAATTTTTAAAAATATACATTATCACATTCACTTTCGGAAACGCTCTAATAATCACGAAATAACGTAATAACGAAATAGAAAAAGCGAATCCACAACATGTATATTTATCTAATTAAAACAAGGATGCAAAGTAGAACCTTGCACATTGCTTCCTCATTATTTTTCACGTTTTACAAAGCTTCCTCTATGAGGAAGCCAAAAATTCAATAACATACTTCCTCATAGAGGTAACTTTGTAAGAAGCGAAAAATAATGAAGAAGCAATGTGCAAGGTTCTACTTTGCATCCTTGTTTACATTAACTTCAGTAAAAATTCATTGGACTATTTTTCGTTTATAAAATATTTTACCGTTTATTATACTCGATTTTATTTTTTTAACTACAATAAAACCAAGTCTTGTCTGATTATCTGACTAGTTTTATGCTTTTATTTCTACTGGGAATACAAATTAAAATTTCAAAAAAATATTTCGAAAAAAAATGTCATTATTTACATTAACTTCAGTAAAAATTCATTGGACTATTTTTCGTTTAGAAAATATTTTACCGTTTATTATACTCGATTTCATTTTTTTAACTACAATAAAGCCAAGTCTTGTCTGACGATCTGACTAGTTTTCTGCTTTTATTTCTACTGGGAATACAAATTGAAATTTCAAAAAATATTTCGAAAAAAAATGTCATTATTTACATTAACTTCAGTAAAAATTCATTGGACTATTTTTCGTTTAAAAAATATTTTACCATTTATTATACTCGATTTTATTTTTTTAACTACAATAAAACCAAGTCTTGTCTGATGATCTGACTAGTTTTATGCTTTTATTTCTACAGGGAATACAAATTAAAATTTCAAAAAAAATATTTCGAAAAAAAATGTCATTATTTACATTAACTTCAGTAAAAATTCATTGCACTATTTTTCGTTTAAAAAATATTTTACCATTCATTACTCTCGATTTTATTTTTTTAACTACAATAAAACCAAGTCTTGTCTGATTATCTGACTAGTTTTATGCTTTTATTTCTACTGGGAATACAAATTAAAATTTCAAAAAAATATTTCGAAAAAAAATGTCATTATTTACATTAACTTCAGTAAAAATTCATTGGACTATTTTTCGTTTAGAAAATATTTTACCGTTTATTATACTCGATTTCATTTTTTTAACTACAATAAAGCCAAGTCTTGTCTGACGATCTGACTAGTTTTCTGCTTTTATTTCTACTGGGAATACAAATTAAAATTTCAAAAAAAATATTTCGAAAAAAAAAGTCATTATTGACATTAACTTCAGTAAAAATTCATTGCACTATTTTTCGTTTAAAAAATATTTTACCATTCATTACTCTCGATTTTATTTTTTTAACTACAATAAAACCAAGTCTTGTCTGATTATCTGACTAGTTTTATGCTTTTATTTCTACTGGGAATACAAATTAAAATTTCAAAAAAATATTTCGAAAAAAAATGTCATTATTTACATTAACTTCAGTAAAAATTCATTGGACTATTTTTCGTTTAGAAAATATTTTACCGTTTATTATACTCGATTTCATTTTTTTAACTACAATAAAGCCAAGTCTTGTCTGACGATCTGACTAGTTTTCTGCTTTTATTTCTACTGGGAATACAAATTAAAATTTCAAAAAATATTTCGAAAAAAAATGTCATTATTTACATTAACTTCAGTAAAAATTCATTGGACTATTTTTCGTTTAAAAAATATTTTACCATTTATTATACTCGATTTTATTTTTTTAACTACAATAAAACTAAGTCTTGTCTGATGATCTGATTAGTTTTATGCTTTTATTTCTACTGGGAATACAAATTAAAATTTCAAAAAAATATTTCGAAAAAAAATGTCATTATTTACATAAATTTCAGTAAAAATTCATTGGACTATTTTTTGTTAAAAAAATATTTTACCCTTTATTGTACTCCATTTTATTTTTTTAACTACAATAAAACCAAGTCTTGTCTGATTATCTGACTAGTTTTATGCTTTTATTTCTACAGGGAATACAAATTAAAATTTCAAAAAAAACATTTCGAAAAAAAATGTAATTATTTACATTAACTTCAATAAAAATTCATTGAACTATTTTTCGTTTAAAAAATATTTTACCGTTTATTATACTCGATTTCATTTTTTTAACTACAACAAAACCAAGTCTTGTCTGATGATCTGACTAATTTTATGCTTTTATTTCTACTGGGAATACAAATTAGAATATCAAAAAAATATTTCGAAAAAAAAATGTCATTATTTACATTAACTTCAGTAAAAATTCATTGGACTATTTTTCGTTTAAAAAATATTTTACCGCTTATTATACTCGATTTTATTTTTTTAACTACAATAAAACCAAATCTTGTCTGATTATCTGATTAATTTTATGCTTTTATTTCTACTGGGAATACAAATTAAAATTTCAAAAAAATATTTCGAAAAAAAATGTCATTATTTACATTAATTTCAACTAATTTTCATTGCACTATTTTTTGTCTAAAAAATATTTAAGCACTTATTATACTTGATTTTATTTTTTTAGCTACAATAAAATCAAGTCTTGTCTGATGATCTGACTAGTTTTATGCTTTTATTTCTACTGGGAATACAAATTAAAATTTCGAAAAAATATTTCGAAAAAAATGTCATTATTTACATAAATTTCAGTTAAAATTCATTGGACTATTTTTCGCTTAAAAATAATTTAACCGCTTATCATACTCGATTTAATTTTTCAACTGTAATAAAACCAAGTCTTATCTGGTGATCTAACTAGTTTCATGCTTTTATGTCTACTGGGAATACAAATAAAAATTACGTAAACTTGTGTTGCGTTGGAAACGTGTTTAAACCTTATATAATTAACATCAAACATTCTATGGACCTGGAAAGTTGCACAGTTTTGTAAAACAGCAAAATTCTACAAGGATAAATATGAAAATATAATTTATTGCAGTTTTTTTTCATCAAACTAGTAGACGAACATTATATATAACATATAAACATAATACAATATCACAAATATTATATTATATTATTAATTAATATAATATAATGTTATAATGTTAATTATATTATTAATATAGTATAATATATATTATAATTTTTATGAAAAATGATAAAATAATAACGCGAGGCAAAAGCGCTGATAAATAAACGCAAAACTACTGACAGAGTGCAAAGTTCAAAGAGAAGAGTTAAACATTGACAAGCCCGACAAAAGAAGCTATTTTTAGTAGAGATAATAATTTATAAGTAAACGTAATTTATAATAGGACGCTATTTTTATTAGAGAGTTAAAAAAAAAAAGTTTCACCGCGGAAAACTTCATATTTTCACGCCTTAAAATTCAAAAAGAATTCTATGTATGCATAATTCAATGTTAAATGCTAAATCGAATAATGCACCTCTTAGTATTTGTTCACAGTGCCGCGCCTCAACAAAATGATTTGTGACGTTAAAATACGTAGCTTTTCATTGTACACGCAAAAAATAATAATTTCGAAACTACCTAAAAGACAATTTAAGGAGGTTCGACTGTTACACAGTAGTCAAATCAATGGTACATTTTTGTAATCGATTCATTAAAGTTTAATGCATTAAATAACTGTGGTGGAGCGTTGATTTGTATTGAAAAATGTACACTTAACCGAGAGAAAAATTAATAGTCACGGATTTGCATAAAGATTAACTGATTAACGTTACTTTCCGATGGGATACATTTTCGTTCAGTTTTTTTCCAAAAATAATCTGTAATTTTTTGCCAATTTTGATGAGTGTTGGCTCATTCTCTTTCTTAAAAGATGCTCTACAAATTGACCGGCTGGATATTTGATATTATTGATAGTTTAATAATTATGTTAATTTTCGATGGGATACATTTTCGTTCAGTTTTTTTACAAAAATAATCTATAATTTTTTGCCAATTTTGATGAGTGTTGGCTCATTTTCTTTCTTAAAAGATGCTCTACAAATTGACCGGCTGGATATTTGATATTATTGATCGTTTAATAATTATCTTACTTTCCGATGGGATACATTTTCGTTCAGTTTTTTCCAAAAATAATCTATAATTTTTTGCCAATTTTGATGAGTGTTGGCTCATTCTCTTTCTTAAAAGATGCTCTACAAATTGACCAGCTGGATATTTTATATTATTGATAGTTTAATAATTATGTTACTTTCCGATGGGATACATTTTCGTTCAGTTTTTTCCAAAAATAATCTATAATTTTTTGCCAATTTTGATGAGTGATGGCTCATTCTCTTTCTTAAAAGATGCTCTACAAATTGACCGGCTGGATATTTGATATTATTGATAGTTTAATAATTATGTTACTTTCCGATTGGATACATTTTCGTTCAGTTTTTTCCAAAAATAATCTATAATTTTTTGCCAATTTTGATGAGTGATGGCTCATTCTCTTTCTTAAAAGATGCTCTACAAATTGACCGGCTGGATATTTGATATTATTGATCATTTAATAATTATGTTACTTTCCGATGGGATACATTTTCGTTCAGTTTTTTCCAAAAATAATCTATAATTTTTTGAGAATTTTGATGAGTGATGGCTCATTCTCTTTCTCAAAAGATGCTCTACAAATTGACCGGCTGGATATTTCATATTATTGATCGTTTAATAATTATGTTAATTTTCGATGGGAAACATTTTCGTTCAGTTTTTTCCAAAAATAATCTATAATTTTTTGCCAATTTTGATGAGTGTTGGCTCATTCTCTTTCTTAAAAGATGCTCTACAAATTGACCAGCTGGATATTTTATATTATTGATAGTTTAATAATTATGTTACTTTCCGATGGGATACATTTTCGTTCAGTTTTTTCCAAAAATAATCTATAATTTTTTGCCAATTTTGATGAGTGTTGGCTCATTCTCTTTCTTAAAAGATGCTCTACAAATTGACCGGCTGGATATTTGATATTATTGATAGTTTAATAATTATGTTACTTTCCGATGGGAAACATTTTCGTTCAGTTTTTTCCGAAAATAATCTATAATTTTTTGCCAATTTTGATGAGTGTTGGCTCATTCTCTTTCTTAAAAGATGCTCTACAAATTGACCGGCTGGATATTTGATATTATTGATAGTTTAATAATTATGTTACTTTCCGATGGGATACAATTTCGTTCAGTTTTTTCCAAAAATAATCTATAATTTTTTGCCAATTTTGATGAGTGTTGGCTCATTCTCTTTCTTAAAAGATGCTCTACAAATTGACCGGCTGGATATTTGATATTATTGATCGTTTAATAATTATGTTACTTTCCGATGGGTTACATTTTCGTTCAGTTTTTTCCAAAAATAATCTATAATTTTTTGCCAATTTTGATGAGTGATGGCTCATTCTCTTTCTTAAAAGATGCTTTACAAATTGACCAGCTGGATATTTGATATTATTGATCGTTTAATAATTATGTTAATTTCCGATGGGATACATTTTCGTTCAGTTTTTTCCAAAAATAATCTATAATTTTTTGCCAATTTTGATGAGTGATGGCTCATTCTCTTTCTTAAAAGATGCTCTACAAATTGACCGGCTGGATATTTGATATTATTGATCGTTTAATAATTATGTTACTTTCCGATGGGATACATTTGCGTTCGGTTTTTTCCAAAAATAATCTATAATTTTTTGCCAATTTTGATGAGTGTAGGCTCATTCTCTTTCTTAAAAGATTCTCTACAAATTGACCGGCTGGATATTTGATATTATTGATAGTTTAATAATTATGTTACTTTCCGATGAGATACATTTTCGTTCAGTTTTTTCCAAAAATAATCTATAATTTTTTGCCAATTTTGATGAGCGTTGACTCATTCTCTTTCTTAAAACATGCTCTACAAATTGACCGGCTGGATATTTGATATTATCGATTGTTTAATAATTATAGCTATTTGTTTATGAAAGTATTTTGATTTTTGTTAAAAACAGGCTATAATTATTAAACGATCAATAATATCAAATATCCTGCCGGTCAATTTGTAGAGCATCTTTTAAGAAAGAGAATAAGCCAACACTCATCAAAATTAGCAAAAAATTATAGATTATTTTTGGAAAAAACTGAACGAAAATGTTTCCCATCGGAAAGTAACATAATTATTAAACTATCAATAATATCAAATATTCAGCCGGACAATTTGTAGAGCATCTTTTAAGAAAGAGAATGAGCTAACACTCATCAAAATTGGCAAAAAATTATAGATTATTTTTGGAAAAAACTGAACGAAAATGTATCCCATCGGAAAGTAACATAATTATTAAACGATCAATAATATCAAATATCCAGCTGGTCAATTTGTAAAGCATCTTTTAAGAAAGAGAATGAGCTAACACTCATCAAAATTGGCAAAAAATTATAGATTATTTTTGGAAAAAACTGAACGAAAATGTATCCCATCGGAAAGTAACATAATTATTAAACGATCAATAATATCAAATATCCAGCTGGTCAATTTGTAAAGCATCTTTTAAGAAAGAGAATGAGCCATCACTCATCAAAATTGGCAAGAAATTGTAGATTATTCTTGAAAAAAACTGAACGAAAATGTATCCCATTGAAAAGTAACTAGTTAATCTGTATGCAAATCCGCCACTATTAATCTTTATCTGGGTTAAGTATACATGCTTCAATTCAAACAACTCTCTACTAATATTATTTAATGCATTAAACTTTAATAAAACAATTAAAAAAATTTAGTACTGATTTGACTAGTGTGAAACTGTCGAACATCTTTTTTCCCGCATTGTAAGTTTTCCGCTTTTTCGTATTCAGAACGCGAGCGCCATCTGCGCACCCTTATTTTCCGGAACTTATCCGTCAGAATGTCAACGACCCCCTTTTATAACAAGTACCTAATCGTACAATTAATATGCGCGTCTTTTCCATCGCAAACTTTCGCTTTCGCTGCGAAGTTACGAAAGAAAAACAATAAGACAGTCTCGTCACGTTCTGTTGATCCGTCGAATCAATACTCACCCATTCCGTGCCAAAGAACGACGGGCGTTGTGGAGATTGATGAAGAATTAATCAAACATGATACTCGAGACCCGTAGTTTATTAGGAAAAATAAAAATATCATTTTTTTATCGTAAATATACATATTTGCGGTTAGAAAATAAGCTCTCTTTCTCGCTTTCTGTAGCAGCGACGTTCGCACGCTGAATACTCTCTCGCATACTGTGGTAATACAATCTGTCCCCGATGATGCACAGAATTTCTTGTAGCGCGGACCGATGTATTCTGGTTTGGTACTACGTTCTGGTATAACCGGCCACGCCACGGACGGATTGACTCGGAAACAAACTGCTGTATTCAATTTACACGACTTCGTCTTGCTCTCGTGATAAATAACGAAGATTCAAGGACATTCTATGAAGCTCTGACCGAGAAAAAAAACGAAACAAGATGAAATGGTTAACTTAAATTTTGCCAAATTAAATTTTAATGGACCACTTCGCACTAGTCGGAACGGGGATACATTTTTTTGAAAGCGTTTCTACAATTTCTGTTTTCTGTTTCATGTTTTTTTTTCTTCAGTTTTTTGAATGATTAAACCGTAACAATAATCAGATTATGACGAGCAATAGCTCATTTTGTTTGTTGAAAGATACTGCATCGATTGACCGTGCAGACTTTTTAATATTATTAGTCGTTCAAAAGTTACAACCTTTTGACTATCCTTACTTGATATCAGACATACAAATAGGTGCAATTTTTCAACGAGTTGAACTACAAAAGAATTGCATGGATGGAATGATCAAGCATTTTCAAATAAACAAAATGAGCTATTGTTCGTCTACATTGAATCGATATTATGGTTAAAAAACAAAAAAACAGTACGTAAAAACATGTTTCACGTTTTTTCTTCTTCAGTTTTTTGAATGATTAAACCGTAACAATAATCAGATTATGACGAGGAATAGCTCATTTTGTTTGTTGAAAGATACTGCATCGATTGACCGTGTAGATTTTTTTTGTATTATTAGTCGTTCAAAAGTTACAACCTTTTGACTATCCTTACTTGATATCAGACATACAAATAGGTGCAATTTTTCAACGAGTAGAACTACGGAAAAATTGCATGGATGGAATGATGAAGTATTTTCAAATAAACAAAATGAGCTATTGCTCGTCAATATTGAATCGATATTATGGTTAAAAAACAAAAAAAACAGTACGTAAAAACATGAGATTAGATATTCATGTTTCATGTTTTTTCTTCTTCAGTTTTTCGAATGATTAAACCGTAACGATAATCAGATTATGACGAGCAATAGCTCATTTTGTTTGTTGAAAGATACTGCATCGATTGACCGTGTAGATTTTTTTATATTATTAGTCGTTCAAAAGTTATAACCTTTTGACTATTCTTACTTGATATCAGACATACAAATAGGTGCAGTTTTTCAACGAGTAGAACTACGAAAAAATTGCATGGACGGAATGATGAAGCATTTTCAAATAAACAAAATGAGCTATTGTTCGTCTACATTGAATCGATATTATGGTTAAAAAACAAAAAAAAACAGTAAGTAAAAACATGTTTCACGTTTTTTCTTCTTCAGTTTTTTGAATGATTAAACCGTAACAATAATCAGATTATGACGAGCAATAGCTCATTTTGTTTGTTGAAAGATACTGCATCGATTGACCGTGTAGATTTTTTATACTATTAGTCGTTCAAAAGTTACAACCTTGTGACTATCCTTACTTGATATCAGATACAGAAATAGGTGCAATTTTTCAACGAATAGAACTACGAAAAAATTGCATGGACGGAATGATGAAGCATTTTCAAATAAACAAAATGAGCTATTGCTCGTCAAAATTGAATCGATATTATGGTTGAAAAACAAAAAAAAACAGTACGTAAAAACATGCGATTAGATATTCATGTTTCATGTTTTTTCTTCTTCAGTTTTTTGAATGATTAAACCGTAACAATAATCAGATTATGACGAGCAATAGCTCATTTTGTTTGTTGAAAGATACTGCATCGATTGACCGTGTATATTTTTTGTATTATTAGTCGTTCAAAAGTTATAATCTTTTGACTATCCTTACTTGATATCAGACACACAAATAGGTGCAATTTTTCAACGAGTAGAACTACGGAAAAATTGCATGGATGGAATGATGAAGCATTTTCAAATAAACAAAATGAGCTATTGTTCGTCTACATTGAATCGATATAATGGTTAAAAAACAAAAAAAACAGTACGTAAAAACATGTTTCACGTTTTTTCTTCTTCAGTTTTTTGAATGATTAAACCGTAACAATAATCAGATTATGACGAGCAATAGCTCATTTTGTTTGTTGAAAGATACTGCATCGATTGACCGTGTAGATTTTTTTGTATTATTAGTCGTTTAAAAGTTACAACCTTTTGACTATCCTTACTTGATATCAGACATACAAATAGGTGCAGTTTTTCAACGAGTAGAACTACGAAAAAATTGCATGGACGGAATGATGAAGCATTTTCAAATAAACAAAATGAGCTATTGTTCGTCTACATTGAATCGATATTATGGTTAAAAAACAAAAAAAACAGTACGTAAAAACATGAGATTAGATATTCATGTTTTATGTTTTTTCTTCTTCAGTTTTTTGAATGATAAAACCGTAACAATAATCAGATTATGACGAGCAATAGCTCATTTTGTTTGTTGAAAGATACTGCATCGATTGACCGTGTATATTTTTTTGTATTATTAGTCGTTCAAAAGTTATAATCTTTTGACTATCCTTACTTGATATCAAACACACAAATAGGTGCAATTTTTCAACGAGTAGAACTACGGAAAAATTGCATGGATGGAATGATGAAGCATTTTCAAATAAACAAAATGAGCTATTGTTCGTCTACATTGAATCGATATAATGGTTAAAAAACAAAAAAAACAGTACGTAAAAACATGTTTCACGTTTTTTCTTCTTCAGTTTTTTGAATGATTAAACCGTAACAATAATCAGATTATGACGAGCAATAGCTCATTTTGTTTGTTGAAAGATACTGCATCGATTGACCGTGTAGATTTTTTTATGTTATTAGTCGTTCAAAAGTTACAACCTTGTGACTATCCTTACTTGATATCAGATACAGAAATAGGTGCAATTTTTCAACGAATAGAACTACGAAAAAATTGCATGGACGGAATGATGAAGCATTTTCAAATAAACAAAATGAGCTATTGCTCGTCAATATTGAATCGATATTATGGTTAAAAAACAAAAAAAAACAGTACGTAAAAACATGAGATTAGATATTCATGTTTTTTCTTCTTCAGTTTTTTGAATGATTAAACCGTAACAATAATCAGATTATGACGAGCAATAGCTCATTTTATTTGTTGAAAGATACTGCATCGATTGACCGTGTAGATTTTTTTATATTATTAGTCGTTCAAAAGTTACAACCTTTTGACTATCCTTACTTGATGTCAGACACACAAATAGGTGCAATTTTTTAACGAATAGAACTACGGAAAAATTGCATGGATGGAATGATGAAGCATTTTCAAATAAACAAAATGAGCTATTGTACGTCAATATTGAATCGATATTATGGTTGAAACACAAAAAAAACAGTACGTAAAAACATGAGATTAGATATTCATGTTTCATGTTTTTTCTTCTTCAGTTTTTTGAATGATTAAACCGTATCAATAATCAGATTATGACGAGCAATAGCTCATTTTATTTGTTGAAAGATACTGCATCGATTGACCGTGTAGATTTTTTTGTATTATTAGTCGTTCAAAAGTTACAACCTTTTGACTATCCTTACTTGATATCAGACATACAAATAGGTGTAATTTTTCAACGAGTTGAAGTATGAAAAAATTGCATGGATGGAATGATGAAGCATTTTCAAATAAACAAAATGAGCTATTGCTCGTCAAAATTGAATCGATATTATGGTTGAAAAACAAAAAAAACAGCACGTAAAAACTTGCGATTAGATATTCATGTTTCATGTTTTTTCTTCCTCAGTTTTTTGAATGATTAAACCGTAACAATAATCAGATTATGACAAGCAATAGCTCATTTTGTTTGTTGAAAGATACTGCATCAATTGACCGTGCAGACTTTTTTGTATTATTAGTCGTTCAAAAGTTATAACCTTTTGACTATCCTTACTTGATGTCAGACATACAAATAGGTGTAATTTTTCAACGAGTTGAAGTATGAAAAAATTGCATGGATGGAATGATGAAGCATTTTCAAATAAACAAAATGAGCTATTGCTCGTCAATATTGAATCGATATTATGGTTAAAAAACAAAAAAAAACAGTACGTAAAAACATGAGATTAGATATTCATGTTTCATGTTTTTTCTTCTTCAGTTTTTTGAATGATTAAACCGTAACAATAATCAGATTATGACGAGCAATAGCTCATTTTGCTTGTTGAAAGATACTGCATCGATTGACCGTGTAGACTTTGAAATATTATTAGTCGTTCAAAAGTTATAACCTTTTGACTATCCTTACTTGATATCAGACATACAAATAGCTGCAATTTTTCAACGAGTAGAACTACAAAAAAATTGCATGGATGGAATGATGAAGCATTTGCAAATAAACAAAATGAGCTATTGCTCGTCAAAATTGAATCGATATTATGGTTAAAAAACAAAAAAAACAGTACGTAAAAACATGAGATTAGATATTTGCATAGATGTCGTATTTTTTTATCGAATCACGGCTGCGAATGTGTCAATTATTTATTATTGTGAACTAATTGAACCATCAGAAAGAGTAAAAACATTTTTAAAAAATTTAGCACTGTTTTTCCTAGCGTAAATAGCTCCAACCTTCTTAATTCGATTAAAGTCGTAACGAAAACAAAAAAAAACACCTTTTCACTTTTTTTTTCTCGGTGCAACGAGCTACAATGAACTTACGATTAATTCTAATAATGGCACTTGGTAACGAGTCACTAACTTTAAATACGTGCGAGATAAATATGAAGATTGTCGGAATATCACAATTAATTAATAAAAAGTATAACACACACCAGCGTACATCGTTCATCTCTACAATATACAGAAATGAACAATAATATAAATCTTTTTTTACGCCGCTTTTTTCTCTCTCATGTTCATCTTCGAACTTCGTCGTGTTATTAACAAATGTGTTATTAACAACAAATGCGTGTTATTAACAAATGTGAAAAACTCTTTTAACGAAATGGAGAAAATATATAACGACTATCGTTATTAATGCAAATTATGCTCTCAGTCTTGAAAGATTTTTTGATTAGTCTCATCCCTGGATTAAAGAGCGTTTTGTGATAGAGTTATATTATTTAAAAATGAAAACTAACGTTTTGGTCGTTGCCATATTATTCTGGTGTCATTAGACGCGTAATATTTATTATATTTAGGAAGTAAAGCTAAACGATTCTTCGCAAATCGCCAGAATGTCGCCTGCGAAGGGAACGCGTGTGAGCTCGACACGCCAGCTCAAAAAATTCCTTGTTCAGGCCGTTTAGTCGCTTTTCCAACCGTAGATGATTAAAGAATCTGTCCTTTTTCGAACGCGAGAAATGCCCTCGGCCAATAGTCATTCTGAAGGCAACTTCCTCTGCTGCTGACATTGGACATTCCTTCGGGAGATTTTCGTCCTCCGCTAACCTGTCGTCCTCCGTCATATCTTCCCTCTTCTCCGTTGGCTCCAATCGCGCGCCTGTTGATTTATCTTCGGTTTTTTCGTCGTTTGGCGTAACGGTACGAGTCGCGAACATAAATTCTGAAACAGTCATGAATACGTCAATTTAATAACTTCGTTATATTGTAATGATGCAGATTTTTTGTTCATCCTAATTGGCATATTTTATGAGTATTTTAGCGAATAAACTTCAGTTGTATATTAAGTGGGAAAATATGAAAATGATTTTGTTGCGTTTGCAAGTGATGCTAATTTTTTTTTATATAGAATGAGATTATAGAGATTTTATTTACAATTCGCCCGCTTCATTATAATTGGCCTTTGGTGGTATTGAAGCTGAATATTTTAGTTGATAAATATCAGTTGTGTATTAAGTGGGAAAAATTGAAACTGGTTTTGTTGCGTTTGCAAGTGATGCTAATTTTTTTTATATGTAGAATGAGATTATGTTTGCGATTTTATTTATTTATTTATTTATGCGATTCGTTCGCTTCGTTATAATTGGCCTTAGGTGGTATTGAAGCTGAATATTTTAGTTGATAAATATCAGTTGTATATTAAGTGAGAAAAGTTCAAACTGATTTTGTTGCGTTTGCAAGTGATGCTAATTTTTTTTATATAGAATGAGATTATAGAGATTTTATTTACAAATCGCCCGCTTCGTTATAATAGGCCTTTGACGGTAGTGAAGCTGAACATTTTAGCTGATAAACTTCAGTTGTATATTAAGTGGGAAAATATGAAAATGATTTTGTTGCGTTTGCAAGTGATGCTAATTTTTTTTATACAGAATGAGATTATATTTGCGATTTTATTTCCGATTCTCGCGCATCGTTATAATTGGCCTTTGGTAGTAGTGAAGCTGAACATTTTAGCTGATAAACTTCAGTTGTATATTAAGTGGGAAAATATGAAAATGATTTTCTTGCGTTTGCAAGTGATGCTAATTTTCTTTTTATATAGAATAAGATTTTATTTTCGATTCTCTCGCTTCGTTATAATTGGCTTTTGGTGGTAGTGAAGCTGAATATTTTAGCTGATAAACTTCAGTTGTATATTAAGTTGGAAAATATGAAAATGATTTTCTTGCATTTGCAAGTGATGCTATTTTTTTTTTATATAGAATGAGATTATATTTGCGATTTTCTTTTCGATTCTCTCGCTTCGTTATAATTGGCCTTTGGCGATAGTGAAGCTGAACATTTTAACTGATAAACTTCAGTTGTATATTAAGTGGGAAAATATGAAAATTATTTTCTTGCGTTTACAAGTCATGCAAATTTTTTTTTATATAGAATGAGGTTATAGAGATTTTATTTTCGATTCTCTCGCTTCGTTATAATTGGCCTTTGGCGGTCTTGAAGCTGAATATTTTAGCTGATAAACTTCAGTTGTATATTAAGTGTGAAAAGTTGAAACTGTTTTTCTTGCGTTTGCAAGTGATACTTTTTTTTAAATATGTAATGAAATTACATATTAAACTTGTACATCACGTGGAATTTTAAAAATAAAATTGTGTTTTTGCTTTTGTCCGTGATGCCAATTTTTCTGTTTTATACACAAATAAATTTTCGATTTATTTCATCACAAGTTTGCACACTAAAAAAAATGTTATTGATTCGAAAAACAATTCGCTTACAGGCTGTTAAAAACAAGTGTTTGTAACCAAACTCTAGTTCTTATTTATATAAGATTCAAACAATAATTGTAAAATACCCTATTTTTGGAAACAAGCGTTTCCAACTTAACTGTACTTCTAATTTTACTACTATTTTATATGAGATTCGCACAATAATTGTAAAATAGGCAAAACAACAAATTGTATCCGAATCTCTTGCAAATATCGACTGATATAAAATATTGTTTAGCCTATTTTACAATTATATTTTGGCAGCCCAAAAGCAAATTTAAAAAAAAAACAAATCAATAGCATTTTTTTCATATGCAAAATGGTGATTATTGAATAAATTACATTTCATTTTCATAAATTTTTCTATCAAAAATAATGCACAAATATCTTGAGCTTCTTCAGCTGTCGCATTAAATTCCCTCCTTTAAATTTATCCCTATAAAGGATTCCTGCCTCGTGGCGATAGACGAGCACATGGAAAATAAATTATAGGCTCATGAGATTTACCAGTTTCGCTGTCAGACGATTCTGACGAGCTGCAGGAAGAGGAAGTCGAGTCCCAGCTCGGTGCTGGTTGTCTCTTGAGGGTGCTAGGCGTCGAATGAGTTACCAGACCCGAGGGCGTCGTGCTCCCAGTTCCAGATTTATTTCTGTTCTGTATTATGAGCGATACGTCGAAGCTTGACGGCCGTTTCCGGTATCTATGCTGTGCCGCTCGTCTCCGTCGATTTTCCTGGTGGAGGGACTTGTTGTTATCGGCCGGAAGGCAAATTCCCGAGGTCAGTTGATGCTCGGTGGCCTTTGCCGAAGGTGATGCTGTAACTATGGACTCGGGGGCTACGGGTATTCGCGTGGGACCAACTTCGCCAACCTCGCCAATCGACGGTTTAGTGGTGCTCACCTCGATATACCTGCAACATATAAATATACAAAATTATATATACAAATATGTAGTAGTAGTTTATTGTAAGTTTTCTTGGCAGTTTCATCTTGCAAGGCTATTTGTTCCTTAATATATAGTTTTTCACCTACAATTTTTTTTCTTACGTCTATGGATTATTATTTTATTATTATTTATCTTTTCTTTTATTCAGCAGCATTTGGTATTATGTACGATATATTAGGGCAATTTTATATTTATACATTTTGTAGCTTTTGAACTTATGACTTTATACATTAAGAATATTTATATAATTATACCTTTATACATTTATACATTTTGTAGCTTTTGACCTTATGACTTTACACATTAAGAACATTTATATAATTATACGTTTATATATTTATACATTTATGCAATTATACAATTAGACATTTATACATCTCTACATTTAAACAATTATACATTTAGTGAGAAAGTTCTTGTTTTCAGAGTTTTTACCAAGAAATAAAATAGGTTTTCTACTTCTTAAGGGTTATTTGGTTTTTAGGTTTTCTATTAAGGAATTTTCGCTCTCGTTGCATGTTTGACATGCATTTTCTGCGTCTAAAATAACTTTATTTCCGTTCCAGTATAAAAACGTTATGTGCCTTCCGGCTGCTCTTGCTTGTCCTATTAGTCCGATTTTTAAAATATTTATATGTTCTCTTTTGTACTTATTCTCTGTGTGTATGAATTTATAAATAGTGGAGTAATTAGAGTTCGTCGTCGCATCGAGGTCAGTTTGCAAAATTTTATTTCTTAACGCCGAGATCATTTCATTTTCATTTCTTATTAAAAAAGTCATTTCTGGTCGGTTCTGATTTCAGAATTCGCAGATCCGACTTCCGGTGGGAAAATCTAACCTAATTTTATTTTAAATGATATTGTAATGGTAGTATAATTTCTATCCATGCACCACTTCTAATAGCAATTCACAAAACTCATAAAATGGCACCAGTTCTTATATCAAGTAAAAGTCACAGTACGCTAATAAAAATATTGATACTGAGGTTTGATGGTTAGCGTCCGAAACATGCATCCGCTGCTAGTTAACTTTAGAAATTTCCCCTGAATTTTTTCAAGATCGTAATGATATATATATACTAGGATTTTAGTGTGGTTCGCGCGCTGCGCGCGCACGCAAGACCGCCTCTGGGGTCTCTCAGACCCCAACCCCTCTGGGATCTCACAGACCCTATCCCCTCTGGGGTCTCACGGACCCCCCTGCATTTTTCTAAGTCCCTCGATTCTTGACACGGTGACGGCGGCGGCGAGATCTTTCTAAGAGAGATATATATACGTCCTGTGGGGTATGGTAAAACCTCACGGAAAGTATAGGAAAATCCTCCGGGGAGTATGGGAAAGACCTCCAGGAAGTTTGGGAACGACCCCTGGGAAAGACCTCCAGGAAGTATGGGAAAGACTCCCAGGAAGTATGGGAAAGACCCCTGGGAGGTATGGGAAAGACTCCCGGGAAGTATGGGAAAGACCTCCAGGAAGTATGGGAACGACCCATGGGAAGTATGGGAAAAACCTCCAGGAAGTATGGGAACGACCCGTGGGAAGTATCGGAAAGATTTCCAGGAAGTATGGGAAAGACTCCCGGGAAGTATGGGAAAGACGTCCAGGAAGTATGGGAAAGACTGCCGGGAAGTATGGGAAAGACTACCGGGAAGTATGGGAAAGACCTCCAGGAAGTATGGTAAAGACTCCCGGGAAGTATGGGAATGATTCCCGGGAAGTATGGGAAAGATCTCCAGGAAGTATGGGAAAGACTCCCGGGAAGTATAGGAAAGACTCCCTGAAAGTATGGGAAAGACCTCCAGGAAGTATGGGAAAGACCCCTGGAAGTATGGGATGATGCCTGAAATTTTTCTAAGTCCTCCGATTCTTGACACGGCGGCGGTGGCGAGATCTTTTTATAATATAGAGAGATATAGATTACAATTGTGGTTCAAGCGAATGAACTGTTAAGTGGATTTACGTTGTATTTTTGTCATTGAGATCTATTTACGTCTATGTACTACTTAATTGACACCTGATAATTCTATTCTGAGAAGCGTAATACCCAGGCAAGTGCACGTGCACTCGCGAGATCTAATAATATTTAAACACGAAGATATTGTAATTTAAGAGGGATTATTACTGTAAATATGAATATCAGCTGATTTTCTGACTTTCTAAACATTATGATTTTCTTAAATTATCAGACATCATTTATGATGTGCATTAATGTTATAGATCATTATGTATTGATTTGTTTGAATTTTAAGGGGATTTACATCGTATTTTGACATCGAGATCCATTTACGTAGTTGTAGTAATTAATAGACATCTGATAATTTTTTAAAAAATAATTTAAAACAATCTTTGAAAAAAAGAAATTTGTGTACAAAAACACAAAAGTCGCGGACACCATTAAAAAAATATATGATGAAATTTGAAATATTTTTCCTAATTATTAAAATAGCACAAAAAAGCCACCAACTATTAAATACATTTTTTATTTACTACTTAAACGAATGAAAAACATAGTAGTCTCTATTTTATAGAGATGAAAGCTCGTTAACTTAATTCCGTTTACAGGAGGGAGAAGAGATTGAGAAAAGACCGAGGCTCACTAATAAAGAATGCACTCAATGACAGACGAATTTTAACAAGACGGTCCAGGCACAGTACATTTAAGATAGCACCAATTTTGTGTGGGCGTCACCGACGTCTTCTCGAATAACCGACATTGATAAGGTGGCTATCGTTTGTGTCCAGAGCGTCGAGTGCTCCATCTCTGACTAAGCAACGGGTCAGAAATGAACTTGATCTCACGATCGCACGATAATATAGGGTCATACAAATTTTTCACGATAGTCCACCGTACTAATGATATTTTTCCCAGAATTCGTGGGACATTATTTCTGTTTTTACTCTCGACTGCCCGCCGGGCAAAAGTACGAGAATTATCTTTGGTAAAAATCTATTAAACTGTTAAAAATATTTTGAAAATTAATATATGTATTGGAAGTTCTTTTGCAGATGCGGTTTATTAAATTTAATTTAATTTATATTTCTTAAATTTGAATTTCGAAATTTAATTATTTCATATCTGTATATTGAATTTCATTTAATAATAAAAATATTTTGAAAATTAATAAATGTATTGAAAGTTCTTTTGCAAATACGGTATATTAAATTCCTTTTAATTAATTTAATAATAAAAATTATATGTAATTATATTAAATTTAATGAAATATTATTTAATAAATTATTAATGTAATATTATTAATATGACTCCTACGATCGTACATTTTTATTATACCATTAATGCGTATTATGTAACTCACTTCACATCAGCGTTTATGATGAAATATTAGAATTACTTTAAAAACAATTTTATAAAAATAATAAAATTACCGACTGAAAAAAATGAGTTTAATTAATAATCAAATTGGGTAAATAAATTTAAAAAATAAAATAATCATTCGCATATTATAGTCGGGAGATTAATTCGTTCGTATCGTAATATCTCGACTATAATATGCGAATGATTATTATTTTTTAAAAAAATATTTATCCTATTTGTTTATTAACTAAAACTCATTTTTTTAGTCAGGATTTTTTTTTACTTTAATTCCCTGCTCAAATTATCCGCTCTCGCTCTCAATGGCCCGTCACGAGTATTTATTCTGTGTCAGGCGATTAATTGAGGGCAATGACCTTGCTCTTCGCGGGCCGTTGTAATTCTCGCCAAGAGAAGGATTTAGCACGGATGAGAATTCGTGTTTGGGCCAATTTATACAACGCACTAACTATACTGCGTAGGTATATTCATCAGAAAACCTAAAATAGCTCGAGCTATATATATATATATATATGTTGTGTATCTCGGGTTTATCGCTTCGTCGTCGATTTCTTAGTAAAGTTTACTATCATAAATAATAAGAAATATACGGGTCGTCATTACTGAAAAAAAAACACACATTCTTCAAGGTCGGTTGGTGGCGTTGGCGCCGCGTGGACGTGTCTGCGGCAGGGTCCGGTGTTTTGGAAAATATTTGGTGGACGGAACAGAGGCCACCATTAAAAGGCATACCAAAGTGTCGGGAATAAGACACAGTATACGGGGAAGAGTTATCTCAAGGAAATATTATGTGCTGAACAAGACTGAGAAGTTTTTGTGTGGCTTTCTTGCGTGAGGTTAGCCGGCCGGGAATAGGACAAGATGGCGGCGAGGAATCTGGAAATACGAAAGCAGCGGTAGATGGCGCTGAGATACGGAAATTCGCAGTCGATAAGGAAGGGAACGGAGACCCGTTGTCTAACAACAACCGACCAGGGCAGAAGATATATGGAAAATCGAGAAGAGAATTAAGGGGATACTGGTGTAGATTTTTTTATCGACTTTGATCGGTAAGTTTCTCGATTATGACACAGATGGCGCCGACGTAGTCTGTTTACTTTTGGCAAAAGATACTGTATCTCCCAAAATTCAATATGGCCGCACACGATATGGCAACAGACCTTTGCTGTTAGATATAATTGTTTCTGGAAATTCGATATGTAAAATCAGACTGGACGTCAATTCTGTGATGATTGCTGAATATTCCAAAACCATCAGAATGTCAACTACACAAGCCAAATCCATATATAGTGTATAATACGTTCGCGTTGCAAAGGCTCGGAGTTTTTTCAAAAGTAAACAGACTACGTCGGCGCCACCTGTGTCCTAATGGGGAAACTTCATTCACGCTCTTCTCGACCTACTCTGATCGCGAATAAACTGCGTAAACGTACTTTACAAACTACGTGCGCTTCTTTTGTGCTATCGCCAATCCAACAGTCTTAAAAAATGCGGAGAAACTCATAGAATCGGCGTCCACGCTCTTCTTTTGAATGTGATGTCTAGAAATGTTTATATAGGACGAAATAGGTGGTGTTGACAGTTCGAGCGGCCATATTGGTTATCGGTAGGTTTACAAAATTACGATTTTCTTTATTTTTCAAGTGTTTTAATCCAAAATTCGAGCGGACGCCGATGCGCCTATGTTGATATTATAATCCTGTGCAATTTGAAACATATTTGTAATATATTAACAACGTAGTTTGTAAACTACGAAACCGAAGCTTTTTACCGACCAAAGTCGGTAAAAAAAATCTACTCCACCATCCCCTTAAGGGAAATAGCTGGAAACAGAAATGTTGCAGGAGATACAGGGAAAAATTCCGGATATCGGAAGCGGAAGAAGAGACCATCTGGAATCAAGAACATGGAGGAAATAGTGGAATTGAGAGGGAACATTATAAGAAAAGCATTGTGGAGAAATGGAAGAGAAGAGAACTTAAGAAGAAGCGGGAAGAAGATAGCAGGGTAACAATATTTTGGGAAAGTCTACATCGACGGAACAACGAGGGAAGAAGGGAAAAGAAGAAAGTAGCGAAACAATATTTTGGAAAAGTCAACATCGAGGGAATAATGAAAAAAGGAACGGACTATGTGCGTTTCAGAAGAAATTGGAGAGGAATATGGTGATTAACGGGAACAGGAATAAAAAATTTAAAAAAGGAATGTGATCTATTGTTAGTTAGGTAAAGAGAATAGAAATGCCAGAGAAATAAAGTATATTATGAAGTGTCCTATGTACTACTAAGTTTTAGAATGATACAGAAAAATTGGGGAAAAACTGTGGTGAGGAAAAGCGGAAATATAAATATAGATGTAAGGGTTTGATGTAGTATATTTGGCAATACCAAAAATGTTTTGGAAAATATTTGGTGGTCGGAACAGAGGCCACCATTAAAAGACATACCAAAGTGTCGGGAATAAGACACAGTATATGGGGAAGTGTTATCTCAAGGAAATATTATGTGCTGAACAAGACTGACAACTTTTTGTGTGGCTTTCATGCGTGAGGTTAGCCGGCCGGCAATAGGACAAGATGGCGGCGAGGAATCTCGAAATACGAAAGCAGCGGTAGATGGCGCTGAGATACGGAAATTCGCAGTCGATAAGGAAGGGAACGGAGACCCGTTGTCCAACAACAACCGACCAGGGCAGAAGATATATAGAAAATCGAGAAGAAAATTAAGGAAAGTAGCTGGAAACAGAAATGTTGCAGGAGATACAGGGAAACATTCCGGATATGCGGAAGCGGAAGAAGAGAACATCTGGATTCAAGAACATGGAGAAAATAGTGCAATTGAGAGGGAACATTATAAGAAAAGCATTGTGGAGAAATGGAAGAGGAGAGAACTAAAGAAGAAGCGGGAAGAAGATAGCAGGGTAACAATATTTTGGGAAAGTCTACATCGACGGAACAACGAGGGAAGAAGGGAAAAGAAGAAAGTAGCGAAACAATATTTTGGATAAGTGAACATCGAGGGAATAATTAAAAAAGGAACTATGTGCGAAGGAACTATGTTATAAAAGGAAGACTATGTGCGTTTCAGAGGAAATTGGAGAGGACTATGGTGATTAACGGGAACAGGAATAAAAAAATTTAAAAAGGAATGTGATCTATTGTTAGTTAGGTAAAGAGAATAGGAATGCCAGAGAAATAAAGTGTATTACGAGGTGTCTTATGTACCTGCTAAGTTTTAGAATGATGCAGAAAAATTGAGGAAAAACTGTGGTGTGGAAAAGCGGAAATATAAATATAGACTTAAGGGTTTGATGTAGTATATTTGGCAATATCTAAAATGTATTTTTGATATGTATCGGAAGGAAAACTGTAAACACCCAATAGGGTATACATGGAAATAAAAATCTACACATTCTTCAAATTAAGATGATCAGCAAAAAAAAAACAAACATTTATCGAATAACGAAATATAAATGGTTGTATTTGAATAATTAAGATTTTTTTTTAAAGAAAACACATTATTATAGCGAAATATTTTGATCGGGTTTTAGTCGTTTCAAATTCTACGAGCGCTTGGCTAATTTTTTGCACTCGATAGTTATTCGTCATTGATTACGATATCGGGTAAAAAATTGTCGCAGATAGAGCGACAATAGATTTGTAAATTGATAGTATGACGTAGTGGACTATTTTAGACTCTAATGAGGAAATATTGACGAACACATAGTTACATCAGAATTTCCATTCTCTTATACTCTTGCAATGCTATATTTGAAGTCTATTATAAGTCTAGGATCTTCCACTGCGTCGTACTTTCTGTGGACACAATTGATAGATCTGTTATCGTTCTATTACAAGCATTTTATTTTTTTCACTTGACATTTAAAAAATTTCAGATAGAATCATAGAAAAATAAAGACTGTTTTATTGTTCCTAATAAAAAATCTCGGCTTCTATAATAAAATATCCAAAAAATAATTCAACATATTAATCTGTTATTATGTTTATATTTCCAACAGCAAATTACTTATTTTAAAATCATTACTATCAATTATTTTTAAATAATCACTTAAATTAAATTTTTTCTTTCGAATTTTTGGAATTTTGTGAAAAAATAAATCTGTTTTATATTAAAAAATTAATAGAATCAATTATCATTAAATATTTACAGTTTTATTGATAGTTTATTATCAATTATCTTGACTATTGATTATTTTTAAATAGCTGATAGTTTATTATAAATTATATTTACTACGAATTAATTTTAAATAATTGTGATAGTTTAAAAAATTTCATTCCCGATTTCGTTGTGTGTCATGAATTTTATAGCACTCGAGTTTTGACGCAACCGTTATATTCATCGTTGATTACGATAACAGACAAAAAGCTTCTTCGTTATGACGTAACATTCTTGTGAATAAGATCGGAGGCGCTAATCAGTCGTTGTCGCTCTGCGCTATGCCTAAACGATAATTTCATTAGGCGAGCTCGTGTTAATATGTCTTTGTACACATATGCAATCCGTGCGAGAAACATATGTTATCTTTGACACTGTGACGTGTCGTGATCGGCTGTATCGTTTGTTAAAATTGAGATGAAGGTATTATTCTTGACGAGACACGATTGTTGTTCAAGTTCACGGCCAATACGGTTGCAAGTAGACGTCGTAATTCTCGTCTATGAATCAAAGTCGTAGACTTTGTAATAGAAAAGTTTTTTTGTCTCTATTTATGCCATAAATAAATCAATTGTTATAAAGAATTGTTTATATTTTGATAAGAAAATGAAAAACAAAGCTTCCTCCATGAGGAAGCAATATTTTCATTGAACTATATGGCTTCCTCACAGCGGAAGCTTTGTTTTCATGAAATAGTACATTACGTTACAAGGGAGGGAAGTGCAACTTTTCACCGAGAGAGAAGTTTGATTGAGAAATTCACACGATGTGAAAAGTTGCACTCCTCCCATGTAACGTACTATATTTTTCTCCCGATTTCGCTAAAAAATACACTGAGAGAAAATAATGGTATTAGTAACTATAAAGTGACAACTATTCATTTTCAATTAGTACTACCATTTTTTTAATAGTTGCCACAACTATCAAATAGTTAGTATAACTACCAAATAGTTACCATAACTATTTTCCTAATTACCGTAACTATGAAAATAGTTGCATGAACTAAAAATTAAGATTTGTCACTTTATAGTTGACTGTACTACTACGATTTCTCTGAGTGTAACCACATTTCGTGTGTGCAACAAGGACGGAGAAAAAGCTCATTTTTAACAAATGACGACACGCATGCGTAGTACGATGATTATCTCCCTAGGGAGGTAATGAAAGCGGACGGCGCATGCGTAGTACGATGATTACTTCCCTAGGGAGGTAATGAAAGCGAACTGCACATGCGTAGTACGATGATTACTACCCTAGGGAGGTAATAAAAGCGGACTGCGCATGCGTAGCACGATGATTACCTCCCTAGGGAGGTAATGAAAGCGGACTGCGCATGCGTAGTACGATGATTACCTCCCTAGGGAGGTAATGAAAGCGAACTGCACATGCGTAGTACGAAGATTACTTCCCTTGGGAGGTAATGAAAGCGTACTGCGCATGCGTAGTACGATGATTACCTCCCTAGGGAGGTAATGAAAGCGGACTGTGCATATGTACGTCATTCGTAACAAAGTAGCAATTTCCCGCTCGCGTTGCGGACACGAAATGGGATTATTTTAGCGAAGTTGGGGAAAAAAAATTTTTCGGGATTTTTATGTCAAAACGTTTAAAATTTTCTGAAACATCGAGAAAAGTGGTTTAGAAAAATTGTCCGGATGTATGTATGTATGTGTGTGTGTGTGTGTGTGTGTGTATGTACGTGATGAAAGGCCAAAAATTCATATAACTGTAACTTATAAAGTATTCGACCGAATCAGCTAAAATTTAAGCAACATGTACAGTACTGGTTAATCTGCAATTGGTATAAATTTTACAAAAATCGCTTAACGCATTTCATTTTTATAAGAATTTTGAAATTTTGAAATAAGTACGTAAATGCTCTAGCTCGAACGAATTTATAGCTATCGGGCTGAAACTTCGTTTTAAAATTACGATCTTTGATATTGAATTTGGGCCAAATCGGTAAAGCGGTTTGGTTTTTATGAGATTTTGAATTTAAAAAAAAAAAATTCGTTTTGCTCTAATTCAGGTAAAATTTCAACTAATCGACTAAAATTTTCTACACAGGAAAAATAACACTCAGCCCTGCTACGCACCAAATTTGGTGATGATCGGTAAAGCGGTTCGGATTTTACGTGATTTTGAATTTTTTAAAAATTCATTGGTGTCGCTCTTCATTTTGTAAAACGTCAGAAATCATCAACTTCGTCAATAATTTTGATCTTTCGCACGGCTTTCTCTATGAGGAAGCGAAAAATAAAATAAAGAAACTTCCTCATAGAGGCGGCTTTGTAAAAAGCGAAAAAAAATGAGGAAGCAATGTGCAAGGTTCTACTTTGCATCCTTTTTTTTTCTATTTAAATTAATTAAACAAAGTCGTAGACTTTTTAGTAGAAAAGTTTTTTGTCTCTATTTATATCATAATTAATTCAATATTAATAGTTATAAAGAATTGTTTATATTTTGGTAAGAAAATGAAAAATTATTTTCATTGAACAATATTTTTTCTCTAATTAAATTAATTAAACAACGACGTAGAATTTGTAGTAGAAAAGTTTTTTTGTCTATATTTATGCCATAAATAAATCAATATCAATTGTTATAAAGAATTGTTTATATTTTGGTAAGAAAATGAAAAATTGTTTTCATTGAACTACATTTTTTCTCTAATTAAATTAATTAAACAAAGTCGTTGTAATAGAAAAGTTTTTTTGTTTCAATTTATACCATAATTAATTCAATATTAATTGTTATAAAGAATTGTTAACATTTTGGTAAGAAAATGAAAAGCTATTTTCATTGAACTATATTCTTTCTCTAATTAAACTACTTTAAAATTGAAAAAAACTTTTCTAATTTTTACTTTTTTCATTAGGTACTAACAAAAAAATAATTATTAGGTACTTATAATTTCGTAGATTTTTGCATTGATTTTTATTTTTATTTAAAAACTACATTGAAAAATCTGCACTTTTAACAGGAATTTTTCATCAAAAATGTCAATAGAAAATTGTTGGTAATTTTACACAAAAGTCTGTAATTTTAGTGTGTCCACAATAATTTAAAAAAATCGGATATTCCAATGGTATTTACATTTTCTAAATTATTTACACGAATATTTATAACCCTCGAGTGTGACAAATATTTTTGTATGTTTTTCTTTAATAATTATAAATACTTAGATTAGATTAGATTATTTATTAAGATCTTGAGATGTTACATTCCCTAAGGACCTGAGCATAAAACAAAATTACAAGAATAAAAAGCAGCATTGAAGGAGTACAGTGATAAGTCTTAACCTAAATGGAGCGATACATTAAGAGCCGCTATGTTGCATTAGCGATAAGCATTGTACATCATAGTCCGTAAAATACTCGATCGTAAATATTTAAACCTGAAAAAAAAGTTCGTATCTTTCCTTGCTGCGCACATTTTTGTAAATCGGTTAACAACAATTCGCAGAATCAACCTTGAGTTTTTAATGGATCCTCGAAAATTTACGAGACCTGAATAAGCGATAAATTTTGTACCAATACGTATATGACTGTAATGTTATCACTCGTTTGTATAACGCGGAAAAAGTAGAACACTTGATATGAAAAATTGATAAATTTTTATCGAAACGTAAGTAATTATATATTATTGTATACATGCACGTTTTGACTTTATGTGCAGTCAAGTCTTATTTTATTTTTCGAATGACATAACTGAGCTAGATTCTAATTAAAGAAATGGCTATAGGATCAAGACACGAAATTATGCCATGATATGCAATTTTCTGGTTTAAGAAATAAGAATATATATAACATTGAAAATCTAATTCGAATTGAAAACAAAATATCAAACTATTATTACAAGCAAACGAAATGTAAATAAACTCTTATTTTCGGTGTATAATGCGAATGTGTGTACAAATTTTTGATAGTTATTTTGGTAGCTGATCTCAACAGTGTTTTGTACCGATCTTCGTGACGTAAATATGAGACGAAACGATCTTCTTCGTCCGTAATCCTTGAAACATTTTTTATTTATTGAAAGGATAAATTTCGGATTCATAAAGTCACCAAAACAAACCTAACATTGAAAATCTAATTTGACCGGTAAACAAAAACAAAACCATCGAAATGTAAATAAATTCGTCTTTTCAGTGTATAAGCAAGTATAGTTGATGATATAATTGGCTTTATGATTACGTTTCCATAAAATTAACATGTGGCGATTATAATATGATGTTTAAGGAGGATCGGTGGCCACTCCCAAAGTCAAATCAGAGATAAATTTTCGCGATTGATTCTTTAAAGTTTAATGCATTAAACAATAACAATGGAGGGTGATTTGTATTGAAGCGTGTAGACTTAATCCAGAGAAAGATTAATAGTCACGGATTTGCATAAAGATTAACTGATTAGCGTTTCTTTTCAGTGTGATATATTTTCGTTCAGTTTTTTCCAAGTATTATCTTGAATTCTTTGCCGATTTTTATGAACGATAGCTCATTGTTTTTCTTAAAAGATACTCTACGCATTGACCTCCTAGATATTTCATAGTGTTCATCGTTTTGTAATTATAGCCTGTTGTTTATGAAAGTATTTTTATTACTGTTAAACAACAGTCTAGAATTATTAAACAATTAACACTATGAAATATCTAGGCGGTCAATTCGTAGAGTATCTTTTAAGGTAGAGAATGAGCTGTCACTCATTCAAATCGGCCAAGAATTACAGATTATACTTGAAAAAAACTGAACGAAAATATATCCCATTGAAAAGAAACGTTAATCAGTTAATATTTATGCAAATCCGTCACTATTAATCTTTCTCTGGATTAAGTCTACATGCTTCAATACAAATTACCCTCTACAGCTATTATTTAATGCATTAAACTTTAAAGAATCGATTACAAAAATTTATCTCTGATTTGACTTTGACAGTCGTCACCGATCGTCCTTAAGGGGAGCGAATCAGGTAAAAAAAAATGATTTTGGAAATTCAATCTCATCCAAATCCTATTGCATATAAAAATGCCCAATGCACTATATTGTTGGTGCTTGATGAAAGGATTTTTTACTGTCGTCTGACTTGCATATGCTTTTCAATATTATCTTAAGCAAAGTTCTTAGGTTTTCCATTCTGCGCATGATTCAGATCAAACTACTAGGCAGATTGGAATGATCGACGTCTCATTTTCTTCTTCATGAAAAGATACACCGGCTAAATGGAGCAAACTATTTTTTTTCATTCTGAAAGCAAAGTTAATCACTGATTTAGAATATAGCATAAAATTTATTTATTAATAATTATGTTACTTAAAAAATATTACCTTTTATTAACATTTGCTCCATTTAGCCGGTGTATCTTTTCATGAAGAAGAAAATGAGACGTCAACCATTCCATTCTGCTTAGTAGTTTGATCTGAATCATGCGCAGATTGGAAAACCTAAGAACTTTGCTTAAGATAATATAGAAAAGCATATGCAAGTCAGACGACAGTAAAAAATCCTTTCATCGAGTATCAACAATATAGTCCGTTGGGCATTTTTATATGCAATAGGATTTGGATGATATTGAATTTCCAAAATCAATTTTTTTTACCTGACTCCCTCCCCTTAAACTTTTGAATAGCTGCAAAAAAATTTTAATTTTTAAAAAAATTTTTAAATTTTTAAAAATTTTTAATTTTAAGTTCAATTTTATGGTAATCTTCTTGAAAAAAAATGGAGAGTAACAGTTAATGCATTGCGAAAATAATGGAGGATTGTACTCTTCCATTATTTCCGCATTTTTTCCCAAGGCTTGATTGAAAATGAGTTTTCTTTTCAGGTGAATAAAAGTTCACATATCATTTCATAAAAGCTGCAGGTTATTATTGCGAAATTATTGCTGCAAAACGAACTGTACTTTAAACTTTATTTTTTAAAGTAATGGGGTTTTACAACACTGGTGGGTACAAATATTCGATAGGTATTTTGGTAGCTGATTCCAACTGTGTTTTCAGATAAAAACGATCTTTCACGTTCGTAATCGACCTTGAAACCTTTTTTATTTAAATGATAATTTTCCGGCTGCAAAAGTCAACAAAACGAACCATAACATTGAAAATCTAATTCGACTGGTAAAAAAAAAACAAAGCAAACAAATGAAGTCTTTTTTCAGTATATAAACGAGTGTCGACGAAAATATTCGATATCTATTTTGGTAGCTGATTCCAACAATGTTTTGTATCGATTTCCGCAACGTTAATGTGAGAAAAAACGATCTTCCACGTTCGTAATCGCTGCTGGCGTTCGCTAATACATATTTTTCGTATAACAGCCGATACTATGATGCGTAACGTACAAGGCTCAACCTTGAAACCTTTTTTAGTGAAACGATCATTTCCTGGTTCCAAAAGTCAACAAAACAAATCATGACATTAAAAATCTAATTTGACCGGTAAAAAAAACAACACAAAGTATTTTTTTAGTATATAAGCGAGTGTAGCCAAAAATATTCGATATCTATTTTGTTAGCTGATTTTAACAGTGTTTTGTACCGATCGTCGCAACGTAAATGTGAGAAGAATCGATCTAACTCATTTATAATCCTTGCAAACTTAAAAAAAAAATTAAAACGATAATTCCCTGGCTCCAAAAGTCACCAAAACAAATCATAAGATTGAAAATCGAATTCGACCGGTAAAAAAAAACAAAACCAACAAATACATTTTTTTTCAGTATAAAAACGAGTGTAGACAAAAATATTCGATATCTTTTTTGATAGCTGATTCCAACAATGTTTTCTACCGGTTGCCGCAACGTAAATGTGAGAAGAATCGATCTAACTCATTTATAATCGTTGCAAGCTTAAAAAAAAATTAAAACGATAATTCCCCGGCTCAAAAAGTCACCAAAACAAATCATAACATTAAAAATCTAATTCGACCGGTAAAAAAAAACGAAACAAACAAAGTCTTTTTTCAATATATAAGCGAGTGTAGGCAAAAATATTCGATATCTATTTTGGTAGCTGATTCCAACAATATTTTCTGTCGATCGCCGCAACGTAAATGTGAGAGAAATCGGTCCAACTCATTTATAATCCTTGCAAACTTAAAAAAAAAATAAAAACGATAATTTCCTGGATCAAAAAGTCACCAAAACTGTTAGTACAGGGCTAATAATTCAGGAAGTCCGAGTAAACAGAGCACAGATTTATTACATGAGCAGAGTCGGATTGAATAGTACAGCCATGTCAAAACTTCTCTTGTATATAATGACACATGGAGAATGTTCTTGTTTTATAATACAAGGACAGTAGAAGGTGAAGTAAGTATAAGAACAATAGAGTACACATTTGAGGATTAAATATTATACCGGGCGTTACGTACGTTCTAACAAAAACAAACTATAACATTGAAAATCTAATTCAACCGGTAAAAAAAACCAAACAAACAGACTGAGTCTTTTTTTAGTATATAAGCGAGTGCAAGCAAAAATATTCGATATCTATTTTGGTAGCTAATTCCAACAGTGTTTTGTACCGATCGCCGCAACGTAAATGTGAGAAAAAACGATCTTCCACGTTCGTAATCACTGCTGGCGTTCGTTAATACATACTTTTCGTATAACTGCCGATACTATGATGCGTGACCTACAAGGATCGACCTTGAAACCTTTTTTTATTGAAACGATCATTTCCTGGTCCCGAAAGTCACCAAAAACAAATCATAACATTAAAAATCGAATTCGACCGGTAAAAAAACAACACAAACAAATAAAGTATTTTTTCAGTATATAAGCGAGTGTAGCCAAAAACATTCGATATCTGTTTTGGTAGCTGATTCCAACAGTGTTTTGTACCGATCGCCGTAACGTAAATGTGAGAAGAATCGATCTAACTCATTTATAATCCTTGCAAACTTAAAAAAAATTAAAATGATAATTCCCTGGCTCAAAAAGTCACCAAAACAAATCATAACATTGAAAATCGAATTCGACCGGTAAACAAAACAAACAAATTAAGTCTTTTTCAGTATATAAGCGAGTGTAAGCAAAAATATTCGATATTTATTTTGGTAGCTGATTCCAACAGTGTTTTGTACCGATCGCCGCAACGTAAATGTGAGCAAAAACGATCTTCCACGTTCGTAATCACTGCTGGCGTTCGTTACTACATGTTTTTTTATATAGCAGCCGATACTATGCCGTGTGACGTACATCGCTCGACCTTGAAACCTTTTTATTGAAACGATAATTCCCTGGCTCAAAAAGTCACCAAAACAAACCATAACATTAAAAATCTAATTCGACCGGTAAAAAAACCAAACCAAAAAATAAATTTTTTTTTCAGTATACAAACGAGTGTAGACGAAAATATTTGATATCTTTTTTGATAGCTGATTCCAACAATGTTTTCTACCGATCGCCGAAACGTAAATGTGAGAAGAATCGATCTAACTCATTTATAATCCTTGCAAACTTAAAAAAAAATTAAAACGATAATTCCCTGACTCAAAAAGTCACCAAAACAAACCATAACATTAAAAATCTAATTCGACCGGTAAAAAAACCAAAACCAACAAATAAAGTCGTTTTTTTAGTATAAAAACGAGTGTAGACAAAAATGTTCGACATCTATTTCGGTAGCTAATTCCAACAATGTTTTCTACCGATCGCCGAAACGTAAATGTGAGAAGAATCGATCTAACTCATTTATAATCCTTGCAAACTTAAAAAAAATAAAAACGATAATTCCCCGGCTCAAAAAGTCACCAAAACAAATCATAACATTAAAAATCTAATTCGGCCGGTAAAAAAAAACAAAACAAACAAATAAAGTCTTTTTTAGAATACAAACGAGTGTAGACAAAAACATTCGATATCTTTTTTGATAGCTGATTCCAACAATGTTTTCTACCGATCGCCGAAACGTAAATGTGAGAAGAATCGATCTAACTCATTTATAATCCTTGCAAACTTAAAAAAAAATTAAAACGATAATTCCCCGGCTCAAAAAGTCACCAAAACAAATCATAACATTAAAAATCTAATTCGACCGGTAAAAAAAAACAAAACAAACAAATAAAGTGTTTTTTCAGAATACAAACGAGTGTAGACAAAAACATTCGATATCTTTTTTGATAGCTGATTCCAACAATGTTTTCTACCGATCGCCGAAACGTAAATGTGAGAAGAATCGATCTAACTCATTTATAATCCTTGCAAACTTAAAAAAAAATAAAAACGATAATTCCCTGGCTCAAAAAGTCACCAAAACAAATCATAACATTAAAAATCGAATTCGACCGGTAAAAAAACAAAGCAAACTAAGTCTTTTGTCAGTATATAAGCGAGTGTAAGCAAAAATATTCGATATCTATTTTGATAGCTGATTCCAACAGTGTTTTCTCCCGATCGCCGCAACGTAAATGTTAGAAGAATCGATCTAACTCATTTATAATCCTTGCAAACTTAAAAAAAAATAAAAACGCTAATTCCCTCACTCAAAAAGTCACCAAAACAAATCATAACATTGAAAATCGAATTCGACCGGTAATCAAACAAAACAAACTAAGTATTTGTCAGTATATAAGCGAGTGTAAGGAAAAATATTCGATATCTATTTTGGTAGCTGATTCCAACAATGTTTTCTACCGATCGCCGCAACGTAAATATGAGAAGAATCGATCTAACTCATTTATAATCCTTGCAAACTTAAAAAAAATAAAAACGATAATTCCCTGGCTCAAAAAGTCACCAAAACAAATCATAACATTGAAAATCGAATTCAACCGGTAATCAAACAAAACAAACTAAGTCTTTTGTCAGTATATAAGCGAGTGTAAGGAAAAATATTCGATATCTATTTTGGTAGCTGATTCCAACAGTGTTTTTGTACCGATCGCCGCAACGTAAATGTGAGAAAAAACGATCTTCCACGTTCGTAATCATTGCTGGCGTTCGTTACTATATGTTTTTTGTATAACAGCCGATACTATGCCGCATGACGTGTCCTGCGTGCCTGCGACGTCGAGAGTGAGAGGGAAAAATAGAGCGACGGAAGACAGAGGACGAGTTATCGAGAAGGAACGGAAGGCCGGTCGGAGTGGCATAACACATAGAGCTCCCAGTGTTTTTCTCGCTCTAATGTTTTGCTTGGCAAGGATATTTTGCGTGCGCGAGGGACAGAGAGGGCGCTAAAAGCGTTACGTGGTCTTTACGAGAGTTCCACTCTGCTATTATACCGAGTGCACGCGTACCGGGAATTGGCAAAGCATCTGTTGATCAGTGCACGCGCACCGGGAATTACCAAAGCATCTGTTGCTCAGTGCACGCGCACCGAAGAATGCTAATCGAGCAACAGTTGCTCGGTGCATCTGCACCGAGCTTGTTACTATTCTCGCGTGCTTACACATTTAATTAAGACGATGGTGTGTATAAACCTCGATTATTAATTATTCATAGCTATACGATTGACGACTTGTGAGTATATCTATTTATTAGCCAATAACATTGCCGTTACTGCGATGTTTGCGACGTTCTGGTAATAAGCGCTCAAACAAATCATAATCTTATGGTTGGCGCCGAGGCGCCGCTGATTGATATATCATTGATTCACTTGCTGATCGTAAGACGGCCATTATATTTCTTTTAATATTAAATTTGTGGAATATTTATTGATTTGTTATTATTCAAATTCAGTGTGTATATAATGAATGGTGCATTTTTGGAAGCGAAGACAAATTATTTTTTATAATATTTAACGAAAAATTGTGAGAAAAAAATGGAGTCGCATTTTTGAAAAATTATAATTATTCAGTCAATTCGCAATAAATATTTATTGTACCAAATGGTGGATGGATGAATAGTATTTTAAAAATTGAAAAATATAAGCTAGCAATGTTTTTAAAAATTGTAGAAAATTGAATTTCAAGTAGTTCATGAAAACTCAAGAAAAAAAAGTTCATAAACTCTCACGAAATTTAAAAAATGCAAGAGATTAGGAGTTCCCACTAATTTATTTATGTGCTAAATTTCACTTCGATTGACTATCGTAAAAATCAAAAATTAAATTTCATTTTATACGTGCTAAATTTTACTTCGATTGATAATCATAAAAATTAAAAATTAAATTTTGCACCAGAACGTTTGATAAAAAATGTGGACATTTTTTTTCTCATGAAAACGAAGTTTCCACTATGGGGAAGTAAAAAAAAACAAGGCTGCAAAGTAGAACTTTGCAAATTGCTTCCTTATTATTGTTGGATTTTTACAAATCTACCTCTATGAGAAAGCATGTTAATCTATTTTGGCTTCCTCGTAAAGGAAGTTTTGTAAAAATCCAACAATAATGAGGAAGCAATTTGCAAAGTTCTACTTTGCAGCCTTGTTTAAAAAAAATTTAAATAGCATTAGTTTTGAACCCCTTGACAGATTCTCGCCAGATTCGAACTGATGCTTAGTTTACCCACACTCTACTTGTGGACCAAATTTGAGCCCGATATCTTAAAAATTGCGGAAGTTAGAGCACGAACAAAAAATTCAAAATGCCATAAATTTTAAACCCCTTAACGGATTGACGTCAAATTCACTCCCAAACTTTATTTAATAACAGTCCACTTGTGGACCAAATTTGAGCCCGATATCTTAAAAATTACGAAAGTTAAAGCACGAAAAAAAATGTCAAAAATTTTTTAAATGCCATAAATTGTGAACCCCTTAACGGATTGACACCAAATTTAATCCCAAACACTATTTGATAACAGTCCACTTCTGGTCTAAGTTTGAGCCGATTATCATAAAAATTGCGGGAGTTAGAGCCCGAGCTGACATTTTCCAAAAAATTCAAAATGCCATAAATTTTGAACACTTTGACGGATTAACTCCAAATTCAATCCCATACCTTGGTTAATGACAGTTTACTCGTGGATCAAATTTGAGCCCGATATCTTAAAAATTACGAAAGTTAGAGCACGAACAAAAAATGTCAAAAAATTAAAAAATGCCATAAATTGTGAACCTCTTAACGGATTGACACCAAATTTAATCCCAAACACTATTTGATAACAGTCCACTTCTGGTCCAATTTTGAGCCGGATATCATAAAAATTGCGGGAGTTAGAGCCCGAGCTGACATTTTCCAAAAAATTCAAAATGCCATAAATTTTGAACACTTTGATGGATTAACTCCAAATTCAATCCCATACCTTGGTTAATGACAGTTTACTCGTGGATCAAATTTGAGCCCGATATCTTAAAAATTACGAAAGTTAGAGCACGAACAAAAAATGTCAAAAAATTTAAAAATGCCATAAATTGTGAACCTCTTAACGGATTGACACCAAATTTAATCCCAAACACTATTTGATAACAGTCCACTTCTGGTCCAAGTTTGAGCCGGATATCATAAAAATTGCGGGAGTTAGAGCCCGAGCTGACATTTTCCAAAAAATTCAAAATGCCATAAATTTTGAACACTTTGATGGATTAACGCCAAATTAAATCCCATACCTTGATTAACGACAGTTTACTCGTGGACCAAATTTGAGCCCGATATCTTAAAAATTACGAAAGTTAGAGCTCGAAAAAAAAATATCAGAAAATTTAAAAATACCATAAATTGGTAACCCCTTAATGGATTGACACTAAATTTAATCCCAACCACCATTTGATAACAGTCCACTTCTGGTCCAAGTTTGAGCCGGATATCATAAAAATTGCGGGAGTTAGAGCCCGAGCTGACATTTTCCAAAAAATTCAAAATGCCATAAATTTTGAACACTTTGATGGATTAACTCCAAATTCAATCCCATACCTTGGTTAACGACAGTTTACTCGTGGATCAAATTTGAGCCCGATATCTTAAAAATTACGAAAGTTAGAGCTCGAAAAAAAAATATCAGAAAATTTAAAAATACCATAAATTGGTAACCCCTTAATGGATTGACACCAAATTTAATCCCAACCACTATTTGATAACAGTCCACTTCTGGTCCAAGTTTGAGCCGGATATCATAAAAATTGCGGGAGTTAGAGCCCGAGCTGACATTTTCCAAAAAATTCAAATTGCCATAAATTTTGAACACTTTGATGGATTAACGCCAAATTAAATCCCATACCTTGATTAACGACAGTTTACTCGTGGACCAAATTTGAGCCCGATATCTTAAAAATTACGAAAGTTAGAGCTCGAAAAAAAAATATCAGAAAATTTAAAAATACCATAAATTGGTAACTCCTTAATGGATTGACACTAAATTTAATCCCAACCACCATTTGATAACAGTCCACTTCTGGTCCAAGTTTGAGCCGGATATCATAAAAATTGCGGGAGTTAGAGCCCGAGCTGACATTTTCGAAAAAATTCAAAATGCCATAAATTTTGAACACTTTGATGGATTAACTCCAAATTCAATCCCATACCTTGGTTAACGACAGTTTACTCGTGGATCAAATTTGAGCCCGATATCTTAAAAATTACGAAAGTTAGAGCTCGAAAAAAAAATATCAGAAAATTTAAAAATACCATAAATTGGTAACCCCTTAATGGATTGACACCAAATTTAATCCCAACCACTATTTGATAACAGTCCACTTCTGGTCCAAGTTTGAGCCGGATATCATAAAAATTGCGGGAGTTAGAGCCCGAGCTGACATTGTCCAAAAAATTCAAAATGCCATAAATTTTGAACACTTTGATGGATTAACTCCAAATTCAATCCCATACCTTGATTAACGACAGTTTACTCGTGGACCAAATTTGAGCCCGATATCTTAAAAATTCCGAAAGTTAGAGCACGAACAAAAAATGTCAAAAAATTAAAAAATGCCATAAATTGTGAACCCCTTAACGGATTGACACCAAATTTAATCCCAAACACTATTTAATAACAGTCCACTTCTGGTTCAAGTTTGAGCCGGATATCATAAAAATTGCGGGAGTTAGAGCCCGAGCTGACATTCTCCAAAAAATTCAAAATGCCATAAATTTTGAACACTTTGATGGATTAACGCCAAATTCAATCCCATACCTTATTTAACGACAGTTTACTCGTGGTTCAAATTTGAGCCCGATATCTTAAAAATTGTGACGGTTATCGTGCTAACAAAAAATTGTGCACATACGCACACACACACACACACCCACACACATACATTTTTTCTAAACCAACTTTTCTCGACGTTTTAGATTATTCTGAGTGTCCTGACATGAAAATCGCGAAAAAAAAAATTCACGAAAACAAACCTTCCTCTATGAGGAAGTAATTGTGGTTTTTTCTACTATTTTAATAAAATTAATGCTCTTCCGGTTGTTAAATATTTCTAGACCTTTTAATTCCTCTGATTTTGAGCATTTACTTATCTGATCGAAGCCGGTTAATAAATATATACATATAAAGCTCACCGCTAATTCGAAGGGGACTATAGGAGTCATAAGTTAAGATCTAAGCGTTTTTTCGGCTTCGTCGCGACGAGTTTATCCGGGCGAGAGTAGCGAGGATATCGAGAGAGGGTGCCGACCGTCGTACTCGAGCTAAAAATAATACGTGAGCATATGTATACACGTAACACAATGTACGAGAAGAGAAGCAGAGTATAAGAGGAGAGGGGAAGTCGAAGTCGGGATACATCCAAGAGTCGTTGCGGTCCTGGGGGTCTGACCCCCGAGGACGTGCCTATATACTATTGGTACAGTGCCATATATATATATATATATATATATATATATATATATATATATATATATATATGGGGAATTCCATACAAAGTGGGCGACCCAAATTTAGCATGGTCGCAAAAAGTGTTCATAATTTTTTCAAAATTTCTTTATAATATCACGAACATCCATAAATTATTTCAGAATTTTAGCACCTATCGTTTGCCCAATATTTAATAACGATTTTTTTAATTCCATTTTTTTCAATTCGCTGTATATTCAAAATTACCGACCGTACGAAAAGTTTTGTTCCGTATGAAATTCAAGTTTTTGAATGTACTTTTTGATAAGCAATTTTCCATGGTCGCTCAAAAAATATTTCCGCCATTTTTTGACAAAATAAAGTAATAACATTTTTTTTCGTTGAGAAAAACCATTCCAATTTTTCTCAAAATTGCACAGAATTTTGCATTTATAAGCATAATAAGGCTTACAAATAAGCAGAATTATTGGCGCACTTGGTACGGAATGACCTATATATTTACATATATACATGGCACTGTATACATATATGTATATATATACAATCCGCAAAATTCTCGCGTGTTTGCGTGACGTGGGTGCTTGCTTGGACGTCACCACCCCATAAGTAGGTAGTAGACACTCAGTCTGTTGCGTGTGGAGGCCCTTAAAAATTCGAGGCCAGGTCGTCGTACTGGCCGAAATGAGGTGCTTGCTTTTCTAGACGCTTTTGCACATTTAACTATGTTCAGGGAGAAAGTTTTGCTTCACTTTGCCATAAAAATGATGAAAATCTATCGAGATTAAGGTAGCAATTAGTCGAAGCTTAAAAAGAGTCGTAAAACAGATGCTTTCGAGTTTATTGAAAAATCTGGGATACTAAATTACCAAACCTTAAAGGATATTAAAAATTAATAAACAAATTAGGTAAATGAAAAATGGTTAAATAATAGTCATTCTCATATTATAGTCGGGAGATTAATTCCCTTGTCATTTACCCAATTTGTTTATTAATTACACTCATTTTTTCAGTCGGGAGTTTTTTTTAAAATTTTTATAAAATTATTTTTATTTCATCGTTTGTAAAGTAATTCTAATACTTCACCATAAGCGCTGTGAAGTGAGTTACAGAATATGCAATAATGGCGGCCATCTTGCGATATTTCGATATATTCAAACAGGCAAACAGACTCTTTGTTTAAACGCTTATATCTTTCGGAAATTGCACCTAATACATACAACTCTAGCAATCACGATAACTTTCTTTTTTCCTAAAAACAACGGTCAAAGTGACCATAAAAATAACTTTCAATAGAAGTTGTTTTTTTGCACGGAAAAATCTTTCGAAAATAGTCAAAATGACCTTCGAATAACCAAACCAAAAAATCTGATAGTAACTTTTCATCACCGGACACAATAGCTTTAATTGATAGTTGTTGTTGATAGTTTTATTTCCAATGTATGGCTTCTCGCCGTTTACATTTTCCCTTCTACTCCTTTTTAATTATACAATACAGTAGCCTCCCACTAAGTGCTCGCTCGGTAAGTGCTCGCCCAGGCGCCTTCCCCTCGATCGGGAGGCGTGAATATTCCCCCACCAAGACTACGAGCCCGGCCGATCGCGGACGAATGCGCCCGAGCTCTGCCGATCTCGGCCGGATGCGGCCCGAGCTCGCAGAATCTCTACGGAGAAATGGTAACTGGCTAAGTGCTCGTTTTTACCCCTACAGCCCCGTAGGCGAGCACTTAGCGGGAGGCTACTGTATTTCCACATCCGCCTTCATAAAAACATTCCATACTTAAGCATATCCAAAAAAAATCATTTCTGTACAATAATTCCACGTCCGCCTTTATACGAACATTCCATACTTTAACATATCCAAAATCATTTCTGATAAAACCATTTCCCTGCAATGTTTCCACGAATAATTACATCCCTACAAAGTCATTTCCATCAGATTCCTTCGTTTTAATCGGCTGCGCTTCATATAAACACCCCGCTCGTATCTGTCAATATCCCTCAAATGCCTTTGGTCCACATTTCCACGTTTGGTAACTTCCCGATTTCAGCTTCCATCTCGTTCTTCCTCGAAATATCTGCAGTTGGCTTCCTCTCCTTGTCACACCAAATAATCCATGCTCGTCGCTCTCGTCTAGCGACTTAATTTTTACACGAAAACTGATGTTTACGAAGATTCCAGTCAATTTTGCATATGTCTCCCCAATTTTGCCTTTTCACTCCTCCATTTCTTTCCTAGTACTTTCCTATCTCTACACTCAATAATCCGTCGGCAAGGGACCGACTCTACACCTCCCAACTCTGCACAAAGAGAAGTCGACACAAATGTCTGTACACGCAGGCAACCTAACGTGTGTACAGTAATTCGTGTCGACTTTTTCTGTCGACTTGTCTTTGTGCAGAGTTGGGAGGTGTAGCGTCGGTCCCTTGCCAATCCGTCCATCCAGTCTTTCCACCCATCGGAAGCAATAATTTACCGTCATAACTTTTGGAGGTAATTTTTTAAGGCTCTAGCGACGAAAAAGTAACTATCAGATTCTTATTGTGACAATACGGCGTTTCTACAGAACCCGATTCTACACATTACCGACTCAACACCATCGACTCTACACAACGACATTTCGACACATGCCTCGATTCAACACAACAGCAACTGTACACATCACACCCAATTCTACACAGCTTCGATTCTACACAGTCACAACTGTCACGATCCAAATGCACAACGGCAATACTCTACACAGCCCCGATTCTACACAGGCACAAATGTCAGGAGCTAAATTCACAACGGCAATACTCTGCACAGCCCCGATTCTACACAGGCACAACTGTCACCAGCTAAATTCACCAAAGTCCCGATTCAACACATCACCGATTCTACACCGTCACCAACTCACATCCAATCAACGTATGTCGTTCAAGTATTCCAACTCATTGGCGCACTATGATTGGATGTGAGTTGGTGACAGTGTAGAATCGATGATGTGTTGAATCGGGACTTTGGTGAATTTAGCTCGTGACAGTTGTGCCTGTGTCGAATCGGGGCTGTGTAGAGTATGGCCGTTGTGAATTTAGCTCGTGACATTTGTGCCTGTGTAGAATCGGGGCTGTGTAGAGTATTGCCGTTGTACATTTGGCTCGTGACAGTTGTGACTGTGTAGAATCGGGGCTGTGTAGAATTGGGGTTGTGTCGAATTGAGACCTGTGTCGAGTTGGTGATGTGTACAGTTGCTGTTGTGTTGAATCGAGGCATGTGTCGAATTGCCGTTGTGTAGAGTCGGTGGTGTTGAGTCGGTGATGTGTAGAATCGGGTTCTGTAGAAACGACGTATTGCCCTTATGGTTCGGTTATTTCGAAGGTCACTTTGACCATTTCCGAAATTTTCTTCCGTGCAAAAAACAACTTCTATTCAACGTTATTTTTATGGTCACTTTGACAGTCGCCGTGATTGCTAGGGAATCTATGAAAAAAGACATAATTATTACTAAATGAATTTTATACCATTATCTAAATGAGTGATTAACCTTGCTTTCAGAATGAATAAAAATAATTTGCTCCACTTGGCCGGTGTATCTTTGTATGAAGAAGAAAATGAGACGTCAACAAATCTGCCTAGCAGTTTGGTCTGAATCATGCGCAGAGTGGAAAGGTTAAGAACTTTGCTTAAGGCAAGGTGAAATATTCATGAGTGCGAGAAGGATAGCGAATATCTTTCGGAACAAGAATTCTCAGAAACTGGACATTTTTTGGGAAAAAAGAAAGTTTTACATCATGCAGGATTAAGAGACCAATGATGTAAAACTTTTTTTTTATCAAAAAACGTTCGGTGTCGTCTGAAAGATTGTTTACAGTTTTTGTTACCGACTGAGTAGGTTTCACCTCGCCTTAAGATAATATTAAAAGACATACGCAAGTCATACACCAGTAAAAAATTCTTTCAACGAGTACCAACAATATAGTTCATTGGTCATTTATATATGCAAGAGAATTTGGATGATATTGAATTGTCAAATTTAATTTTTTTGACCTAACTCCCTCCCCTTAAGACATCTCCAATCGTTTTAACAAACATAGTACTAATAAAAATTAATTCAGTGTGTATATAAAAGATGGTGAATTTTTTGGAAGCAAATACAAATTATTTTTTTATAATATTTAACGAAAAATTGTAGAAAATTAAACTTCAACTTGTTCATGAAAATTCAAGAAAAAAAAGTTCATAAAATCTCACGAAATTTACAAAATGCAAGAGATAAGAAATTCCCACTAATTTACTTACGTGCTAAATTTTACTTCGATTGACTATCATAGAAATCAAAAATTATATTTCATTTTATACATGCTAAATTTGACTTCGATTGATTATCATAAAAATTAAAAACTACATTTTATTTTATACGTGCTAAATTTGACTTCGATTGATTATCATAAAAATCAAAAACTACATTTTATTTTATACGTGCTAAATTTTACTTTGATTGATAATCATAAAAATTAAAAATTAAATTTGACACCAGATTACTACTAATAAAAATAGACATATTCGCGTCATGCCAGTGAAACACATAATCCCGTCTTTTTTTGCCCTGCGGGCAGTCGGTATTTTAAAGAACGTGACCTTTGAATTTAACCTGCGAAGTTATGGCGGCAATTCCGAAAATAGTTGCCGTTAAACTCTCGCCAAGGTTTTGGTCGAGTGTTTTCCTGTTAAAACTGCCTCGAACTATATGCACCCAATGAATTCCAACACAGTCTGTACAACCTGAAGAAAAAAAAGAAAACGTGTACATCGTACCTCATTTTCACAATAACTGAAGATTAATCTTATCGGTGTCATGGTTAGTCGCAGTAAAACGCTTCGAGGTTATTAAAACTGCGTGAATATTGAAGCAGGAAACGCGCTCGCGACGATGCTTAAGCGCATTCGCCGATCGATTTCCTACTTTTGTTTACCAGGATGATTCTTTTTATGTTTACCGTCCGAGGAAAAACAATAACAACGTTTTTCCGAGTGACAAAATACAGTACAAAAATAATGGCGTAAAATTTTCTGTTAGTAAAAAAAACTTTTTTTTATTTTATGGTACATTTATCAAGCGACAATGATCTGGCGAATTCACAACAAAGTTTGTAGAATTCTTACATTTTTGTGTTAAATGGAAAATCAAATAGTACATTTTTATAATATTCCCGCTTTTTTGCTTCCTCATAGAGGAAGAGTTTTCGTGAAAATTTCACGAAAACAAAGCACTTTTCTCGACATTTTTCCAAAATTTCGAGAAAAGTGGAAAAGTGAAAAAGTGTGAAAGACATTTTTCCAAAATGTCGAGAAAAGTGGTTTAGAAAAAATGACAGTTACCGTGTAAGCACGATAACTGTCGTAATTTTAGAGGTATCTTCGTCAAATTTGGCACACAAGTGGGCTGTCATACAACAACGCTTGGGATTGCAGTTGACACGAATCGGTTGGAAAATTCAAATTTTACAGCATTTTGAAAATTTTGAAAATATCGTTTTCACTCTATAACTTTTGCAATTTAAGAGATATCGGGCTGAAATTTTGTACATAAATGGACTACCATCAAAAGACGATGTGTATCAAATTTGTCAAGAATCGATAGGGTAGTTATAATTTTATTGCAATTTCAATTTTTTTTTAAATGTCTTCAAAGACTTAATCTTCTGTAAATTCTGAGATATCCGGCAGCAATTTTCGACATGATTTCACGATTATTGATTGTTAATGTTGAATTTAGTCAAAGGAACTATCGATATGTCGGTAAATTTCGATTTTGGTGAATAAGAAAAAAAAATGGCGTCACGAATTTTTTTTTGTAATTTTTTACAGATTTATCTTAAATTTTGTTCACATATGGACTATCATCGGAAAACATTTGAGTGCAAATTTGGCGCAGATCTGTACAGCCGTTCAAATTTTATGGCATTTTGGATTTTTCGAAAAATCTCATTCTGGCGCTGGCTCGTGCAAATTATGAGATACTGGATTCTAATTTGGTTCACATATGGAGTACTTTTTGATTGATTGATTGATTTGCTTTATTTAGCTTACAGCTACTTCACGAGGTGTCTCGTGATAACAACACATTGTGTCATTGCTTACTATCTATTACATAAGCTAGCGTTTTCTTTCCTCATAAGTTCTCGCAGCATACATTTGAATTTTTCCAGGTTTTCGTCATTCTTTACATTCGTTGGCAACTCGTTAAACATTCGGTACCCTTCCTGTTCGATTGATCTCTCAGCAAGAATTGTTCTTGTTCTCCTTATTACTATATTCTCTTTCTGTCTGCTATGGTACAAAGTTTTAGTACAAATTTGAGAAAAATCGGTGGCACGGTTAAAATTCTTCGGCACTTTGAATCTTTAGAAAAATGTCTAGAGCCTGCAAAGTAGAATTTTGCAAATTGCTTCCTCATTATTTTTCGCTTTTTACAAAGCTTCCTCTATGAGGAAGGCAAAATCGATTAACATACTTCCTCATAGACGTGGCTTTGTAAATAGTGAAAAATAATGAGGAAGCAATTTGCAAAGTTCTACTTTTTTTTTTCAATGCCAGAAAATATAGTGTTAAACCAAAGTACCAGATTTTTCGTATAAAAATAACAGAAAATATAGTGTTAAACCAAAGTACCAGATTTTTCGTATGAAAATAACAAAAAATATAGTGTTAAACCAAAGTACCAGATTTTTCGTATAAAAACGACAAAAAATATAGTGTTAAACCAAATTTTTGTTGTACCAAATTTTTTATGTAAAAATGGCAGAAAATATAGTTCCAAAACACAGCAACATATTTTGTTATAAAAATTACAGAAAGCATAGTATTAAACCAAACTACCAGATTTTTTGTGTAAAAAAGACAGAAAATATAGTGTCAAAACACAGCAACATATTTTGTTATAAAAATGACAGAAAATATAGTTCCAAAACACAGCAACTATTTTGTTATAAAAATGACAGAAAACATAGTGTTAAACCAAACTACCAGATTTTTGTGTGTAAAAATGACAAAAAATATAGTGTTAAACCAAATTACCAGATTTTTCGTATGAAAATAACAAAAAATATAGTGTTAAACCAAAGTACCAGACTTTTCGTATAAAAACGACAAAAAATATAGTGTTAAACCAAATTTTTGTTGTACCAAATTTTTTATGTAAAAATGGCAGAAAATATAGTTCCAAAACACAGCAACATATTTTGTTATAAAAATGACAGAAAATATAGTTCCAAAACACAGCAACATATTTTGTTATAAAAATGACAGAAAACATAGTGTTAAACTAAACTACCAGATTTTTTGTGTAAAAATGACAGAAAATATAGTGTTAAACCGAAGTACCAGATTTTTCGTATAAAAATGACAAAAAATATAGTGTTAAACCAAAGTACCAGATTTTTCGTATAAAAATGACAAAAAATATAGTGTTAAACCAAAGTACCAAATTTTTTATGTAAAAACGGCAAAAAATATAGTTCCAAAACACAGCAACATATTTTGTTATAAAAATGACAGAAAACATAGTGTTAAACCAAAGTACCAGATTTTTCGTATAAAAATAACAGAAAATATAGTGTTAAACCAAAGTACCAGATTTTTTGTGTAAAAATGACAGGAAATATAGCATCAAATCACAGCAACATATTTTGTTATAAAAATGGCAGAAAATATTTCGTAAAATGAAAATCCGAAATTACACATCAGTTTTGTCGTTTTTGTGCAAAATCGTAATAAAAAAAACCCAGGTGAGAATGGATGTCGATTATATTTATTTTATTTCACCGCGTATTTTATTTATGTATCGTTTACGTGTAATACACCTGCACATGTATGTACATATGTTTCGTTGAAATTAGTCCTGAAATGATTGTGAGTCTGCATGACTTGTTGGAGTGAAAGGTAACATGACGATTCAGCCTGATATACACTCTGACTCACTCTTTACCATGCATATCATAGCAGGAATGAATAATAGAGAGTCGCTGGGCTTGGAGACACTGGAAAGAGGGCAAAATAAGGGTACGAAAAGCTGATTCTGCACTGAATTTTTTACGTTTCGATATCGCACGAGGCTCAGTTATCCACATCTGGGGAAAAATTCAGCACACATGCAGAGATGCACTGAGAGAAAATTATGGTATTAGTAACTATAAAGTGACAACTATTCATTTATGGTTGGAACAACAATTTTTTGCTTCCTCATAGAGGAAGCTTTGTTTTCATGGAACATTTTTTTTTCGAGATTTTCATGTCAAATTACTCAGAATTAGTGATGCGAGATTCTGATTCGATTATTCGAGAATCGATTTTTTTTTCATGAATTAATCGTGATTATTCATCGACTATTTAGACGGTCGATTATTTGCGAATCGATTATTTTTCCACGATTCTATTGATAATCGATTCTCAAAAATGTTAGGCTAGGCGAGAACCGCAGCCAATCAGATGTCGTTTAGTTAATTGTCCCTATTTATTTTTATTTTTATTTTTTTTTTGCGCTTTTTTAACGTCGCATCAACTGCCAGGATTATTAGCGACGGATATTTTTATTTTTGTTTCATGATTATTCAGTACTCGAGATGAAAATCAGATTTTTAATCGATTCCTTTACAATCGATAGATTTTATTCCGATTAATCGAATCGATAATTCTTTTTTGAAAAATTAAATCGATCATGAGAATCGATATTTTTTCATGTATCATCGCATCACTACTCAGAATGGTCTAAAACATCGAGAAAAGTGGTTTAGAAAAATTGTCCGGATGTATGTGTGTGCGTGTGTGCGCGTGTGCGCGTGTGCGCGTGTGCGTGTGTGCGTGCGTGTGCGCGTGTGTGCGCGTGCGCGCGCGCGTGTGTGTGCGCGTGCGCGTGCGCGTGTGTGTGTATGTGTGTGTGTATGTGTGCGCGTGCGCGTGTGTGTGCGTGTGCGTGTGCGTGTGCGTGTGCGTGTGCGTGTGCGTGTGTGCGTGTGTGCGTGTGTGCGTGTGTGCGTGTGTGCGTGTGTGCGTGTGTGCGTGTGTGCGTGTGTGCGTGTGTGCGTGTGTGCGTGTGTGCGTGTGTGCGTGTGTGCGTGTGTGCGTGTGTGCGTGTGTGCGTGTGTGTGTGTGTGTGTGTGTGTGTGTGTGTGTGTGTGTGTGTGTGTGTGTGTGTGTGTGTGTGTGTGTGTGTGTGTGTGTGTGTGTGTGTGTGTGTGTGTGTGTGTGTGTGTGTGTGTGTGTGTGTGTGTGTGTGTGTGTGTGTGTGTGTGTGTGTGTGTGTGTGTGTGTGTGTGTGTGTGTGTGTGTGTGTGTGTGTGTGTGTGTGTGTGTGTGTGTGTGTGTGTGTGTGTGTGTGTGTGTGTGTGTGTGTGTGTGTGTGTGTGTGTGTGTGTGTGTGTGTGTGTGTGTGTGTGTGTGTGTGTGTGTGTGTGTGTGTGTGTGTGTGTGTGTGTGTGTGTGTGTGTGTGTGTGTGTGTGTGTGTGTGTGTGTGTGTGTGTGTGTGTGTGTGTGTGTGTGTGTGTGTGTGTGTGTGTGTGTGTGTGTGTGTGTGTGTGTGTGTGTGTGTGTGTGTGTGTGTGTGTGTGTGTGTGTGTGTGTGTGTGTGTGTGTGTGTGTGTGTGTGTGTGTGTGTGTGTGTGTGTGTGTGTGTGTGTGTGTGTGTGTGTGTGTGTGTGTGTGTGTGTGTGTGTGTGTGTGTGTGTGTGTGTGTGTGTGTGTGTGTGTGTGTGTGTGTGTGTGTGTGTGTGTGTGTGTGTGTGTGTGTGTGTGATGAAAGGCCAAAAATGCATTTGACTGTAACTTTTAAACTATTCGACCGAATCAGCTCAAATTTAAATAACATGTGCAGTACTACCTAATCTTCAATTGGTATGAATTTCGGGAAAATCGATTGACACATTTCATTTTTATAAGAATTTTTAAATTTTGAAAAAAGTACGTAAATGCTCTAGCTCGAACGAATTTTTAACTATCGGGCTGAAACTTCGTATTAAAATTCAACAAAGTGATGCAACCTTTGGTATTGAATTTGGGCCAAATCGGTAAAGCGGTTCGGTTTTTATGAGATTTTGAATTTTTCGAAAAATTTTCGTTTTGCTCTAATTCAGGTAAAATTTCAAATAATCGAGTGAAATTTTCTACACAGGAAAAATAACATTCAGCCCTGCTACGTACCAAATTTGGTGATGATCGGTAAAGCGGTTCGGATTTTACGTTAAGGGGTTAGACCACTCTAGAGGGCCACAAAAAAGGCTTTTTTTGGGAATTTTTTTCAGAAAAACTATTAGAGACATCGATTTTTTGAGAAAGGGTATTTATTGTACATATCATTAACTGTATATAGTAATTTTTTCATAGTAATTAATTCAAAAATAGCGGCTGTACAGCGTTGTTGCGATGACATTTCTTTTTTTTTTTTGAATCCACGGCCGGACACACAGCTTCAGTAATTTTTTAATTATGATGAGTTTTTTAACGGTTTTCACGTATACATAACAGTAGCTAGAGAAGTACGTAGGATTTTTTCGATACAGGCATTTTTGACAAAATGGCGAGCATCTAAAGTGAAAGAAATTTGGCTTAAAAATCGTTCGAAAATTATCAATAAAAAAAAAACTATGCAACTTAAAAAAAAAATCCTACGTACTTTTGTAGATAATGTATTTTTGAAGATATATCCAAAATTTCAAATAAATGGGTGGTAAACTTTTCGAGTTATGTTTCCGGCCAACTTGAAAAGAGCAGTTTTGAGATAAACGCGTTTATCTGCCGTATACCTACTTTGACCCTTTTCAGTACCTTTACCGAAGCGTACACAAGAGAGGTCCCCTGCTAACCGGGCGGCCTCCCGTTAACCCTTTGATGCACACATTTTTATTTTTAAAAAGTTACTTTTATTTAAAATCGAGAAAGAGAACGTTGAAATATTTTAAAAATGATAATAATCTAGGTGGGATGTTAAACATCCCGCTGTGCATCAAAGGGTTAAAATTCAAAAATGGGGCATTTACAAATTTTTGCCTGCAATTATCTTTTGGGACAGCATTCTAGAAACCCTAATGAGCCATTTCCAAGGAGAAAAAAAATCGATTTTTCGAAAATTCTAGAGTGGCCTAACCCCTTAATTTGAATTTTAAAAAAATTGACTGGTTTCGCTCTGCATTTCGTAAAACATCAGAAAATAAGAATAAAATAAAACAAGGATGCAAAGTAGAACCTTGCACATTGCTTCCTCATTATTTTTCGCTTTTTACAAAGCTTCCTCTATGAGCAAGCCAAAATTGATTAACATACTTCCTCATAGAGGTAGCTTTGTAAAAAGCGAAAAATAATGAGGAAGCAATGTGCAAGGTTCTACTTTGCATCCTTGTTTTATAGTTGACACAACTATCAAATAGTTACTATAACTAGCAAATAGTTATTTCGTAGTTGTCGTAACTATAAAAATAGTTGCATGTAATAAAAATGAATAGTTGTCAATTTATAGTTGACTGTGCTATTACGATTTCTCTGAGTGTGAAGATAAAGATTTAGTATCTCTTTCTACGAAGAAATGAGGCTAAAGTATTTTACAATGAAAGATATAATTCAAAGGAATTGAAACATTGATGATTGTTATACGACACAATTCGCTGAATTCATTTTAAAAAATACATATATAAAGACTTAGATTATTTATTCATGATGTGTATAAAAAATCCAAGTATTTAATCGATTCGTCAATGAAATACTTAGTTGATTAACCAATTAACGAATTCGCTAACTAAATAATTAGCTGTGCAATTATTTGCTAGGTAAATAATTAATTGTTGATAACTTCACTCAATAGTGATTAGATAATTAATTACTTCGTTTTTTTTTAACACTAATTTGTGGTTTGCTCTACTAATTAGTGGTTCGCGAATTCAATTAGTCGTCGGTTGTACTAATTACGTTTTTAAATTATTTCCTTTTGTTGTTCAGACTAATAGAACATTGGAACTATAAATTTTGGGACTTTGTTAGTTTATCCAAACATTATCGTTTTGACGCTAATTAGTAAAATAACGTAGATGTATGCAATTATGTAGAAGATAATATCTTTACATAATTCGTAAAAAAAAATGAAATAAAAATAAAACGCGAACTTACTTCAATAATTCAACCATAAGTATTAAAATTTCGAGAAATTCTTCAGGTTCTTTTTTTCTTTCTTTTTATAAAATTTTTTTGATGGTACTGGAAAAGATTAAGTGATAACTATTAATTGATAGTCCATGTAATTATTTTTAGTTTCATTAACGTTTTTGCGGTTACGGTGAATATTTTAGATATTTATCGCGATTTAAGTTGTTAAATGGGATAATATAATTGCAATTTTTTTAACTACTATTTATTGTTATAGATAGTACATTTTTATCTCAGAGTAACGCATCTTTATACTTATAATGTAGTATCTATATACACATACATATTTATAGGATTTTATAAATAAAACGATAAATGGTACTATTATTTTGCTAATGTAAACTAAGTAGTTATACGGATTGAATTCGGTGGATACGAATTAATCGTAATCATACCACAAATTTTATTATCAATTATCGATTTATCCACGACTATTAATATCGATTTTTCCCATAGGGAAAAATTCAATATATCGAATTTCAAATATCTAATTTTTACCTTATGTAAAAATTCGATATATACAATATTTAATATCGAATTTTTCCATAAGGTAAAAATTCGATATATACAATATTTAACATCAAATTTTTCCATAAGGTAAAAATTTGATATATAGAATATTGCCTTTATTATATATACACATATATATAGATATATTTTATTTTCTTTATTCTTGTCTTTCATTTTTGTTTGTATTCTTGATTACACTTGGCACACCGACTACTGTTTGTACGCAGTGGCTTCTAGCCATCGCACTTTGTAATTAGGCATTGCCCGTATTAAATAAATAAATATTTTAATATCGATTTTTTCCACAAGGTAAAAATTCGATATATATACAATATTTAATATCGAATTTTTTCATAAGGTAAAAATTCGATATATACATTATTTAATATCAAATTTTTCCATAAGGTAAAAATTTGATATATACATTATTTAATATCAAATTTTTCCATAAGGTAAAAATTTGATATATACAATATTTTAATATCAAATTTTTTCATAAGGGAAAAATTCGATATATGCAATATTTAACATCAAATTGTTCCATAAGGTAAAAATTCGATATATACATTATTTAATATCAAATTTTTCCATAAGGTAAAAATTTGATATATACAATATTTAATATCGAATTTTTCCATAAGGTAAAAATTTGATATATACAATATTTAACATCAAATTTTTCCATAAGGAAAAAATTTGATATATACAATATTTTAATATCGAATTTTTCCATAAGGTTAAAATTCGATATATACATTATTTAATATCAAATTTTTCCATAAGGTAAAAATTTGATATATACAATATTTTAATATTGAATTTTTTCATAAGGGAAAAATTCGATATATGCAATATTTAACATCAAATTGTTCCATAAGGTAAAAATTCGATATATACATTATTTAATATTGAATTTTTCCATAAGGTAAAAATTCGATACATACATTATTTAATATTGAAGTTTTCCATAGGGGAAATATTCGATATATACAATACTTAATATCGAATTTTTCCATAAGAGAAAAATTCGATATATACATTATTTAACATCAAATTTTTCCATAAGCTAAAAATTTGATATATACAATATTTTAATATCGATTTTTTCCATAAGGTAAAAATTCGATATATACAATATTTAATATCGAATTTTTCTATAAGGTAAAATTCGATATATATATACAATATTTAATATCGAATTTTTCCATAAGGTAAAAATTCGATATATACATTATTTAATATCAAATTTTTCCATAAGGTAAAAATTTGATATATACAATATTTAACATCAAATTTTTCCATAAGGGAAAAATTTGATATATACAATATTTTAATATCGATTTTTCCACAAGGTAAAAATTCGATATATATAATATTTAATATCGAATTTTTCCATAAGGTTAAAATTCGATATATACATTATTTAATATCAAATTTTTCCATAAGGTAAAAATTTGATATATACAATATTTTAATATCGAATTTTTTCATAAGGGAAAAATTCGATATATGCAATATTTAACATCAAATTGTTCCATAAGGTAAAAATTCGATATATACATTATTTAATATTGAATTTTTCCATAAGGTAAAAATTCGATACATACATTATTTAATATTGAAGTTTTCCATAGGGGAAATATTCGATATATACAATACTTAATATCGAATTTTTCCATAAGAGAAAAATTCGATATATACATTATTTAACATCAAATTTTTCCATAAGGTAAAAATTTGATATATACAATATTTTAATGTCGATTTTTTCCACAAGGTTAAAAATCGATGTATACATTAATATTGAATTTTTCCATAAGGTAAAAATTCGATATATACAATATTTAATATCGAATTTTTCCATAAGGTAAAAATTTGATATATACAATATTTAAAATCAAATTTTTCCATAAGGCAAAAATTTGATATATACAATATTTTAATATCGATTTTTCCATAAGGTAAAAATTCGATATATACAATATTTAACATCAAATTTTTTCATAAGTTAAAAATTCGATATATACAATATTTAACATCAAATTTTGCCATAAGGTAAAAATTCGATATATACAATATTTAATATCAAATTTTTCCATAAGGTAAAAATTCGATATATACAATATTTAATATCAAATTTTTCCATAAGGTAAAAATTCGATATATACAATATTTAACATCAAATTTTTCCATAAGGTAAAAATTCGATATATATAATATTTAACATCAAATTTTTCCATAAGGTTATTCGATATATAGAATATTTAATATCGATTTTTTCCATAAGGTAAAAATTCGATATACACAATATTTAATATCGATTTTTTCCATAAGGTAAAAATTCGATATATACAATATTTTAATATCAATTTTTTCTACAAGGTAAAAATTCGATATATACATTATTTAACATCAAATTTTTCCATAAGGTAAAAATTTGATATATACAATATTTTAATATCGATTTTTTCCACAAGGTTAAAAATCGATGTATACATTAATATTGAATTTTTCCATAAGGTAAAAATTCGATATATACAATATTTAATATCGAATTTTTTCCATAAGGTAAAAATTCGATATATACAATATTTAACATCAAATTTTTTCATAAGGTAAAAATTCGATATATACAATATTTAACATCAAATTTTTCCATAAGGTAAAAATTCGATATATATAATATTTAACATCAAATTTTTCCATAAGGTTATTCGATATATAGAATATTTAATATCGATTTTTTCCATAAGGTAAAAATTCGATATACACAATATTTAACATCAAATTTTTCCATAAGGTAAAAATTCGATATATACAATATTTAATATCGTATCTATAAGGTTAAAATTCGATATAGATCGGACTGACGCACGTAGAAAAGTATTTCATTAACTACATGCAATCAAAGACAAAAATAAACAGTTACAAACATTTTTACGAACCTGTATCGAGGATCGAGGAATCTCTGACAGTTCCAAGCGAACCTAAACGCCAGTGATGCGAAGGTAGACGAAACTATACCCATGATTTTGTTGTGTTTATCCAGATATTATATCGATGCAGCAGTTTATTAACAGCCTCTCGTCTCCGTCGTTCGGTCACCTCTTGCGACCTCCACTTCCTGAGATCGCAGAGAGCCTCGAGACTTATAAACAAGTAGAATCAAAAAAATCACCAAAACCTTGTCTCTCTTTCACGCCAGTTATAACTTATATCTCTCAATACGCAGCGTCGAGAACTCCTCGAGATTTGAGAACACGACGCGTAAAAGTTACCAGAAACTTTGCCCACAAGACTTTCACCTTTCTCCGGCTGTGCGTAATAAAAGCCTTGTCACTTGATTATTTTTTTTTCTCTTCTTTTCTTTATTGTTATTATTATTATACTCGGCTTATACGTGAATTAGTAATAGTAGTAGCGTAATGAACACGTGAGAACACAATTGATATACGAAGCCACGTGTATCGCTCGATCAACACTTCACTGCGTTATCGTAAATTTTCGAAACTTTGTCGAAAGTTTGGTAATCAGCTGAAAGTAAATTTGTGAAAAGTTTTTTTTTTCTTCTTCTAATGAAACTTCGGTGTGGTGGAACATTTTTGTGATAAACTTTTTGTTTCTTTATTCAAGGATAAGTCACTACATTTCTGATCACTTTGCGAGTCACTCTCTTTATTCCCCACTACGAGGGATTCTTGTTTGATCTTTCGAAAACGATTTACCGACTGATTTCACGGACATGTATGTACACCAAACGCTCGCGTACTGGGAGTGGCTTTTTCGTGTGACGCTCTCTCGCATTTATACTACGACGACTACGACGACGAGCCTTCCTTCACTCCCACTCCTCGAAAACACGAATACCGCTCCGACCACGTGTCTGCACGCATGGCGTTACTACATTACTACTTACTGCAGATTGTGGATTAAGCAACTATAGCTTTTGCGGTATGAATTCAGGAAACGAGATGCAAGTGATTTGATAATAAGGAATTGTGTTGGACTTGAGAAGAACGCGAAAATAAATTGGATTAGACAAGGAAAATAAGATTGATGCGTTCTTTAAAAGACGTTCAATAGAAGCTGGGGTAACTCATTACCCCGGAGTATTGTTCTAAATGCGGGAAACGAGATGCAAGCAATTTGATACGGAATTGTGTTGGACTCGAGAAGAACGCGAAAATAAATTGGATTAGACAATGAAAATAAGATTGATGCAGTTTTTAAAAGACTTTCAATAGAAGCTGGGGTAACTCATTACCCCGGAGTATTGTTCTGAGGTTAAAATAATAGTACTTTACGATAAAAACTTTTCGTATGGTATGAAAATTTATTTTACAAGGGTGGTAATGGGAATTTATGCACGCAAATCGTGCGTAAAACCGCGTTTCTCCCACCGAGTGGAATTCAGTTTTTTTTTGTATAAATGCGGGAAAATATATGCATGTCGATTTGATACGGAATTGTTTTGAATTCGAGAGGAATGCACAAATAATTTGGATGCGGTAATGACAGTAAGATTGCGATGCGTTTTTTAAAAAGATTTTCAATAGTTGGGGTAGCTCATTACCCCGGAGTAGCGTTCTAAGGTTGAAATAAATAATGAGAAAGTAAAAATATTTCGTATAAATGCGGGAAAATATGTGGATTTCGATTTGATACGCAATTTTTTTGAATTCGAGAAGAACGCAAAAATAATTTGGCTTACACAATGCATAAGACTGATGCACAATGAATAAGATTGATGCGGTTTTGAAAAAGATTTTCAAAAGCTGGGGTAACTCATTACCCCGGAGTAGCGTTCTGAGGTTAAAATAAGAAATGTTTTGCATGCGGGAAAATATATGGGTGCCGATTTGATACGGAATTGTTTTGAATTCGAGAAGAATGCGAAAATACTTCAGCTTAGAAAATGGAAATAATATTGTATTATCGCTATCTAATTCACTACTATTTAAAATCATCAAAACATGTAGAAATTCGTTAAAATCAGGCATGCTAGTAGATGTTGGGGTAACTTGTTACCCCGGTGTATCGTTCTGAGGTTAAAATAAAAAATATTTTGTACAAATGCGGGCAAATATGTGGATGTCGATTTGATACGAATTGTTTTGAATTCGAGAAGAACGTGAAAATACTTCAGCTTAGAAAATGAAAATAATATTGAATTGTCGCTATCTAATTCACTACTATTTTTAATCATCAAAACATGTACAAATTCGTTAAAATCAGGATTGCTAATAGATGCTGGGGTAACTTGTTACCCCGGTGTATCATTTTGAGGTTAAAATTGAAAAAATGTTTTGTATAAATGCAGGAAAATATATGGATGTCGATTTGATACGGAATTGTTTTAAATTCGAGAAGAACGCGCAAATAATTTGGATGCGATAATGACAGTAAGATTGCGATGCGTTTTTTAAAAAGATTTTCAATAGCTGGGGTAACTCATTACCCCGGAGTAGCGTTCTAAGGTTAAAATAAATAATGAGAAAGTAAAAATATTTCGTATAAATGCGAGAAAATATGTGGATTTCGATTTGATACGGAATTGTTTTGAATTCGAGAAGAACGCGAAAATACTTCAGCTTAGAAAATGAAAATAATATTGTATTATCGCTATCTAATTCACTATTATTTAAAATCATCAAAACATGTCGAAATTCGTTGAAATCAGGATTGCTAATAGATGCTGGGGTAACTTGTTACCCCGGAGTATCGTTCTGAGGTTAAAATAAAAAATATTTTGTACAAATGCGGGAAAATATATGGATGTCGATTTGATACGCAATTGTTTTGAATTCGAGAAGAACGCGAAAATACTACAGCTTAAAAAATGAAAATAATATTGTATTATCGCTATCTAATTCACTATTATTTAAAATCATCAAAACATGTCGAAATTCGTTGAAATCAGGATTGCTAGTAGATGCTGGGGTAACTTGTTACCCCGGTGTATCATTCTGAGGTTAAAATAAAAAATATTTTGTACAAATGCGGGAAAATGTGTGGATGTCGATTTGATACCTAATTTTCTTGGGTTCGAAGAAGAACTGAATATAATTTTTTCTTTTTAACAATAAAAATAAGATCGATGCACAATTTTTCTTAATTTAGTCATTAGTATATTTATTGTCTTAAATTAACTATCATCAAGGCATGTGGAAAATTGGTACAATCAACATTTTTAATAACGGCTGGGGTAACTCGCTACCCCAGATTATCCTTCCAAGGTTAAAATTAAAAAACACTTGGTTTTCGCGACATAAAAATGCGGAAAAGTATTTGGATGTAGTTTTGATAAACAATACGTGTTTTCGCCGTATTACTATTCGGGAAAATCCATATATTTGTCCGATTTAATACGATATTGCATTACTTACGAAATTGAAGAGAAATCTGGAGATTCCACTTATGGGTTATCGACAAACGATTCTTTACTCGTTAGACGCAATGTTTACGCCAATCTCGTGCGGATAGATGATATATCATCGTCGAGTATGACTCACAAATATTGTGATCGAGAACATTGAGCGATTAAGAGTGACGCTCGCTGACAAATAGACGCCACGAGGATTTTTTTTCGACATAAATAAGCAAATCATCTTATTCTTAGTATAATATACGCTATCACTATAATTCGTATAATGATATGATCTATTTTGCTTCCGAGAAATCATCAAATTAAAACATGTCCCAATAAATTAAGAAATTTTTTAAATTTAAGTTTACATTCTTTTACTGAAGAGAAAAATTTCGGAAATTATAAATAATGTTTTTTATCAATAGAAATTGTTGATTTTCTTTTCAACTATTTTTTCATTTTGTATTCGTGAAAATTTTTTTTTTAGATTTCCATGTCGCCATAAAGAAGCAAATCATCGTATAATAATATGATATATTTTGCTTCCGAGAAATCATCAAATTAAAAAGTGTCCAAATAAATAAAGACATTTTTTAAATTTAAGTTTAAATTCTTTTACTGAAGAGAAAAATTTCTGAAATTATAAATAATATTTTTTGTCAATAGAAATTGTTGATTTTCTTTTCAACTATTTTTTCATTTTGTATTCGTGAAAATTTTTTTAATTTTTTTATTTTCATGTCGCTCTACTTAAAATGTTCTTAATGGGTGAAAAATTAATCTTTCGTAACTACAGAACATAATTTGAATTAGAATTAAATCTGCCCTAAAATTAAATTTCTTTTTTTTTTTGGTAATATAATTTTGCTAAATTGTGTTTAATTATAGGCATTTGTAATTCGGATTTAATGATACTGTTTACCATTTCTGGATTTAGGGAAGAATTATAACTTTATCATTGGAATTTAATACAGCTTTACAAATTGTTTTAATAATTAACGATTTATTATTCAATATTTTACTGCATCCTGTTTAATTAACAAAAAAATGTGATTCAAATGTGCTAGTAGACTCCATTTCACATTTCAAGGTTTAATCCTGAACTTTTATCTCAGGCGTTAACGTAACGTATAATAGTATATCAGCAGAGGTATTTATAATACTGAGTTATAAAAATTGCAGAATAAAAGTCAACCTCTCTGTCTCTTTTTTATCGAAGAAAGAAACATCACCGTTCATTAGAAGTAGAATAGTGTGATAATGAAAAACATATTATATACACGTATCTAACGAGATGGAAAATTTCTTACGTAGTCACGACTATGTATATATCGAAGATAGTAAATGCGTCGCATGGAACGATTTATAGTTACGTGCACTGTATTTTTTAAAAGTATTTTTATAATCGATAAATTTGTAATTTTTTATTTGATAAATTAATCAATTACGAAAGGATATATGCTTTTAAATTGCTTTTCTACTTATAAAAGCATATATTAATTTTTATACATTTTTTTGTACTCAATTTATTTACTTGATTTCATACTATCCAAAAATTGAATCTCTCTATTGAGAAAACGAAAGAGTTTTATAGAAAAAAATTCGTGGAATCTAAAAAAAATATTTCAATTTTTAAAAAATGTCATTATTGCCGAAAAATCTATTTTAAAAACAAAGTAGTTTTTTCACAAAATATAGAAAATCAAGTTACCTGTGTAAAAATCCGATACTTGTATTGTATATTTCGAGAAAAATGCAATATTATTAATATTACTCTTACGATCGTATTTTTTTCTTATTAAATTTAATACGAGAATTATAGTAGCAGTAGTAGTTTTATTTCCTATTGGGTGTTTCCAGTTTCCCTTCCCATACATATCAAACGTACATTTTTGGTACAGTAGCCTCCCGCTAAGTGCTCGCCTACGGAGCTGTAGGGGTAAAAACGAGCACTTAGCGAGTTACCACCTCTTCGTAGAGATTCTGCAAGCTCGGGCCGCATTCGGCCGAGATCGGCAGGGCTCGGGCGCATTCGTCCGCGATCGGCCGGGCTCGGTAGAGAATCGTAGTCTTGGTGGGGGAACATTAACGCCTCCCGATCGAGGGGAAGGCGCCTCGGCGAGCACTTAGCGAGCGAGCCCTTAGTGGGAGGCTACTGTATTGCCAAATATACTACATCAAACCCTTACATCTATAACCTTACATTCCGTCGCTGTTGACATTTTCGATTATCCTTTCCTCGTTGTTCCGTCGATGTAGACTTTCCCAAAATATTGTTTCCCTGCTATCTTCTTCCCGCTTCTTCTTTAGTTCTCTTCTCTTCTATTTCTCCACAATGCTTTTCTTATAATGTTCCCTCTCAATTTCACTATTTCCTCCATGTTCTTGATTCCAGATGTTCTCTTCTTCCGCTTCCGCATATCCGGAATTTTTCCCAGTATCTCCTGCAACATTTCTGTTTCCAGCTACTTCCCTTAATTTTCTTCTCGATTTTCCGTATATCTTCTACCCTGGTCGGTTGTTGTTGGATAACGGCTCTCCGTTCCCTTCCTTATCGACTGCAAATTTCCGTATCTCAGCACCATCTACCGTTGCTTTCTTATTTCCAGATTCCTCGGCGCCATCTTGCCCTATTCCCGGCCGACTAACCTCACGCAAGAAAGCCACACAAAAAGTTCTCAGTCTTGTTCAGCACACAATATTTCTTTGAGATAACACTTTCCCGTATACTGTGTATTATTTTCGACACTTTGGTATGCTTTTTAATGGTGGCCTCTGTTCCGTCCACCAAATATTTTCCAAAAACACCTGACCCTGCCGCAGACACGTCCACGCGGCGCCAGAGCCACCAACCGATCCCTACGAGAATTATATTATTTATAATAATATAATAGGATATGGAAGAAATATAGGATTTCCATTGTAAATTTTCGCATATATATATCTCTCTATATTATAAAAACATCTCGCCGCCGCCGTGTCAAGAATCGAGGGACTTAGAAAAATTCGGGCCGTAAAGAACTTAAAGAACCTAAAGAGCCTAAAGAACCTAAAAAACCGCCGGGATGTCAAGAGTCGAGGGCTTAGAAAAATTCGGGGGGGTCTGTGAGACACCAAGCCCCTATTTTTGTAAGTCCTTTTCCAAAAACATAGGTCCCCCAAAGGTGGAGGGCCATTGGGGTGGGGCACCCTTGCGGGCGGCACCGTTGCATGGGAGCACTCTTGCGGGGGGGGGGGGGCACCCTTGGGTGGAGGGGCGATTGCGAGCGCGCGCAGCACGCGAGCCACAATAAAATCCTAGTATATCTCTCTATATTATAAAAAGATCTCGCCGCCGCCACCGCCGCCGCCGCCGCCGTGTAGGATAGTCCCTCTTGGGCCGCCAAATCTGGATTATTCTAAGTCCCTTAAGGGCCCCCAAGCCCGAATTATTCTAAGTCCCTCAAGGGCCCCCGAGCCTGGATTATTCTAAATCCCTCATGGGCCCCCAAGCCTGGATTATTCTAAGTCCCCATGGACACCCCTGATTACCCAGAATCCCCTGATTATGCGGGGATAGTGCGGGGGGCACTTCTTTTGGGGGAGATTGCGAGCGCGCGAAGCGCGCGAGCCACAATAAAATCCTAGTATATATATATATATATATATATATATTTACACGTATCTAACGAGAATAAAAATTTCTTATGCAAGCACGACTACGTATATATGGGGCATTATACACCGATCGGACCACCTTTTACCACGACCATTGTCAATATAATTGATTATTTTTTTAGTCATTCACCCCAATGGAACGAATATGCTTAATTTTTTTCAAATTTTTTATTGCATATTTCGCGCACTTGTGAATTTATAAAAATTGCCCCAAAAATTGAGTTTAAAAACTTTCGAATGTACGAAAATCGATTTTTACGTTTATTAATAAAAAAATCAATGCTTCAGAGGAGTTAAAGAATTTTAAAAATACATTTACATAAAAATATACTTCAAAATGAAAAACTTTTATATAGGATTTTTTACGATACAACTTATATCCAAGAAGATACGTGCATTCGAAAGTTTCGCAATTTTTGGAAATTCTCAAGTGCGCGAAATATGCGATGAAAAATTTGGAAAAAAATGAGCATGCTCTATACATTGGGGTGAATGACTAAAAAAATAATAAACTATATCGACGATGGTCGTGGGAAAAGGTGATCCGATCGGTGTATAATGCCCTGTACATAAATCGAATGTATATATAGTGAATGCGTTGCGATGAAGGATTTTTGAGGTTACGTGCACTCAAACGCAGCAGCGAACGTCCCTGGCCTTGGTGCGGAACACTAGGCACGAGAAACAAGACTCGTTTGTTCTCTGTCTGTTTTGAGATGACGCTTCGTCAGCATAATTCGCGTAGTACTAAGGTGATACATGTGATTCATTTGCAACTCAACAGGCTCTTTAGTATGCATTCTTTTTCAACATCCGCCTTCTCGAGATGAGGAGGTACTCATCGGTTATCGGTAATTGCACCGACGTCAGTCAGAATTGTTCGTTGCAATGTGTGATCAGCATATATCATGCCAATCGTTTCTCTAAATGTCACGTGCAGAATCTCAACACTGTCGTCGATTTACGTAACGTTCGAAGTGATAGTGATAGTCAATTAAGTGAAATCTCGTAGGGTATTATTATCATCATTATTTTTTTAATCAAACGGAGGCACGATTTTGTAATGATGAATTTAGTTTTTTTTAAAGTTTCTCGCGTGTTTTTTGGCGGAAAAAATCTCCAGTTTTTTTATAGGGTTAAATTATCTTTTTTTTGGCAATTATTTCAATTAATAATAAAGAGGCACGATTTTTTAATAATAAATTCAGTTTTTTTTTTAAATTTTCTCACGTATTTGTAGGGGAAAAATCCGGTTTTTTCATAGGGTTAAATTATTTTTTTTTTTTTCAATTATTTCAATTAATATTAAAGAGGCACGATTTTTTTAAATGATAAATTTAGTTTTTTTTAGTTTCTCACGTGTTTGTAGAGGAAAAAATCCGATTTTTTCATAGAGTCAAGTTATTATTATTTTTTTCAATTATTTCAATTAATGATAAAGAGGCACGAGTTTTTATAATTAATTTTGTTTCTTTTTTCGTTTCTTAGGTGTTTTTAGGAAAAACAATTAGTTTTTTAAATTTAAGATGATTAGAATGTCGCAAAGAGTCGGATAGTTACATTTAGAAAAAAATATCTGGATATATGTTTGTGTGTGTATATATGTATTTGTAAAGCTTTCCCAAAATGAATTCTGAAAATGCATCTCCGTTTTTATCCAGCAGATCAATCGTAACGGAGAAATACGAATTACAGTTTTCTTTACCGACCGAGAATATTTGTATACCTTAAAAAGAACTTTATTACCGACTGAGAATCGCTATAGAGATCTGCAAATCTAAAATGGGAAATGTTAGCTGCATATTATATCTATATTTTATTGGCAAAATATAAATACATACAGTGTGAAGCTCTTGATTGGTCCAATCTCTTCAATAGCCGAAAAAGAGGTGGAAGTCTATGAGTTTATGATTTTAAGCTAAAGGGCGAACAATAAATTTCTTACTATTCAAACTGATCACTGAGGAATAATTTTTAAAAAGATAGGAAAAATGTATTGTGTTGAATTTTGATGGAATTGAACACAGATTATGTTGAATTTAATGGAAACGATATTGAAAATCAAAGTTCCATATTTTAATGAATAAAAAATAAATTCAACCTGGATTTTTGAAAACGAGTCTGTGAATTCTGAAATCAGAAATAGACAAAAATCACTTTTTTTTTTAAATCACGGTAAAAAAGTTTGAAACTGTTGTTTTCTTCGGTGGAATATGCGACTTGAGAACGATAGTGAAGACCAAAATTTGATATCTTGAAAAGAAAAAAATTCAAGGTCGATTTTCCGACCGGAAGTCGGAACTGCAAATTCTGAAATCAGAAACAGATAAAATTCACTTTTTTCAAAATCGCAGTAAAAAGGTCAAAAATGGATGTTTTTGTGGTAGAATATATGACTAATAAAGATCAATATTCGATATCTTAAAAAAAAATACGATGTCAATTTTCCGACCGGAAGTCGGATCTATAAATTCTGGAATCAGAAACGGACAAAATTTACTTTTTTTTTTAAATCATGGTAAAAAGGCTTATAACCAGTATTTTCTGTGGTAGAATATGCGGCTTGAGAATGATAGTGAAGACCAAAATTCGATATCTTGATGACAAAAAAATTTGAGCTCCATTTTCCGACCGGAAGTCCGATCTGTAAATTCTCAAATCAAAAACAGCCAAAAGTCACTTTTTTTTCAAAATCACAGCAAAAAGGTTTGAAACGTATGTTTTCTGTGGTAAAATATGCGACTTAAAAATGATAGTGAAGATCAAAATTTAATATCTCTAATAAAATTCTGAATTTTTGAAATGATCAAATCAAAAACGTACAAAATTCACTTTTTTCAAAGTTACCTCTCCAGACTTAAGGTAGTTCTGTCGGTACGCCGGAGTCATAAATCTCAGAGTCTATACGACATTAAAAAATAATCATACGCATCACTTTGACTGCCTCAATAATAATATAAAAAAAAAGATGCAAAGTAGAACCTTGCACATTGCTTCCTCATTATTTTTCGCTTTTTACAAAGCTCCCTCTGTGAGGAAGCAGTATGTTATTCAATTTTGGCTTCCTCATAGAGGAAGCTTAGTAAAAAGCGAAAAATAATGAGGAAGCAATGTGCAAGGTTCTACTTTGCATCTTTTTTTTATACCTTGTGTCTCTTTTGCAGAGGTGTTTTATACAGCTATAAATCACCTCTGCAAACACCGTTACATCTAATTTTGATTAGATACAAATTTTTGTCGTACTTTCTCAACTTTTCCGGAAGTTATAGCGAAAATCTACATTTTTTAAAAATGAAAAATGGTGTAAAATCCGAACGACTTTACCGATCATTACCAAATTTGGTACATGGCATTTCTGAATGTTATTTTTCGTCTGTACAAAATTTCTGTTCATTTGTTGAAATTCGACGTAATTTAGATCAAAATCTATTTTTTTCGAAAAATTCAAAATTCTATAAAATCCGAACCGCTTTACCGATTTCGTCGAAATTCAATACCATACAACATTGAACGTATCTTCAGTTATGAAGAACTATTTAGCCAAATCGGCGAGCTTTTACGAAAGTTAGAGCGACCACGCCCTTTTTTCAACAAATTAAAATCAACATAAAATCTTAATGACTTCACATATTTTGGCAAAAATCACAACATTCAAAGAGGGGCAGCTACTCTACTTGCGTGCCAAATTTGAGCCGGATCGCTCGAACGGTTACCGAGTGAGAGGAGATTGAATTTTCGAAGCCCAGCACACACACACACACACACACACACACACACACACACACACACACACATACATACATACGGACATTTTTTCTAAACCACTTTTCTCGACGTTTTAGGTGATTCTAAGCATACTGACATGAAAATCTCGAAAAAAAAAAAATTTCATGAAAACAAAGCTTCCTCTATGAGGAAGCAAAATAATCGAGAATCCTTCGAAATTGTCGTAATCAGATTAAAACGATTATTTGTAAATAGTTGATATGTTTAGTGCGGATTTGACTTCATTTTTACGATAATTAGGTTAGGAAACGTCATTTGGCCCGGTATCGTGCACTTTGACCTTGGTTCAAATAAACATTATTCCGGAGACTTCACCTTTTTTCATGATGCATCAATTCCTGAATGATCTGCGAATCCGTAGTACTTTTTATTTTTTCTCTATCTTTGATCTAAGTATGTTAATTTTCGATTTAAAGATCAATTTTTCCAGCCCTCCCGTAAGCGCCGTGTAAAAAGATCGATTTTCAAGTTTTAATTGTTCATTCAAATACTCGGTAACAGCCTTCAAGATTTTGTGCAAGTTAAATTGAATAGCTAAATTACAACATGTCAAAAATTCATGCATGGGAGTTTGAATTGCCTTCACGACAGAACTACCTTAATCGAATGAATTATTCCTTTACACTTTTCATGACTATCTGCTCTCAAGAAATACCAACATTTAAACATGCAAGTTTTCCTGTTTTTCGTCTGCATGCAAAGAAGTATTCTACGCGACCGGCATCGGAAGTGCACACATACAAATAAATATACATTCAGTCGATATCCGAGCTCTCAGTGCTCGCGAAACAATCTCAATACACACTGAGAGAAAAATATAGTAATTTAATAAAAAATATAGTTAGTCCGACGATAATCTAATTATAAACTATAATTCCCAGGTGGAACGTCTCTATTTTATGGTTATAGCAAATATAAAAAAATACTTGGATGATAAATATAATTCCCAGGAGGAACGGCATTATTTTATAGTTATAGCAAAAATAATGATAGTATTGCAGGAAGAAAAGTTTTATATTTTAGAATAAAATCCATAACATACAAAATTGACGAAGGAACCATATGCCCAATATGTAATCTGGAAGAATTGGAATCGCTGGAACATATTATCTGCAACTGCCCTATCTATGCACCACTTAGAATCCGGTATTCCCAGAAATATTAAAAGTGCAAAATAGTATAGAAGCGCGCAACATTTTTCTGTTTATTCAAGCAGTTTGCAAACTACGCTCATTCGCTCTAAGCGAATAAAGGATTAAAATATTGCTAAGCAGCATTGGTTTAAGATGTACAAATATATAACAAATAATGAGAGATAAACAGAATAAGAATGTTATTAATAAGAACAAATATTATAATAGACTTTATAATAAAAAGATGTAATAGGTGTTAGTACAAATGTATAACAAAAAAGGTGTAATAGGTATTTACCTTGAATACACGAAAATAAAACCAATACCAATACCAATAATGATAGTATTGCTTTAGGTTCTTTAAATTAATTAATATTGCACGACTGCAATATTTGCTTGACCGTCACGAACTTGATACAAAATTGCAAAATGCAATTTACGCCCAGCACGTTAAATCTATTATCTCTTTACAAAGAAAAAAACCTACGAAATCGAATGATTTACATAATAATTTAATGCGGAGTTCTCGAATTGTACGAAGCGGATCTATAATAACGTAGAATATGTAAAAAAAGATTAGGTAGGCGGACGACATTGAAAGACACAAACAATATTGGCTCAGCTCCAAATGTATTATTTGCAGTTTATCAATGTTCTCCTCCCTATAGGCAATATTTTGTTTTTTTCATTTAGAAAAAAAAAACCTGCTAAGTAGAACTTTGGAATAGAGATGGCCCTGGTAAAAATAAATGATAGAAAACGATTATAAAAAATTCTATCGTTCCGAATACGGACTTTGGTTCGTGAATTTACGATGTACCATCATAAATAAATTTACGATCGAAATCTTATATGTTTCGTCCATATCCTATAATATTATTATAAATAATATAATTATTGTATTTAATTTAATAATAAAAATATACTATTGTACGTATATACCCATAATGCAGAGTTGGGCAGCAAAAATTACTTAGTTCAGAAATTACTGCTTTAATTACAATTACCTTCAGTAATTGTATTGGATTTCAAATTAAATACAATTACTTTCAGTAGTTGTATTGGATTTCAAATTAAATACAATTACTTTCAGTAATTGTATTGGATTTCAAATTAAATACAATTACTTTCAGTAATTGTATTGGATTTCAAATTAAATACAATTACTTTTCGTAATTGTATTAGATTTCAAATTAAATACAATTACTTTCAGTAATTGTATCGGATTTCAAATTAAATACAATTACTTTCTGTAATTGTATTGGATTTCAAATTAAATACAATTACTTTCTGTAATTGTATTGGATTTCAAATTAAATATAATTACTTTCAGTAATTGTATTTACTGAAAGTATTGTAGTTACATTACATATTTATTGTAATGTAAATACAATACTTATTGTATTTTGTATTTACAAAATACAATTACATTTTGTAATTGTATTGGATTTCAAATTAAATACAATTACATTTTGTAATTGTATTGGATTTCAAATTAAAAACAATTACATTTTGTAATTGTATTGGATTTTAAATTAAATACAATTACATTTTGCAATTGTATTGGATTTCAAATTAAATACAATTACATTTTGTAATTGTATTGGATTTCAAAATAAATACAATTACATTTTGTAATTGTATTGGATTTCAAATTAAATACAATTACATTTTGTAATTGTATTGGATTTCAAATTAAATACAATTACTTCCACTAATTTGTATTTTGTAATTTTCCATTACAATTTTGCCATAATGTAGTATTCCAAGCAAAAAAAAAAAAAAGAAATCGACCGGATAATTACATTTTTTTCCTGGTCACCCATCTTTGTAGTGACCGCGGCCCAAGCTGCTTAACTTTCATGATCTCTGATAGACTGCCTAACTATTCCATCGAAACTCGTTCTTGTAAGATAATATACATCAATAATATATAAGCCGCTTCACGTACTTATGAGTAACAACAGTAAATTGAGCAGTTTTTTAGCATCTTTCTTACTAAATTATTTATGTTAATTAACTCTTTAAGAATGCTTCACGTATACATACCTTACCGAAAGTTTTATTTTATCCGTATTTGAGTATTTCGCGATACGAGAAAAATCTAATAAATAATCAAGCATATCAAGATACTAATAAGAGCATTGATTTCGGATAATAAGAGGTCTAAGAATTTATTAAAAAATCAGTTTTAAAAAAATTATAAAATATTATAAATCCGTTAGTGTATCATACATCCCGATAACGTATCTATCGTATTTAACCAATAGAAAACGAAAACTGAAGGAAACTAATAACAACGATTCAATTTGTATAAATTGATCAAAGTCCGAATAGATAGAGATGATAACACACGATTAAATCCCATTCAAATTCTATCGATCTCTATCAATCTCTATAATTTATTTTTACCAGGGACGGTTGAAGAGTCTGTGAAGTAGAGCATTGTGATTCATCATTGTTTCACGGACAATGGGAACGTAATACGACTTTATTATGTATACGTCTTAGCCTAATTGGACCCGATTCGTTTGCCATTCGGCGGGTGTCCAAATTCTAAGCTACGCGCGCGGACAATCTCTGAAAATAGTACAGCGCGTACGAAAAAGCTTCAGCGAAAAGTCGTCAAAAAGTCTGTGGAAGATTCAACTAAATAACAAGACATTTAAGGAAGTTTCATAAATTCCATGGAAATTTATCCATGCAAAATTATTTTTCTAATTATAATATATAATATAAATTATATTATAATATATATAATATTATATAATATAATATATAATATAATATATAATATAATATATAATATAATATAATATAATATAATATAATATAATATTATATATTATATATAATAAATATAATATCTCAAGCACAAAAAACGTTTTTCTGACACCAAATATATTTTTTTTAAATATAAATTTTTGCAAATAATTTAATATAGAAAAATAGCAAATTTTTCTATAGTTTCTGTAAATACTAGTGTATATTATATAAAATTTAGAGTAAAATCAAATATGTATGAATATAATTCTATCTATTTTATATAATATAATAACATAATTATAATTAGACATATTTGATTATTATCTAAATTTGATATATGAGATAACAATTTCGTGCAAAAAATCCTACGCGATAGATTGTTTGGAAAAGTCATGTAAAACATTTTTTTTAAAATTATGTTGTGTTTATAATCAGATCCAAGAGATTTTTTAATACGATTAGAACGTCGCTACAAACAATGAAACGCATGGAATTTTTCCCTGGATAATAAATTAATAAATGATCGTTTTTTCCTTGAAATTTAGTCAAACTGCTCCACAACCTTAAAGCGTGAAACGACTTTTGTCCAAAACAAAAAAAGTCCCCGAAATCCACGGCGTTTTACGCAAATACTATAAATAATTTCGGTATAATTGGATCACGGTAGCACGTGTGAATGCCAATCGCCCGCCCGGCGCCAAAATACTCAAAGCCCACTCGTTTTCTCCGCCATTTGCGACACGTGCGCACAATTTTATTGCAATAATTGCAATAAACTTGGCAATAAACAAGTCGAATTCTTCATACCTCACTCGAAAATGTCAAAAAGCATCTGTCCCCAATTTCAGCAACTGCATAAAAGCAAAACCTCTTTAAATTCGTATATTTAATCAAATTAATTAAAACCCATACAAAAAAACTGCATCAATATGGGAAAATCAACGAAGAATAACTTGAGAAAATTTTGCTCACTTCGCCATCTCCAAGAGAGCAACGAAGCATTTAATGTCACGAAATTATCGAGCGAGTGATAAGAATCCTCCCGTTCCGACCGAGCGATAATAAGCGCACAAATAATGCAGTGTACAATTACAGGTTTATTAAAAAAAAAAAAAACGCTTTGCTATTTTAATAAGATTTCGTAATACAATTTGTAAGTGAATTTATTTATTTTTTTTCACACGGTAAAACTACAACGAAATAAAAACGAACTTATATCTACGTAACAGAAAGGATTTCCTTTTTTTTTTTTTTGCCGGTCAATGAGTAATATTTAAGTGGTCAAAGGCTCGTCAGTGGTTCAATTTCTTGCTGCCTACACAACGAGCATTGTATCTTGCGGTCACGACAAAAATACGCGTGGATTAACTAACATAATGTGTAGTTAAAACAGTTGAATGTGGATAAAAATACGCGTGGATCAACGAGCATAATTGTTGATTATGCGCTTGGATATTCACAGCCGTTTGTTGCACGTGCGCGAATTTGCTGCAATCTTGTGGCCTATTCTCGACGATTTATGTAACGCAAGGGACGAAATTAATAGATTTTTCGTTATCTTTTTTTTTCTTTTTTTTTCTTTTTAATAATAATAAAAATAATTCAGGCTGTAGCCTTCTCAGACCTCGAAATAAAAAGCCTAACGATTATCAGCCTACGTCTCGTATTCGTATTATCTATTTTTTGGTGAATTAGATTATTTCTTCTTCTTCTTTATTTTATTTTTCTTTTCTTCTTGTTTTCTTCTTTCCTATTATGCAGTTTGGCTTTTACGCGCCGAAACGCTAGCAGTATAAACCATTTCCTTGATTCTCGATAACGCACTTTCGCAAATACTGTGTTGTCTTCTCGTTCAGATTTAACATCGGCAATTCCTTCTCAAATTGATCGATCGTTCCTGCTCCTGCTATGTAACCGTTCAATTTGCTTGCGAGTGGCGAGGTCCGAAGAACTTCACCGCTTGTCAATCCCAATGTTTCCACTAGCCAAGGATGACCTTGTAGACGATACTTTTGATGGTAACTGCAAAAAATAAATTCAATAAAATATAGAAACGTGTTAAAAATCGATTTAAAAAAAAGTGTTAAAAGTCGATAAAACTGTGGAAATATTTCTTAAGGTCGTGTTTTACAGTGGCATAAAATAATGAGGAAGCAATTTGCAAAGTTCTACTTTGCAGGTTTATTAGACATTTTTCTAAAAAATGCAAAATTCTAAATTCAAAAATTGCCAAACAATTTTAACTGCACTGTTAAAAAAGACATAGAAAAGGCATAAAATAGCACAAAATCATGTGGGTTTTAAATGCCTTGAAATATTTGGAAAATAAAAAATAAATAAGGCTCGAATAATCTTGAATTATTCGGAATTTGAAAAATGCGGAAGTTATATGCTCAACGTTCTAGTTTTCAACATTTTTTATTAGCAAGTTCTTATTGTACTTTGAACGTAATTAATATCAAATCTTCAATGATTTTGCTTGATCTATGTGAAAAATATTTTAGATCATTTACTTGAACCAATGGGAATTTGTTAAATTGACATTAAACAATGTAAAATTGTATAAAACATGAAAATTTTTTTGAATTCTCACAAAATTAAATATCTAATATCGATAAGTTTTATTGAAGTTTTATGCAATATTTTAAATAATTTACTTGAACCAGTGGGAATTTATTAAATTGATATTAAATAATGTAAAATTGTATAAAACATGAAATTTTTTTTGAATTTTCACAAAATGAAGTATCTAATATCGATACGTTTTATTGAAATTTTATGCAATATTTTAGATAATTTACTTGAACCAGTGGGAATTTGTCAAATTGACATTAAATAATGTAAAATTGTATAAAACATGAACAATTTTTTTAATTCTCACAAAATTAAATATCTAATATCGATACTTTTATTGAAGTTTTATGCAATATTTTAGATAATTTACTTGAACCAGTGGGAATTTGTTACATTGACATTAAATAATGTAAAATTGTATAAAACATGAACAATTTTTTGAATTCTCACAAAATTAAATATCTAATATCGATACGTTTTATTGAAGTTTTATGCAATATTGTAGATAATTTACTTGAACCAGTGGGAATTTGTTAAATTGACATTAAATAATGTAAAATTGTATATAACATGAAAAATTTTTTGAATTCTCACAAAATTAAATATCTAATATCGACACGTTTTATGGAAGTTTTATGCAATATTTTTAATAATTTACTTAAGCCAGTGGGAATTTATTAAATTGACATTAAATAATGTAAAATTGTATAAAACATGAACAATTTTTTTTGAATTCTCACAAAATTAAATATTTAATATCGATACGTTTTATTGAAGTTTTATGCAATTGTAGATCATTTACTTGAATCAGTGAGAATTTGTTAAATTGACATTAAATAATGTAAAAGTGTATAAAACATGAGCAATTTTTTTTGAATTCTCACAAAATTAAATATTTAATATCGATACGTTTTATTGAAGTTTTATGCAATTGTAGATCATTTACTTGAATCAGTGAGAATTTGTTAAATTGACATTAAATAATGTAAAATTGTATAAAACATGAACAATTTTTTGAATTCTCACAAAATTAAATATCTAATATCGATATGTTTTATCGAAGTTTTATGCAATATTTTAGATCATTTACTTGAACCAGTGGGAATTTGTTAAATTGACATTAAATAATGTAAAATTGTACAAAACATGCAAATTTGTTTAATTCTCACAAAATTAAATATCTAATATCGATACGTTTTATTGAAGTTTTATGCAGTATTTTAGATAATTTACTTGAACCAGTGGGAATTTGTTAAATTGACATTAAATAATGTAAAAGTGTATAAAACATGAACAATTTTTTTTTAATTCTCACAAAATTAAATATTTAATATCGATACGTTTATTGAAGTTTTATACAATATTTTAGATCATTTACTTGAACCAGTGGGAATTTGTTACATTGACATTAAATAATGTAAAATTGTATAAAATATGAACAATTTTTTGAATTATCACAAAATTAAATATCTAATATCGATACGTTTTATTGAAGTTTTATGCAATATTTTAGATAATTTACTTGAACCAGTGGGAATTTATTAAATTGATATTAAATAATGTAAAATTGTATAAAACATGAAAAATTTTTTGAATTCTCACAAAATTAAATATCTAATATCGATACGTTTTATTGAAGTTTTATGCAATATTTTAGATAATTTACTTGAACCAGTGGGAATTTGTTAAATTGACATTAAATAATGTAAAATTGTATATAACATGAAAAATTTTTTGAATTCTCACAAAATTAAATATCTAATATCGATACGTTTTATTGAAGTTTTATGCAATATTTTAGATCAGTTAATTGAATCAGTGGGAATTTGTTAAATTGACATTAAATAATGTTAAATTGTATAAAACATGAACTATTTTTTGAATTCTCACAAAATTAAATATCTAATATCGATACGTTTTATTGAAGTTTTATGCAATATTTTAGATAATTTACTTGAACCAGTGGAAATTTATTAAATTGACATTAAATAATGTAAAATTGTACAAAACATGAACAATTTTTTTAATTCTCACAAAATTAAATGTCTAATATCGAGACGTTTTATTGAAGTTTTATGCAATATTTTAGATAATTTACTTGAACCAGTGGAAATTTATTAAATTGACATTAAATAATGTAAAAAATTGTACAAAACATGAAATTTTTTTTGAATTCTCACAAAATTAAATATCTAATATTGATACGTTTATTGAAGTTTTATGTAATATTTTAGATCATTTACTTGAACCAGTGGGAATTTGTCAAATTGACATTAAATAATGTAAAATTGTATATAACATGAAAATTTTTTTGAATTCTCACAAAATTAAATGTCTAATATCGACACGTTTTATTGAAGTTTTATGCAATATTTTAAATAATTTACTTGAACCAGTGGAAATTTGTTACATTGACATTAAATAATGTAAAATTGTATATAACATGAAAAATTTTTTGAATTCTCACAAAATTAAATATCTAATATCGATACGTTTTATTGAAGTTTTATGCAATATTTTAGATAATTTACTTGAACCAGTGGGAATTTATTAAATTGATATTAAATAATGTAAAATTGTATAAAACATGAAAAATTTTTTGAATTCTCACAAAATTAAATATCTAATATCGATACGTTTTATTGAAGTTTTATGCAATATTTTAGATAATTTACTTGAACCATTGGGAATTTATTAAAATGACATTAAATAATGTAAAATTCTATACAACATGATCATTTTTTTGAATTCTCACAAAATTAAATATCTAATATCGATACGTTTTATTGAAGTTTTATGCAATATTTTAGATAATTTACTTGAACCAGTGGGAATTTATTAAATTGACATTAAAGAATGTAAAATTGTATAAAACATGACAAATTTTTTGAATTCTCACAAAATTAAATATCTAATATCGATACGTTTTATCGAAGTTTTATGCAATGTTTTAGATAATTTACTTGAACCAATGGGAATTTGTTAAATTGACATTAAATAATGGATAAAACATACAACATAAAAATTGGATAAAACATGAAATTTTTTTTTAATTCTCACAAAATTGAATATCTAATATCGATACGTTTTATTGAAGTTTTATGCAATATTTTAGATAATTTACTTGAACCAGTGGTCATTTATTAAATTGACATTAAATAATGTAAAATTGTATAAAACATGAACAATTTTTTTAATTCTCACAAAATTAAATATCTAATATCGATACGTTTTATCGAAGTTTTATGCAATATTTTAGATCATTTATTTGAACCAGTGGGAATTTGTTAAATTGACATTAAATAATGTAAAATTGTATACAACATGAAAATTTTTTTGAATTCTCACAAAATTAAGTATCTAATACCGATACGTTTTTTTGAAGTTTTATGCAAAATTTTAGATCATTTGCTCAAAATGTTCTCGAGTTATACTTTTTTTTTCATAATGAATTACGTAAAATCCAGATAAAAATGCTCGATAATTTTTCTATTAATTTATTCGCTGAGATTTGTATTATCAAAGCACGATGCCACGAATTCCCAATGACGTAGACGAAGATAAGACATATCAATACTAGACATCTTATGCACACATTCTACAGATTATTATCAAGACCACCACCGATTTTGATAGAAAATTGCTAACAGTAATTTTGTAATGGAAAAGCTCTCAGTCTGATATCGATATTCAAGGCAAGTGTCATGAAAGAGGCGCAATAAAGTAGTCGTCACGGCCTCAGGCGCCGTTCTGTTGTATCTCGGTTAACGGAACACTCGAGCCATTGACCTTGCTCTAGCAACGACCACAAGATTTTCAATATTACTCAAATAGTTCTACGCACAATCAGTAATGATTGCCATTCACATAAAATCACATTTGCAATATCCTTTTTTATAGTATTTAAATCTTTGTTTTTTAATAAATGATAATGTTTGTTGAAGGAATAAAATAAACATTACTCAATAAACATTTTCATTAATTAAAAAAAAGGATCTATATTTTCCTATCTAGATTTTTTTTAATTAATAAAAATGTTTATTGAATAATTTTTATTTTATTTCTTCAATAAACATTTTTATTAATTAAAAAAAAGAACTATATTTTCTTATTTAGATTTTTAATTAAATTTATAATAATGTTTATTGAAGAAATAAAATAAAAATTATTCAATAAACATTTTTATTAATTTAAAAAAAAATCTATATTTTCCTATTTAGATTTTTTTAAATTTATAATGATGTTTATTGAAGAAATAAAATAAAAATTATTCCATAAACATTTTTATTAATTAAAAAAAGGATCTATATTTTCCTATTTAGATTTTTTTAAATTTATAATAATGTTTATTGAAGAAATAAAATTAAAATTATTAAAAAAACTTTTTTATTAATTAAAAAAAAGGATCTATTTTTTCCTATCTAGATTTTTTAAAATTTATAATAATGTTTATTGAATGAATAAAATAAAAATTATTCAATAAACATTTTCATTAATTTAAAAAAAAGATCAATATTTTCTTATTTAGATTTTAAAAAATTTATAATAATGTTTATTGCAGAAATAAAATAAAAATTATTCAATAAACATTTTCATTAATTTAAAAAAAAGATCTATATTTTCATATTTAGATTTTTTTTAATTTATAATGATGTTTTTTGAAGGAATAAAATAAAAATTATTCAATAAACATTTTTATTAATTAAAAAAAAAAGATCTATATTTTCCTATTTAGATTTTTTAAATTTATAATAATGTTTATTGAAGGAATAAAATAAAAATTATTCAATAAACATTTTCATTAAATAAATAAAAAGATCAATATTTTCTTATTTAGATTTTTAAAAATTTATAATAATGTTTATTGCAGAAATAAAATAAAAATTATTCAATAAACATTTTTATTATTTAAAAAAAAACATCTATATTTTCTTATTTAGATTTTTAAAAATTTATAATAATGTTTATTGCAGAAATAAAATAAAAATTATTCAATAAACATTTTCATTAATTAAAAAAAAGATCGATATTTTCTTATTTAGATTTTTTTAAATTTATAATAACGTTTATTGAACAAATAAATTAAACATTATTCGATAAACATTTTGATATGGATTTAAAAAAAGGATCTAAATAGGAAAAAAGGCAATAACAATAAATTTGATAACAATTGCATTGCTAATAAATCTATTATTATCATGATGTTTTTATTTTATAGACACTTTCATTATTAAATAAATTACATTTATGGAAGAAATTAAAAAAAACTTTTCATTCAAACTATAATAATAGATTTGATAACAATACAATGGCCACAAAATGTGTAAAAGAAATATAATGATATGATAAAAAATAAATAAATGTATAAAAGAAGGGAACATTTTTTCTTCACCTGATAACCGAAAGTTATTAATAATCTTAGCAAAACAGTAAACAAAAAAAATTGATATCCAATAATGAATCATAATTAATTTACAAAATATCTAAAATGTATTTCAATTAAAATGATGTGCCAAAACGTCTGGACTTGACGATAAAATTTCCATAAAAATTACTCACTCTTCAGCCGGATAAAATGTCTCGAATTCCTTGATTTCCGTGACGAATAATTCGCCGCGTTCGCGTTGCTCGTGAGCTCTGGATTTTTCAGCAATATTTCTGTGCTCCTCGTCGTGATACAGAATCAACGAAGTGTACTGCAATTAAGGGGGAAAAATGTCCGATTAAACACTCATCACGTTTTTCGTCATAATCGAACTAAACTTTGACGTCTTCGTATAATTATTTAATTTTTAATTAAACACTCGGTTGATTGAATTTTTTTTTTTTTTTCACTCCGATTAATTTTGCCATCGTCACGAATTGAGGGAATGTCTGTCTTAATGATTAGCAATTCATTTGCTTGCGATATTCAATATTACAGACGAATTTTTTTTCTTTCTTTTCTTCAAGCCTCCAATTATCAATATTCTCAAAATTTTCAAACTCTATGCTTAAAATCTATAAATTATGTAAAAGTAGAAATGGGCTAATAAATTTAATTTGAATTAAATAAAAATATTATTAAGACATGAAGAAGTTTCTTTCTTTTCTTCAAGGCTCCAATTATCAATATTCTCAAAATTTTCAAACTCTATGCTTAAAATCTATAAATTATGTAAAAGTAGAAATGGGCTAATAAATTTAATTTGAATTAAATAAAAATATTATTAAGACATGAAGAAGTTTCTTTCTTTTCTTCAAGGCTCCAATTATCAATATTCTCAAAATTTTCAAACTCTATGCTTAAAATCTATAAATTATGTAAAAGGAGAAATGGGCTAATAAATTTAATTTGAATTAAATAAAAATATTATTAAGACATGAAGAAGTTTCTTTCTTTTCTTCAAGGCTCCAATTATCAATATTCTCAAAATTTTCAAACTCTATGCTTAAAATCTATAAATTATGTAAAAGGAGAAATGGGCTAATAAATTTAATTTGAATTAAATAAAAATATTATTAAGACATGAAGAAGTTTCTTTCTTTTCTTCAAGGCTCCAATTATCAATATTCTCAAAATTTTCAAACTCTATGCTAAAAATCTATAAATTATGTAAAAGTAGAAATGGGCTAATAAATTTAATTTGAATTAAATAAAAATAAAAATATTATTAAGACATGAAGAAGTTTCTTTCTTTTCTTCAAGGCTCCAATTATCAATATTCTCAAAATTTTCAAACTCTATGCTTAAAATCTATAAATTATGTAAAAGAAGAAATGGGCTAATAAATTTAATTTGAATTAAATAAAAATATTATTAAGACATGAAGAAGTTTCTTTCTTTTCTTCAAGGCTCCAATTATTAATATTCTCAAAATTTTCAAACTCTATGCTTAAAATCTATAAATTATGTAAAAGAAGAAATGGGCTAATAAATTTAATTTGAATTAAATAAAAATATTATTAAGACATGAAGAAGTTTCTTACTTTTCTTCAAGACTCCAATTATTAATATTCTCAAAATTTTCAAACTCTATGCTTAAAATCTATAAATTATGTAAAAGTAGAAATGGGCTAATAAATTTAATTTGAATTAAATAAAAATATTATTAAGACATGAAGAAGTTTCTTTCTTTTCTTCAAGGCTCCAATTATCAATATTCTCAAAATTTTCAAACTCTATGCTTAAAATCTATGAATTATGTAAAAGAAGAAATGGGCTAATAAATTTAATTTGAATTAAATAAAAATATTATTAAGACATGAAGAAGTTTCTTTCTTTTCTTCAAGGCTCCAATTATTAATATTCTCAAAATTTTCAAACTCTATGCTAAAAATCTATAAATTATGTAAAAGGAGAAATACGCTAATAAATTTAATTTGAATTAAATAAAAATATTATTAAGACATGAAGAAGTTTCTTTCTTTTCTTCAAGGCTCCAATTATCAATATTCTCAAAATTTTCAAACTCTATGCTTAAAATCTATAAATTATGTAAAAGAAGAAATGGGCTAATAAATTTAATTTGAATTAAATAAAAATATTATTAAGACATGAAGAAGTTTCTTTCTTTTCTTCAAGGCTCCAATTATTAATATTCTCAAAATTTTCAAACTCTATGCTTAAAATCTATAAATTATGTAAAAGTAGAAATGGGCTAATAAATTTAATTTGAATTAAATAAAAATATTATTAAGACATGAAGAAGTTTCTTTCTTTTCTTCAAGGCTCCAATTATCAATATTCTCAAAATTTTCAAACTCTATGCTAAAAATCTATAAATTATGTAAAAGGAGAAAAACGCTAATAAATTTAATTTGAATTAAATAAAAATATTATTAAGACATGAAGAAGTTTCTTTCTTTTCTTCAAGGCTCCAATTATTAATATTCTCAAAATTTTCAAACTCTATGCTTAAAATCTATAAATTATGTAAAAGTAGAAATGGGCTAATAAATTTAATTTGAATTAAATAAAAATATTATTAAAACATGAAGAAGTTTCTTTCTTTTCTTCAAGGCTCCAATTATCAATATTCTCAAAATTTTCAAACTCTATGCTTAAAATCTATAAATTATGTAAAAGGAGAAAAACGCTAATAAATTTAATTTGAATTAAATAAAAATATTATTAAGACATGAAGAAGTTTCTTTCTTTTCTTCAAGACTCCAATTATTAATATTTTCAAAATTTTCAAACTCTATGCTTAAAATCTATAAATTATGTAAAAGTAGAAATGGGCTAATAAATTTAATTTGAATTAAATAAAAATATTATTAAGACATGAAGAAATTTCTTTCTTTTCTTCAAGGCTCCAATTATTAATATTCTCAAAATTTTCAAACTCTATGCTTAAAATCTATAAATTATGTAAAAGAAGAAATGGGCTAATAAATTTAATTTGAATTAAATAAAAATATTATTAAGACATGAAGAAGTTTCTTTCTTTTCTTCAAGGCTCCAATTATCAATATTCTCAAAATTTTCAAACTCTATGCTTAAAATCTATAAATTATGTAAAAGTAGAAATGGGCTAATAAATTTAATTTGTATTAAATAAAAATATTATTAAGACATGAAGAAGTTTCTTTCTTTTCTTCAAGGCTCCAATTATTAATATTCTCAAAATTTTCAAACTCTATGCTTAAAATCTATAAATTATGTAAAAGTAGAAATGGGCTAATAAATTTAATTTGTATTAAATAAAAATATTATTAAGACATGAAGAAGTATCGTCTGAGCAGAGTTGTTAATCCTCATTAATCATGAGGTATAGTTTACAGTACAATTTGTTTTGTAATTATAATTTCATAATAATAATATGCAGGGATTATAAAATAGAGTGTAAACATTTGAAGAGCTGAAAAGAATACTAATTTTCGCTTTAATATTTTAAGAAATAGTGGAAAAAATGGAAGAAATAAGTAATGCATTACTTTCTTAATGGATTACTTATTTTTTCCCATTTTTTCAAAAGGATTACCGTGAATTTTTATTGAAAAATAATAATTTTTCCAGCCATTCCAAAGTTTAATCATCGTATTACAATCGCTACATGTTATCATTACAAAAGCATAATTATAGAGCTGATCGTATCATCATCATTATTTTATATTATAAATATTAGGCATTTACAACTCTGCGTCTGAGAAACAGGTTTAAATTATTAATTACCTGTCGCTTAATCTTGTTGGTTAAACCGTACTCGTGATTGTTCCAAAACAAGTTGAGCAGCTGTGAGTACGATATCACTGCAGGGTCATAGACGATGTCGATGACCTCGGTATGGTCTCCGCTGTGAAATCCAAGGTTACGTTAGAATCTTGTAGAAAGTCTCAGCACGTGTTAATTGGACGGATAAAAAATTCCATAGGGCTAATAACATTTTATGAATAAAAATGAAAGTTCATTAAACTTGTCACAATGTGATTGAATGTATTTATGGTTTATTTTATTCTCAGTGTAAATATTAGAATATCTATTGAAGTCTATTTCTGTCATTATGAAAAATTGATATTCTCTGAATTAATATAATTTTAATAGAATCTGTTAATTATTGCTTTATGAAATTAATGAAATATCAGTTAGTGTAATTTTTTTAAATTTCATAGGACCAATAATATTTTATGAATAAAAATAAAAGTTCATTAAACTTATCACAATGTGATTGAATGTATTTACAGTTTATTTTATTCTCAGTGTAAATATTAGAATATCTTTTGAAGTCTATTTCTGTCATTATGAAAAATTGATATTCTCTGAATTAATATAATTTTAATAGAATCTGTCAATTATTACTTTATGAAATTCATCAAATATCAGTTAGTGTAATTTTTGATAAAAAATTTCGTAGGGCTAATAACATTTCATGAATAAAAATGAAAGTTCATTAAACTTATCAGAATGTGATTGAATGTATTTACGGTTTATTTTATTCTCAGTGTAAGTATTAGAATCTCTTCTGAAGTCTATTTCTGTCATTATAAAAATTCATATTCTCTGAATCAATATAATATTAATAGAATCTGTCAATTATTGCTTTATGAAATTAATCAAATATCAGTTAGTGTAATTTTTTTAAATTTCATAGGACCAATAATATTTTATGAATAAAAATAAAAGTTCATTAAACTTATCACAATGTGATTGAATGTATTTACAGTTTATTTTATTCTCAGTGTAAATATTAGAATTTCTTTTGAAGTCTATTTCTGACATTATGAAAAATTGATATTCTATGAATTCATATAATTTTAATAGAATCTGTCAATTATTACTTTATGAAATTAATGAAATATCAGTTAGTGTAATTTTTTTTAAATTTCATAGGACCAATAACATTTCATGAATAAAAATAAAAGTTCATTAAACTTATCACAATGTGATTGAATGTATTTACAGTTTATTTTATTCTCAGTGTAAATATTAGAATCTCTTTTAAAGTCTATTTCTGTCATTATGAAAAATTGATATTCTCTGAATTAATATAATTTTAATAGAATCTGTCAATTATTGCTTTATGAAATTAATCAAATATCAGTTAGTGTAATTTTTTAGAAAGTCTCAGCACGTGTTCATTGAATGGATAAAAAATTCTATAGGACCAATAAAATTTCATGAATAAAAATGAAAGTTCATTAAACTTATCACAATGTGATTGAATGTATTTACAGTTTATTTTATTCTCAGTGTAAATATTAGAATATTTTTTGAAGTCTATTTCTGTCATTATAAAAAATGATGTTCTATGAATTAATATAATTTTAATAGAATCTGTCAATTATTGCTTTATGAAATTAATCAAGTATCACTTAGTGTAATTTTTAGAAAGTCTCAGCACAATTTCATTGAATGGATAAAAAATTCTATAGGGCTAATAATATTTCATGAATAAAAATGAAAGTTCATTAAACTTATCACAATGTGATTGAATGTATTTACAGTTTATTTTATTCTCAGTGTAAATATTAGAATTTCTTTTGAAGTCTATTTCCGTCATTATGAAAAATTCATATTTCCTGAATCAATATAATTTAAATAGAATCTCTCAACTATTTTTTTAAATTAAATTATTCAAATATCTGTCAGTGTCATTATCTTTTTTTAGGAATTTTTGCTGTCTCATAAAAAATGCAACTCTGCAATTATTTTGACTGTATTAATGAAATATTCTTTAGTATCAAAGTACAAATGTTTCTCTGTATTATCGTTATCATTATTACATGCTTCTATTTGGGGAGTAGAATCTGTTTAAAAATTCTGACAGGAAATGATTGGAACCGGTTATAATATGAACTGTAAACATGAAACATCCTCGTGTGTTTAGCGCCATCATTATATCGTATTATATGAGATTTCTTAACTTGGGGAATCTTTTAGAGAAATTCTACTAATCATCTACTAATACACGTTTATACAATGGGAAAAAAAATCCTTATAAAAACTGCATGTAGATAGAATTTTTCTACATAAATATTCAATTGAGTTAATTGAATGATTGATGATACCAATTTTTTATACATGTCATGAGTAGTTAATGAACACTAGAATTACAAATTCAATTGAATTAATTGAACATTTTAGTAGCAGTAAGTGTGTTTATTAAAAGTATATTAACCTTAGATAAATAACGATACATTATTTTCTTATCAGTAATATTATTTGTATAATATTGTTAACTGGCCATCGACGGTAGTCCTTCAGCCATGAATTTTACATTAAATTGTACAGATATAAATAGATAAAAATTCTAATACTACATTGGGACTGTCAAATGCTTTTTTTTTTAATTCTATTTTTTATTTTTATTAAACATTTTATTTTGCCAATAATTTAATATATGTCATAAGCATTTAATTGATGATACAAATTTGTAGGATTAAAATGCAGTTTTATTAATTACATATTTAATGGTTATCATTTTTTTTCTCAATGTAAATACGACGTGCAAAAATTCGCAGACACTATTTTTATCATGACTCATATTTACATGCTTCTGTAAGTCAGCGAAGAAAAAATGTCCTGCATAAAACTGCATGTTGATAGAATTTTTTTACATAAAAATTTAATTGAGTTAATTGAATATTTGATGGTACCAATTTTTTGTACATGACAATGACTATTTAATGGAAACTAGAATTACAAATTCAATGAAATTAATTGAACATTTTATTTTACCAATATTTTAATGTATGTCATAAGCATTTAATTGATGATACAAATTTGTAGGATTAAAATGCAGTTTTATTAATTACATATTTAATGGTTATCATTTTTTTTCTCAATGTAAATACGACGTGCAAAAATTGGCAGACACTATTTTTATCATGACTCACATATCCTGCATAAAACTGCATGTTCATAGAATTTTTTTACATAAAAATTTAATTGAGTTAATGAATATTTGATGATACCAATTTTTTGTACATGACAATGACTATTTAATGGAAACTAGAATTACAAATTCAATTAAATTAATTGAACATTTTATTTTACCAATATTTTAATTTATGTCATTAGCATTTATTGATGTTACAAATTTGTAGGATTAAAATACAGTTTTATTAATTACATATTTAATGGTTATCATTTTCTCTTCTCAATGTAAATACGACGTGCAAAAATTGGCAGACACTATTTTTATCATGACTCATATTTACATGCTTCTGTAAGTCAGCGAAGAAAAAATGTCCTGCATAAAACTGCATGTTGATAGAATTTTTTTACATAAAAATTTAATTGAGTTAATTGAATATTTGATGGTACCAATTTTTTGTACATGACAATGACTATTTAATGGAAACTAGAATTACAAATTCAATTAAATTAATTGAACATTTTATTTTACCAATATTTTAATATAAGTCATAAGCATTTAATTGATGATACAAATTTGTAGGATTAAAATACAGTTTTATTAATTACATATTTAATGGTTATCATTTTTTTTCTCAATGTAAATACGACGTGCAAAAATTGGCAGACACTATTTTTATCATGACTCATATATCCTGCATAAAACTGCATGTTCATAGAATTTTTTTACATAAAAATTTAATTGAGTTAATTGAATATTTGATGATACCAATTTTTTGTACATGACAATGACTATTTAATGGAAACTAGAATTACAAATTCAATTAAATTAATTGAACATTTTATTTTACCAATATTTTAATATATGTCATAAGCATTTAATTAATGATACAAATTTGTAGCATTAAAATACAGTTTTATTAATTACATATTTAATGGTTACCATTTTTTTTTCTCAATGTAAATACGACCTGCAAAAATTGGCAGGCACTATTTTTATCATGACTCATACTTACATGCTTCTGTAAGTCGGCGAAGGCTTCACGCCTCCGGCATAACCGACGCAAGTTCTTATTACGCCGGGAGTTGCTCCGAAAAGGGAATCACCTGCCCAAAAGCAGCCCATTCCAAACGTCGCACGTTTTGCCTTGGGCTCGTCGACTTGACCGGGCATTTTCTGCATATGGAAGAAAACCAAAAAAATAATTACAAGATATTCTAAGTCTGGACACCGTTTTTTAAATTCAGTATTTATTTCATTTCCGATAAAATTTCTTTGATTTTACTACTAGTTTAAAATAGTTCCTGTAAATTTTATCACATTTTTTTAATGACATAAAATTGCATTTTTATTTTTTAAATCGTTGATATGTAGAGAGAAAAAAAAATAGAAGATATTTTTAGAGTATTTTTTGAAAATTTTTGCCTGTTTGTTTTTTTGTGAATAAAAAATGTACATTGCACAGTTTTTTTTAAATTAGAAAAAACTACTTTTGTATTACTGAGTTGATGATGCAATAGCGATACTGACGCCGGGTACGTCGAAGACGCGCACGTGTTGCAGTATTGCAGACGCTGGCTTCCTCTATATATAGGCCATTCCAAGCTAACTCGATCCTTCAAATTTTTTATTGCATTTATTTCCATTTTATTGGCTTTTACAACACCAAAAAAGGCGAAAAATAAATGAAACATTTTTTTGTAGATTAACATCGATTTTTGACAATATTTAAAGTAAAAACAATACTGCAAAACAAAAAAAAATTGAAAAAAATCTCTATTTTTTTTTTTTTTTTTTTAAATCATAAAACCAAAAAATCAAAGTGAAACCTTTGACATTAATCTTTTTTTCGACGATTTCAATGAGTCAAAGGGTATCATTTTAATTTTTTGTTGTTGAGGTCTCAAAAATTTGAGATTAAAAAGAAATTTGTTATAGTCTTTTTTTCTTGTATTAAAAAAATGACTCATTAATTTATGGCTGTTTTTGGGGTGATAAAAGCCAGTGAAATAAGAATAAATCCAATTAAGGATATGAAGGATTAAACGTTTATCGAGTTGACTTGGAATTCCCCATGTATATATATGTATATTTATATGCATTTGCAAATCCTATCAATCAGTCACGTTTCCACTGCTGCCACGTGCTGCCTACAGAATCCACTTATGAGAATTAAATCGATTGATGATGTGGGAAGTTATTATCACTAAATTTGAACGATCATTGAGCTTCAATAAGTGTATGTCATCATACTTATTACTCAGAATAATTATTGCACATTTTTAGGACGTATCGAATCAGTTTTTTTTTTTTTTAGTAATAATAACAACACAATTACGATTATGCTTGTAAATAAAATTACAAAATTGATTTACAAAGAAACTTGCGGATAAATTTTTAATACGAATTTATAAAATTATTTGCAAATTAATTTCCAAAATGAAATTTCACACTAAACCCGCAAATTTTCAAAATGAAATTCTAAACTAAATACGCTATTAAATTGCCAAAATAAAATCTCAAACTAAACTTGCAATGAAATTTCCAAAATAAAATATCAAACGAAATTCGCAATTAAATTTTCAAAATTAAATTTCAAACTAAACTTGCAATTAAATTTCCAAAATAAAATCTCAAACTAAATTTGCAATTAAATTTCCAAAATTAAATTTCAAACTAAACTTGCAATTAAATTTCCAAAATTAAATCTCAAACTAACCTTGCAATTAAATTTCCAAAATTAAATCTCAAACTAAATTTGCAATCAAATTTCCAAAATAAAATCTCAAACTAAACTTACAATTATATTTCCAAAATTAAATTTCAAACTAAACTTGCAATTAAATTTCCAAATTAAATCTCAAACTAAATTTGCAACTAAATTTCCAAAATTAAATTTCAAACTAAACTTGCAATTAAATTTCCAAAATAAAATTTCAAACTAAACTTGCAATTATATTTCCAAAATTAAATTTCAAACTAAACTTGCAATTATATTTCCAAAATAAAATCTCAAACTAACCTTGCAATTAAATTTCCAAAATTAAATCTCAAACTAAACTTGCAATTAAATTTCCAAAATTAAATTTCAAATTAAACTTGCAATTAAATTTCCAAAATTAAATCTCAAACTAAACTTGCAATTAAATTTCCAAAATGAAACTTCAAACTAAACTTGCAATTATATTTCCAAAATAAAATCTCAAACTAAACTTGCAATGAAATTTCCAAAATTAAATTTCAAACTAAACTTGCAATGAAATTTCCAAAATAAAATCTCAAACTAAACTTACAATTAAATTTCCAAAATAAAATTTCAAACTAAACTTGCAATTATATTTCCAAAATAAAATCTCAAACTAACCTTGCAACAAATTTCCAAAATAAAATCTCAAACTAAACTTGCAATTAAATTTCCAAAATTAAATGTCAAACTAAACTTGCAATTAAATTTCGAAAATAAAATCTCAAACTAAACTTGCAATTAAATTTCCAAAATTAAATTTCAAACTAAACTTGCAAACCAATTGCAAATCATATTATTTTAAAATGAAAAATGTTTTTTTTTAAATATGTTTTAAATAAAATGACAAATAATAAATCATGAAAATGGAAAAAAAAACTTACGAAAAATTGTGAATTGATCCGGTCGAGTGGGAAAATCGAAAAGGAGTGCCTGATTGTCCAAAGCCAATGATGATCGACGATGCTCGATGTACTGAGCGAGACACGCGGTTATATCGTCGAGAGACCGCGAGTGAATGAGCTCGATGGATTCGGAGTGACTGTCGCGTGGTGAGGAGCACCAGTTTTTATGTATTTCATGAGGCAACCACCGACCCCACTACTTGTGCTTGGTATACGACTCACAAAGCCAAGTCATTGGTTTACTCGTTCCCTCACACTCGACATATTCCACTTCCCTCGTTTTGTTTCCCCCTGTTAACCCTCGATTCGCTTCGTTAAAATATTTCACGAGCTCGAAATGTGTAGTACAATTTACCTGACGTTTCGTGGCTCGTGGTTCTTTCTATCCGTCTCGATTGGAGCTCTTAAGGATGTTCGAGTGTTTCGCACTAGTAAAATCAGTGAAAATTTTTTGTAATTCTTTCATTAAAATTTAATGCATTAAATAACAATAGTAGAGAGTAGTTTGAATTTAAGGATGTATACTTAAGCCAGAGAAAAATTAATAGTGCCGGATTTGCATACAGATTAACTAATTAACGTTACTTTCCAATGGGATACATTTCCAATGGGATAATCTATAATTTTTTGCCAATTTTGATGAGTGATGGCTCATTCTCTTTCTTAAAAGATGCTCTACAAATTCACCGAGTGGATATTTGATATCATTGTTCGTTTAATAATTATAGCCTTTTTAACAAAAATCAAAATAGTTTTATAAACAAATAGCTATAATTATTAAACGATCAATAATATCAAATATTCAGCTGGTCAATTTGTAGAGCAACTTTTATGAAAGAGAATGAGCCGACGCTCATCAAAATTGGCAAAAAATTATTGATTATTTTTGGAAAAAACTGTACGAAAATGTATCCCATCGGAAAGTAACATAATTATTAAACTATCAATACTATCAAATATCCAGCTGGTCAATTTGTAGAGCATCTTTTAAGAAAGAGAATGAGCCATCACTCATCAAAATTGGCAAAAAATTATTGATTATTTTTGGAAAAAACTGAACGAAAATGTATCCCATCGGAAATTAACATAATTATTAAACGATCAATAATATCAAATATCCAGCCAGACAATTTGTAGAGCATCTTTTAAGAAAGAGAATGAGCCATCACTCATCAAAATTGGCAAAAAATTATTGATTATTTTTGGAAAAAACTGAACGAAAATGTATCCCATCGCAAAGTAACATAATTATTAAACGATCAATAATATTAAATATCCAGCCGGTCAATTTGTAGAGCACCTTTTACGAAAGAGAATGAGCCAACACTCATCAAAATTGGCAACAAATTATTGATTATTTTTGGAAAAAAACTGAACGAAAATGTATCCCATCGGAAAGTAACATAATTATTAAACGATCAATAATACCAAATATCCAGCCGGTGAATTCATAGAGCATGTTTTAAGAAAGAGAATGAGCCATCACTCATCAAAATTGGCAAAAAATTGTTGATTATTTTTGGAAAAAACTGAACGAAAATGTATCCCATCGGAAAGTAACATAATTATTAAACGATCAATAATATCAAATATCCAGCCGGTCAATTCATAGAGCATGTTTTAAGAAAGAGAATGAACCATCACTCATCAAAACTGGTAAAAAATTGTTGATTATTTTTGAAAAAAACTGAACGAAAATGTATCCCATCGGAAAGTAACATAATTATTAAACGATCAATAATATCAAATATCCAGCCGGTGAATTTGTAGAGCATCTTTTAAGAAAGAGAATGAGCCATCACTCATCAAAATTGACAAAAAATTATTGATTATTTTTGGAAAAAACTGAACGAAAATGTATCCCATCGGAAAGTAACATAATTATTAAACGATCAATAATATCAAATATCCAGCTGGTCAATTTGTAGAGCATCTTTTAAGAAAGAGAATGAGCCATCACTCATCAAAATCGGCAAAAAATTATTGATTATTTTTGGAAAAAACTGAATGAAAATGTATCCCATCGGAAAGTAACATAATTATTAAACAATCAATAATATCAAATATCCAGCCGGTGAATTTGTAGAGCATCTTTTAAGAAAGAGAATGAGCCATCACTCATCAAAATTGGCAAAAAATTATTGATTATTTTTGGAAAAAACTGAACGAAAATGTTTCCCATCGGAAAGTAACGTTAATCCGATGATCTTTATGCAAATTAATCACTATTAATTTTTCTCTCGGTTAAGTACACATGCTTCAATTCAAACTACTCTCTACTATTGTTATTTAATGCATTAAACTTTAATGAAACAATTACAAAAATTTAGCACTTATTTAACTAGTGTAAAACAGCCAAACATCCTTAAGGAGGCTTCTGCGCTTCACTCAAATGAGTACTAAATTTCTAAAAGCATTTCTACAATTTTTGGTGGTTTAGTAAAAAAAATTCTGAGGTGTCACTCGCATTAGTTCTTAATATAAGTAAATTGCAAAGTGGAACTTTGCACATTTCTTCCTCATTAATTTTTATTTTTCACAAAACCACCTCTATGAGTAAGCTTATTTATTAATTTTCGCTTCCTCACACAGGAGGCTTTGTGAAAAATGAAAATTAATGAGGAAACAATGTGCAAAGTTCTACTTTGCAACTTTTTTCGTTACCTATGTAGTTCTTGAAAAATTCAAAATCACGTAAAATCCAAACCGCTTAACCGATCACGACCAAATTTGGTAGGTAGTAGCGCTGAATGGTATTTTTCATCTGTGGAAAATTTCAGTTGATTTTGTGACATTTTACGTGAGTTACAGCAAAAAGAATATTTTTTGAAAAATTTAAAATTTCATAAAAACCGAACTTGTTTACAGATTTATTTCAAATTCAATACCGATACTCCATTAACATAGCTTTATTCATAAAAAATTATTTAGCTCAATAGCTAAAAATTTGCGGATGCTAGAGAGCGTACAGACATTTTTCGAAAATTGCTAAGTCAAATAAAATTTGAACATATTTTTGAATGTACTTATATGTTAAAAACTGATTCTCTTACGACCAAATTTGGTAGATAGCAGCGCTGCATATTATTTTTTATTTGTAGAAAATTTCAGTTGATTTTGTGAGATTTTACGTAAGTTAGAGCAAAACGAATATTTTTTTGAAAAATTCAAAATTTTATAAAAACCGAACTTTTTTATAGATTTATTTCAAATTCAATACCGGTCCTCTTTTAGCATAGCTTTATTCATAAAAAATTATTTAGCTCAATAGCTAAAAATTTGCGGATGCTAGAGAGCGTACAGATATTTTTCAAAAATTGCAAAGTCAAATAAAATTTGAACATATTTTTGAATGTACGTAAGTAACCTCTGAGCACTGTTAATTAAATCACCAAAAATTGAAAAAAACATTTTTGAAAATTTAGCACTGATTTGACTAGTGTGAAGCACAGAAGCCTCCTTAAAAGAATTTTTCTTCCATCGGTACGACCGAATTGGGAGCCTGCACGCAGACTCCCAATTATCGCGAAACTGGTTCCGAGCGTTCATCATCTCGAGAATATTCGACGAATCGAAAGAGGTTCTTGGTATACTCGTCAGTCAAAAAACTAGTGAGAATATATCGTCTGGCCTCTTTCTTCTAAAGAATTCTAATGTTCGTGAAAATAATTTTGTTGGATTTAAAAAATAATTGTAAAAATATATTGATCTACATCTTTTTTTCAATGCATTCTGATGTTCGTGAAAATAATTTTGTTGGATTTAAAAAATAATTGTCAAATAAGAATCGTTGCTATAGGTTTGAGTAAAAAACAATAATAAAAATTCTGATGTTCGTGAAAATAATTTTGGTAGATTAAAAAAATAATTATCAAGTAATAATCGTTGCTATCCTCGTTAATCCAAAACTAGTAAGAATATATCGCTTGGCCTCTTTTTGTAATATAATATAATTTTCTAATATAATGTAAGTCAAAATTAATTTGGTGTATTTAAAAAAAAATAAATCTACTAAAAATTTAATGTACAAGTACTGGACGTTTTTATGCACAATTAAAATGCCGTAGCTGTATCAGGAATAAAAATAATTATGTAGTTTAAATAAAACTTTACAAAATGAAAAGAAATCTTTTACAAGTTACAAAAATCTGAAGGATTTTCTCTAACTATTAATAGAGAAATTAACAATTATTTTGTTGTTTGCCATTAAATTTTATTATTAAAAAATCTGTTCTTATTAAAAATTTTATTTATAAAATGTCTATTTTATAAGAATTTCTATTTTTAAAAATCTAGATTTATAAAAAATAAAAATTTAACAAATGTTAATTTTATTGAAATTTCTATTTTAAAAAATCTAGTTTTATTTAAAAAAATTATTTAACAAATGTCAATTTTACTGAAATTTCTATTTTAAAAAAATCTAATTGTATTAACAAAAATTATTTAACAAATGTCAATTTTATTGAAATTTCCATTTTAAAAAATCTAGTTTTATTTAAAAAAAATTATTTAACAAATGTTAATTTTATTGAAATTTCTATTTAAAAAAATCTAGTTTTATTAACAAAAATTATTTAACAAATGTGAATTTTATTGAAATTTCTATTTCTAAAAAATCTAGTTTCATTAAAAAAAATTATTTAACAAATGCCAATTTTACTGAAATTTCTATTTAAAAAAATCTAGTTTTATTAAAAAAAATTATTTAACAAATGTCAATTTTATTGAAATTTCTATTTTTAAAAATCTAGTTTTATTAAAAAAAAGTTATTTAACAAATGTTAGTTTTATTGAAATTTCTATTTTAAAAAATCTACTTTTATTAAAAAAAATTATTTAACAAATGTTAATTTTATTGAAATTTCTATTTAAAAAAATCTAGTTTTATTAAAAAAAATTATTTAACAAATGTCAATTTTATTGAAATTTCTATTTTTAAAAATCTAGTTTTATTAAAAAAAAGTTATTTAACAAATGTTAATTTTATTGAAATTTCTATTTTAAAAAATCTACTTTTATTCAAAAAAATTATTTAACAAATGTTAATTTTATTGAAATTTCTATTTACAAAAATCTAATTTTATTAAAAAAAATTATTTAACAAATGTCAATTTTATTGAAATTTCTATTTAAAAAAATCTAGTTTCATTAAAAAAAATTATTTAACAAATGTCATTTTATTGAAATTTCTATTTAAAAAAATCTAATTTTATTAACAAAAATTATTTAACAAATGTTAATTTTATTGAAATTTCTATTTACAAAAATCGAATTTTATTCAAAAAAATTATTTAACAAATGTCAATTTTATTGAAATTTCTATTTAAAAAAATCTAGTTTCATTAAAAAAAATTATTTAACAAACGTTAATTTTATTGAAATTTCTAGTTAAAAAAATCTAGTTTTATTAAAAAAAAATTATTTAACAAATGTCAATTTTATTGAAATTCCTATTTCTATTTAAAAAAATCAATTTTTTGTAAATTAATGATTTGTCATTGCTGATGCAACGAAGAGAAGATAATTACCGTATTTTCCGAAGAAGAAGTGAAGGAACGCGATGTAAGTGGCCTGAAGCTTCTGAGAAGACCGGAAACTCGAGCAGGTGTATTCATCTTCAAGAATCAGGTAGACACGTGTGGCGAAATCGTTATAGTCGATATAGTATGATATATAAAAGTCGGGCACGCGTCGCCACGCGAGCAACGAGAGGGTACAACAAATTCAGTGAGCGACTTGCGTCAGAAAGAGAGTAATTGGCCCTCATTTGCTCGGGGTAATATTCATAATGTAACAATTGGAAGAGTCAGCCTGATGTAATCTCGCTATGGTCAGAAGTAAGCAACGGCAGATGAAGATGACTCCCGCGACGAGTCGGCAACTTGCTATGCTATCTCTTGCTTCGGGTTATCACTCGAATCACTTGAGCCTTTAGTGGACGTTTTTTAGTGCGCACTTTTCTCCATGTTGATTGACACTTCCTATTTACTTGTATCGTGAAACAATTATTGATTAATTCTGTGTTGTCATCGTGATAGTGATCAATTATGCTTCATACAATTTTTTTATTATTGCGTATTTTGTTTATTTTTCGATATATTGTTTTAAATAAAAATCGGTCTAATTTGATTTATATAGAATTTTTTTTTTTAAGAAACTATTGTTGAATTATCGTGATTACGATCAATTATGCTTCATAAAAAATTTTTATTATTGCGTATTGTGTTGATTTTTTGATTGATTGTTTTAAATAAAAATTGGTCTAATTTGATTTATATAGATTTTTTTTTTTTAAGAAACTATTGTTGAATTATTGGGATTACGATCAATTATGCTTCATAAAAAAAAATTATTATTGCGTATTGTGTTTATTTTTTGATAGATTGTTTTAAATAAAAATCGGTCTAATTTGATTTATATAGATTTTTTTTTAAGAAACTATTGTTGAATTATCGTGATTACGATCAATTATGCTTCATAAAAAAAATTTATTATTGCGTATTGTGTTTATTTTTTGATATATTGTTTTAAATAAAAATCGGTCTAATTTGATTTATATAGAATTTTTTTTTTTTTTAAGAAACTTGTTGAATTATTGTGATTACGATCAATTATGCTTCATAAAAAAATTTTATTATTGCGTATTGTGTTTATTTTTTGATAGATTGTTTTAAATAAAAATCGGTCTAATTTGATTTATATAGATTTTTTTTTTTAAGAAACTATTGTTGAATTATCGTGATTACGATCAATTATGCTTCATAAAAAAATTTTATTATTGCGTATTGTGTTTATTTTTTGATAGATTGTTTTAAATAAAAATCGGTCTAATTTGATTTATATAGATTTTTTTTTTTTAAGAAACTATTGTTGAATTATTGGGATTACGATCAATTATGCTTCATAAAAAAAATTTATTATTGCGTATTGTGTTTATTTTTTGATAGATTGTTTTAAATAAAAATCGGTCTAAGTTGATTTATATAGATTTTTTTTTTTTAAGAAACTGTTGTTGAATTATTGGGATTACGATCAATTATGCTTCATAAAAAAATGTATTATTGCGTATTGTGTTTATTTTTTGATATATTGTTTTAAATAAAAATCGGTCTAATTTGATTTATATAGAATTTTTTTTTTTTAAGAAACTATTGTTGAATTATTGTGATTACGATCAATTATGCTTCATAAAAAAATTTTATTATTGCGTATTGTGTTTATTTTTTGATAGATTGTTTTAAATAAAAATCGGTCTAATTTGATTTATATAGATTTTTTTTTTTAAGAAACTATTGTTGAATTATCGGGATTACGATCAATTATGCTTCATACAAATTTTTTTATTATTGCGTATTGTGTTTATTTTTCGAAATATTGTTTTAAATAAAAATCGGTCTAATTTGATTTATTTAGAATTTTTTTTATTTTTAATATTCAGTATATGCAATTACATTCCCTATTTTATTATAACGTGAAATGATTTTGAAACTATTGTTGAATTATCGTAATTACGATCAATTATGCTTCATACATTTTTTTTATTATTCCATATTGTGTTTATTTTTCAGTATATTGTTTTTAATAAAAATCGGTCTAATTTGATTTATTTAGAATTTTTTTTTAATATTCAGTATATGGAATGACATTCCCTAGTTTATTATAACGTGAAACAATGTTGAAACGTTAAACAATTTTTATTATTGCGTATTGTGTTGATTTTTCGATATATTGTTTTAAATAAAAATCGGTCTAATTTGATTTATTTAGAATTTTTGTTTTTTAATATTCAGTATATGGAATGACATTCCCTATTTTATTATAACGTGAAACAATGTTGAAATGTTAAAAAAAAATTATTATTGCGTATTGTGTTTATTTTTCGATATATTGTTTTAAATAAAAATTGGTCTAATTTGATTTATTTAGAATTTTGTTTTTTTTAAATATTCAGTATATGGAATGACATTTCCTATTTTATTATAAAGTGAAATAATGTTGAAACTATTGTTGAATTATCGTCATTACGATCAGTTATGCTTCATACATTTTTTTATTATTACGTATTGTGTTTTTTTTTCGATATATTGTTTTAAATAAAAATCGGTCTAATTTGATTTATTTAGAATTTTTTAAAAAAATATTTAGTATATGGAATTACATTCCCTATTTTATTATAACGTGAAATAATTTTGAAACTATTGTTGAATTATCGTGATTACGATCAATTATGCTTCATACAATTATTTTTTTATTGCTTATTGTGTTTATTTTTCGATAAATAGTTTTTAATAAAAAACGGTTTGATTTGATTTATTTACATAAAAATAAAAAAATATTCGGTATATTGAAAATGTTATAAAATTTGAATTATTTGTAAATTTTTTTAAAAAATTGTTATTAAAATTAGCGGTTCAATGACCCAAATATTTATTTTGTTGACCGGAATAATTGTCGTAGTACATAAAGAAAATTACAGTTTGAATCTGTGACCATTTTTTTCCGTTATATATTACATATTTTTTTAAATTTTTAGACGTAGTTTTTAAAAACCGTTTCGATTTTATTTATTTACAGAAATTTTTTTAAAAATTCGGTATGTTGAGAAAGTTATAAAACTTTAATTACTTATAATAAAAAAATATATAATAAGAATTGATTGACTCAATTAGAGGTTCAATGACCTATATATTAATTTTGTTGAACGAAATAATTGTAGTAAATAGAGAAAATTTAATTTTAACAAACCATTTATAGTGAATCAAACATTCCTTTCAATCAAACAAACATTTTGGTCGTCACATGTAACCGCTAATTCAGTAGTTTAAAGACACTTGTCGTTTAAGTGCACATTAAAGGAGATTAGAGCGCTTCAAACTAGTCAAATCCGTGCTATGTATTTAAAATCGTTTCTGCAAATTTTCGTGCATTAAATAATAATAGAGCATAATTTATAATGAAGCATATATTCTAAATCCACTAAAAAATTCTCAATGATTGTTTGCAAAAAAAAAAATTAATCCGTAAATTTTTGCACTTTTTCGAAAATTGCTTTTATTAAATAAATATTCGCGTAAATAAAACACTACAATATTTCTCTCTCCATAATAAATGTTTTAATCACAGATACACAAATCACACTATTTAAAACTTTCTAAAATCAATTTAAAAAAAAAATTAAACACTGATTTGACTCTTGCGAAGTCCTTTAACCTCCTTCAACCTCCACTTCAAAATTTAAAAACCGATTTTTATCCAAACCACTCGATAAATAGAGCTCAAATTATAAGAGCATACGGAGAATTATGGCAGAAATGAGCTAAACTTTATAGCTCAGCGATACACAAAGTCGTTTTTTCAAAAGAGTCGAAAAACAAAAAAAATTGAGGTTATGTTTTTATAGGACGACGAAATTCCCACCGGTGGACTGCCTCTTGATGTTTTTTTAAATTTAACAGCTTTATATTAAGTATGCAAAATGATTTAAATGTATTTAAATGCACGTTTAATTCCACAGAATCGATAAAGCATTTGCTCTTGAACTTGTTTTGATAATGACGTTGTAATGTCTAGACAACGATTCGCGTGGAAATGAAGAGTCTAACTCGAGATTAGCAAGCAGGGGAATATCCAAGTGCAGTTGTTACGACATTCTGTGAGGTGCAACTTGTTCGTCGACGATCAATGAGAGGAGGGCCAAGAGTTTCGCTATACATAGAATAACTAACGTATGCATTACACGCTCGAGACTCGGCGGGAGAGAAGTAAGAGGCGTACGGAGCTCTACTAGGTCAATGGCAAGCGATCTTGTTGTATGTAGCGTGTGCCATTAACGCGCGTCAACAGCATCATACATATTACATACAATCTATGTAAGTACACAGCAAAATTGCTCGGAGCATCAGTAACGACTATTGGGATTACAGAAAATTGAGGAGGGTATTAATTCAATGAAAATGTATATAAAATAGTTTTTATACAAAATAATAATTATATAGAATATTCTGATTTAATAATAAATTCAAATATTTAATGTAAATATTAGAATTAATTATAAAAAAATTCATATTTATTGCTGTAAATATTAGAATTTAATTATTAAAAAATTCATATTTATTGCTGTAAATATTAGAATTAATTATTAAAAAATTCATATTTATTGCTGTAAATATTAGAATTAATTATTAAAAAAATTCATATTTATTGTTGTAAATATTAGAATTAATTATTAAAAAATTCATATTTATTGCTGTAAATATTAGAATTAATTATTAAAAAATTCATATTTATTGTTGTAAATATTAGAATTAATTATAAAAAAATTCATAATTATTGTTGCAATGTGAAAATTTTTAATTTCTTTTAAAAAAATCTAATATAGTTTATTATTAAACTATATATTATATTAAAGTATATTAATTTTCTTACTAAAACTAAAAATTTTCACATTTCTGCAATAATTATGAATAATTAAGATGAATTATATTTTTATAATAGATTCAAAGATTTGAATTTATTATTGAATTCTAATATTCTATATAATAGTTTAATATTAAGCTATAATAATATTACTATGTAATAGTATAATTATATTTATATTAAATATAAAAATAATATTTTTGTTCAGAGAAAAATCAGAATAAGAATTTAATAATAAATTCTAATATTCAATTTTTTAGTAATCAAAGAATTTCAAATACATTTTCATAATAAAACGGAGACGCTGAATATTAATATTTGATATGTAATATATTATCGCTTATGCTTACGTATATATACATATATATCACTTAAATAATTCTTTTACTTTTGATGCTTCAATATAATTGTACATATGAAGCTGGAGTGGCTGTAATTTGTATTACTGCCTTTTGATGTTCGTAAATTGATGGAAGAGCGCTGAAATGGAGATTATGTGCAGTCGGTAAAACAGGGCGGAAGATTTATTGAGATTTTGAAAGATTATTCACACAAGCTTTTGAGTCAGGTTTTTTTGTTCTTGAGTTTTTAACTATTTAAGGTTAAAGGATTAATTCGGAGATTTATTTTTCATAAATTTGTAATATTAGACTTTTTTTTTTTGTTAAAATTTCCTATTTTTATTTTACAAAATATTATCTGACAATTGAAAAAAAGTTTCTTTACTTTAAAGTTGAGTGTTGATTCAACTAAATCAACTAAATATTCTCCCACGAAATATTGATCAAAATCAATATTGAGTCGATCGAACGAACTAATCATTGTTTATAGCAAATATTTACTTTATTGAAAAGAGATTTCGTTCAATTAAATATTTACCGGGTTGGGCATTGAATGAATGAAAATTTATTCGATATACTTTAATGAATGAATGATTGTATATTATTTAGTCTATTAAATATTAGAGTTTATTGTAAAAAAAATAATACGTCTAAATTATTCATAGTTGTTGGAAAAATGTGATGACTTTAAGTTTTACGATATAATTTGTAATTTCTATTTGTATAAAAAAATGTATGTAATTTTAAAAAAATAAATTAAATAAATGCTCATTCAACCACAGATCTTGATTCTACGTTTTTGTTCTACTCTCTCAATTTTTGAGTCCACGTATAATAAAATAACTTTTTTCATAAGTTTTTCTACTTTTTTCTAAAACCTTAAAACCTTTGTATTAAAAAAATGTGTTTAGTTGACACATTATTAAAAAGGGAAATAACAAATATTGTATTCTGAAAATTGTAAAAAAATTTCCTTAAAAAATACAAAAATTGCAACAATTTTTTTTTGTAAAACTAGAAAACATAAATTTTCATATCAATATGACTGAAAGGGTAAAAAATGTTGAATCTAAGATAAAAAAAATTGTGCAAGTTTGAGAATCAATTTCTCATAATATCCATTTTACTTTAAAAATTTCCGATCTGAATTCCCCAACAGTAAAATTGTGTGTTTTCCGCTTGGTGAATCAGCGTTGCGTTTTTAAGTTTGCGAATTAATAATGATAAAAGATAAGCGAATCGTTTGCCAGACAAATTGCAATTACTTTTCCTGATAAAACGTATATTCTTCGACATATTCGCTTAGCTTAATTAACATCGATTTCAGCTTGTGTAAAGAATTTTTCAAAACACTTGACGCTTTTACCGCAACTGCACAGACATCGTCAAATAACAAATTCACTATAGTTGGCGAGCGGAAAAAAAAGATGCCAACCACATTTTTCGTACGCTTGTTATACATGTATATATATATATTTTTTTTTGTACAAACAATTCTCATAAAACACTGCAGTGGCAGCACAGTTTCGAAACGTGGCAAGATGAGCCTGTCGAAAAAGATCGCAGAGCTTTCGTAGAATCGTTTGATCAAGTGTGAGTCGCGAGTTAATGCAACCCATTGTGCACGCACGCAACGAAAATATAATATGAATTTCATCGGATGATATTTAAATATTATGTATTGTCGGAAGAACTTTTATATATGTACACACACGTTGCTGAACAACAAATCATTCACAAGTATTTATCTTTTTTTGTTTTTTGTTCTTTGCATTCCAGAGGCAGCGCAGTTAAGTAGAATTTGCCAAGATATTCTAATTTTATCGAGTCGACCGTAACTAGTTATCGTGTCTCTACTATTATTATACGAATCGTAGGTGGAACGCAGCAGCTCGGCCTTACATTGTACCGAGACACTCGAAAAATGTATATACGCTTTTTTTATAAGATACTAATGGGGCAATATTCGAATAGAAATTTATTTGAAATACTTTTCTATTTGAATGATCGTCGATAAATAACTGGAACCGGAAATACAATTTTCAAACATTATTTTCAATGACTTTTCGTTATTCAAGAAAAATGTAATACGTTTTTTTAAATAAAATACTAATTAGGTAATTTTCTAACGGAAATGTATTCAAAATACTTTTCTATTTGAATAACCGTCGATAATTCATAACTGTCACCGGTAGTACGATTTTTAAACATTATTTTCAATGACTTTTCGTTATACAAGAAAAATGTAATACGTTTTTCTATAAAATACTAATCAGGCAATATTCTAATGGAAATGTATTCAAAATACTTTTCTATTTGAATAACCGTCGATAATTCATAACTGTGACCGGAAGTACGTTTTTTAAACGTTAATTACAATGAATTGTCGTTATTCAAGAAAAATGTAATACGTTTTTCTATAAAATACTAATCAGGCAATATTCTAATGGAAATGTATTCAAAATACTTTTCTATTTGAATAACCGTCGATAATTCATAACTGTGACCGGAAATACGATTTTTAAACATTATTTTCAATGACTTTTCGTTATTCGGGAAAAAGGTAATACGTTTTTCTATAAAATACTAATCAGGCAATATTCTAATGGGAATGTATTCAAAATACTTTTCTATTTGAATAGCCGACGATAATTCATAACTGTGACCGGAAATACGATTTTTAAACATTATTTTCAATGACTTTTCGTTATTCAAGAAAAATGTAATACGTTTTTCTATAAAATACTAATCAGGCAATATTCTAATGGAAATGTATTCAAAATACTTTTCTATTTGAATAACCGTCGATAATTCATAACTGTGACTGGAAATACGATTTTTAAACATTATTTTCAATGACTTTTCGTTATTCAAGAAAAATGTAATACGTTTTTCTATAAAATACTAATCAGGCAATATTCTAATGGAAATGCATTCAAAATACTTTTCTATTTGAATAAACGTCGGTAATTCATAACTGTGACCGGAAATACGATTTTTAAACATTATTTTCAATGACTTTTCGTTATTCAAGAAAAATGTAATACGTTTTTCTATAAAATACTAATCAGGCAATATTCTAATGGGAATGTATTCAAAATACTTTTCTATTTGAATAACCGTCGATAATTCATAAGTGTGACCGGAAATACGATTTTTAAAAATTATTTTCAATGACTTTTCGTTATTCAAGAAAAATGTAATACGTTTTTCTATAAAATACTAATCAGGCAATATTCTAATGGGAATGTATTCAAAATACTTTTCTATTTGAATAACCGTCGATAATTCATAACTGTCACCGGAAATACGATTTTTAAACATTATTTTTAATGACTTTTCATTATTCAAGAAAAATGTAATACGTTTTTCTATAAAATACTAATCAGGCAATATTCTAATGGGAATGTATTCAAAATACTTTTCTATTTGAATAACCGTCGATAATTCATAACTGTGACCGGAAGTACGTTTTTTAAACGTTAATTACAATGAATTTTCGTTATTCAAGAAAAATGTAATACGTTTTTCTATAAAATACTAATCAGGCAATATTCTAATGGGAATGTATTCAAAATACTTTTCTATTTGAATAACCGTCGATAATTCATAACTGTGACCGGAAATACGATTTTTAAACATTATTTTCAATGACTTTTCGTTATTCAAGAAAAATGTAATACGTTTTTCTATAAAATACTAATCAGGCAATATTCTAATGGGAATGTATTCAAAATACTTTTCTATTTGAATAACCGTCGATAATTCATAACTGTCACCGGAAGTACGATTTTTAAACATTATTTTCAATGACTTTTCGTTATTCAAGAAAAATGTAATACGTTGTTCTATAAAATACTAATGAGGCAATATTCTAATGGAAATGTATTCAAAATACTTTTCTATTTGAATAACCGTCGATAATTCATAACTGTGACCGGAAGTACGTTTTTTAAACGTTAATTACAATGAATTTTCGTTATTCAAGAAAAATGTAATACGTTTTTCTATAAAATACTAATCAGGCAATATTCTAATGGGAATGTATTCAAAATACTTTTCTATTTGAATAACCGGCGATAATTCATAACTGTGACCAGAAATACGATTATTAATCATTATTTTCAATGACTTTTCGTTATTCAAGAAAAATGTAATACGTTTTTCTATAAAATACTAATCAGGCAATATTCTAATGGGAATGTATTCAAAATACTTTTCTATTTGAATAACCATCGATAATTCATAACTGTGACCGGAAATACGATTTTTAAACATTATTTTCAATGACTTTTCGTTATTCAAGAAAAATGTAATACGTTTTTCTATAAAATACTAATCAGGCAATATTCTAATGGGAATGTATTCAAAATACTTTTCTATTTGAATAACCGTCGATAATTCATAACTGTGACCGGAAATACGATTTTTAAACATTATTTTCAATGACTTTTCGTTATTCAAAAAAAATGTAATACATTTTTCTATAAAATACTAATCAGGCAATATTCTAATGGGAATGTATTCAAAATACTTTTCTATTTGAATAGCCGTCGATAATTCATAACTGTGACCGGAAATACGATTTTTTAACATTATTTTCAATGACTTTTCGTTATTCAAGAAAAATGTAATACGTTTTTCTATAAAATACTAATCAGGCAATATTCTAATGGGAATGTATTCAAAATACTTTTCTATTTGAATAACCATCGATAATTCATAACTGTGACCGGAAATATGATTTTTAAACATTATTTTCAATGACTTTTCGTTATTCAAGAAAAATGTAATACGTTTTTCTATAAAATACTAATCAGGCAATATTCTAATGGGAATGTATTCAAAATACTTTTCTATTTGAATAACCGTCGATAATTCATAACTGTCACCGGAAATACGATTTTTAAACATTATTTTCAATGATTTTTCATTATTCAAGAAAAATGTAATACGTTTTTCTATAAAATACTAATCAGGCAATATTCTAATGGGAATGTATTCAAAATACTTTTCTATTTGAATAACCGTCGATAATTCTTTTCGTTATTCAAGAAAAATATAATACTTGCAGTATTTTCATTAAATTTCTTGTAGCTACTCGGATTGAAAAGTATTTTGAACACAAATTTATTCGAGTATTGCTTATCTCTGGTACTAATACAATTGGAATGTGTGAATAATGACGTGACGCGTGTACAATAGAATGTATAGCACAAATTTTAGCACTCTGGGATAATTTCTGTCGTTTTTTTTTTTCTTTCTCTCTTCCTTCGCACATGGCTCGGTATTCGCGACTATCACAATTTCCTTTTTCATTTCACTAACGTTTTTAAAGAATATATATAACATATACATTGTAAATTTCAGTCTGCGGAATAACCGATATATATACTTGCTATACTTTCTGCCGCGAAATGCTTCGCTCTTTCGCATCGTTATACTTCCTCTCCGGAAAACCAACAAGCCAATTTAATTAAACCATTATTGCTAACTATATACAATTCATAAATATCAGCGCACCTCTCACGTCAAGTGATCCCAGAGATTGCTGCGTATAAAGATCGAAGACGCGACATTCGCGAATTAATATTGCGCTATTTCTTCCTCGCATCTATCTATAATACAATAAAGTATATATTTACTTTTACTTTTATTAAATACCTAGCTGAAATATAAATGCAAAAAAAATGTCTTTTTTTTGTTTGTTCCGAGCTGCAATTAGCTTTTCAATAGTATAAGCATGTCTAGACTGCAAAACACGCTTGACACAAAGTTTGACAAGAGTTTTATGAAAAATTGTGATGAAATAGGGCGACGAGATCTGCAGAAATGTCAATTTTTTTCAGCACCTCGATTTTAAACTTTTTTAAATTCAAATTCAAATTTGAATTTCGAAAAGTTTAAGTTGCGTTTGAATTTTTTTCGCTCATATCGTATACAATTTGTTGGTGGTCCAAATAATTTAATTGAAGCTAATTTCTTCCAATATTTATCGCGATGTGAATATAATTTTACTTTAATTATTATTTAAAAATGTGATGACACATAGTTATAAATAGTGAATATAAAATGAACTGAAAAATTGTCATTTCTGCGAATCATTGTGACTGAGAGTGATCTATTTTTTTTCTAAATTATTACATAGTATAATACCTAAATTACACATTATTTCGTATGAATTATTCCAACCAATGGTGAATAGAGATGGAAAGTTCGATACGGGGATTAGACAGTATTACAATATATTGACGAGAATCGATAAATTTGTTTTTTTGCATTGTTTCACGCAGGTAGAAATTCGTGTCGAACAATAAACGAAATTGAAATTCTCGTTTTTTGGTTTTTCATTCTCTCTCTCTTTTTTTTTCTCATTTGTGATGTAAAGAGTTTTGTGCGCAAGAGTCGGGATTCGGGATAATTTTACAAGTAGTAGAGAAATTGTGGATTCGAATCGTCTCCGGGTCTCGCTGGTCGTTGATCGTGCCTAAAAAATTTTCGCACTGCGATAAACTACATATTTCGCTACAAATACAATATTACTCCGTAAAGACTATTAAAAAAATATTTTCTCGCGCAATCTATCACATCTTTTTTTTTTTCTATCGATCCAAAGATTTTCTACAAAATCTTGCGAATCCTAAGACGTATTTTCATTACTGCGCATACTTTTTCTTTTTTTTTTCTAATCCTTTCAATCTGTTACGCACTATCAATGATCTAAGCATCTCGTTAACACGAAGTGAGCAAATGCTTACGACGAAGCGCATAGATCTAAAGCCAACATCACAGAGCGATCGTTCGACGGCGTTTTACGAGCGGTTTTCACACCTGTACAGTTTAAGGAGGTTGGAGAGCTCCACACTAGTCAAATCAGTGCTAAATTTTTAAACGCGTTTCTACAATTTCAAATGGTTTAATAATCTGTTCCAAGGTGTTAATCACATAGCAGCATTAGTTCTTGATATTCAAATACATTCACAGCTGTGATATCAACAGTAAATCGATCAATATCTGCAAATTTCCGATGTTATGTTTTTTCATCCAGTTTTTTAAAAGGGTAAACCGTAATATCAGTCCGATTGTGACGACCAATAGCTCATTTTGTTTACTAAAAGATATTCTATCGATTGGCCGTCTATTTTTTTAAATCGTCTTAGTAGATCAAAAGATACAACCGTTTGTTTATCCTATCATAACCTAACATCAAGTATAAAAATGGCTGTAACTTTTGAACGCCTGATACTATAGAAAATCCGGACGGTCAATCGATTAAGGATCTTCTACTGATCAAAATGAGCTATGTTTCGTCATAATCGGACTAATATTACGGTTTACCCGTTTACAAAACTGGATGAAAAAACATGACATCGGAAATTTGGAGATATTGATCGATTTACTGTTCATATGACAGCTGTTAATGTATTTGAATATCAAGAACTAATGCTGCTATGTGATTAACACCTTGAAACAGATTATTAAACCATCAGAAATTGTAGAAACGCTTTTAAAAATTTAGCACTGATTTGACTAGTGTGGAGCTCTCCAACCTCCTTAAGCATTCCACACTAGTTAAATCAGTGCTAAATTTGAGTTAAATATTCAGAGTTGTAAGTGCCTAATACTTCTAGAAATAAAGATGATAATTATGATTCCATAATAATAACATGTAGTGATTAAAATACAATGATTAAACTTTTGAATAGCCGCAAGAATTATTATTTTTCAATGAAGTTTTATGGTAAAATTTTACGAAAAAATTGAAGAAACATAATTAGTGCATTAATAAAGTAATGCATTAATTATCCCCTCCATTTTTTCCACTATTTCTTTCAATATTTAAGCGAAAATTAGTATTTTGTTTTGCAGCTATTCAAATATTTACACTCTATTTTATAATCACTACATATTATTATTATGAAATCATAATTACAAAACAAACTGTATTGTAAACTATATTTCATGAATTAATGGGGATTTACAACTCTGAATGTATTCTATCAAATATTTGCACTGTCAAATACTAACAAAATAATCACTTAATTTTTTAATTTTGTTTGTTGCTTCGCCAATTCGTGAAATATCGTTTAATAAATACAATCAGCTATGGGGAATCACGCATTAGAAAAAATTACGCCCCAGCAAAAATTACGCATTACTATGCGTAATTTTTTAGCAGATTTAATTCCCCATAGCTGATTGTATTTATTAAACGATTCTTCACTCTCGAAACAGAGTAAAGAAAAAACCTTTCTGAAGATTTCCATTAATTCAGTGTTCGGAAATCCTCAGCCATGATTGTTTCTCTCTTAATTCTAGTCAATTGATATTATGAAACGTAAAAAAAAAAAAATATTTAGTATTGATTTTACTAGTGTGTAGCTCGAATTTCCTAAACTCGACACTGACGCAAATAATTGTCATTGAAAATTGATGCACTGGGAGTATAATGATTTTTTGGAAGCTTAAAGACGAGATTTCTCCATTATAGAGCAAAAAAAATGGTTCGCTACGTCTTTAAATGACGGAAGTAATTTTTTGTTTTTTTTTTCGTTCTGATTTAATTAATGTGTCTGTGCCGAGTTTATTTGATTTATTTATGAGACAAAGGAAAACATCAAAGTTTCCAGCACATTTATTGTTTCGTTCTGAAGGGATATGCGCTTTTGTAGAAGGATTTGTTTATCGTTTTCGTATAATTGACGTACGAAGATTACAATGAACGATGAAAACCGCGAAAATTTGTCCTGTTTTAAGTTCCTTTAAGTCGTAGAACAGTGATATCGTATTTCTTTTGGATTATGCATTTAGGCTGATCGACGACTGCTCGTCTGACACGTATAATTATCGTGAATTGTTACAATTACGTGAAAATTGCGGAATTTGGTCCACAGCTGTCACATTAATAGGCCGCAGATATTTGATATTTCATTACAACGTTGGCGCATCAGAAAAATTCATTTTCTTCAAATGTTGGAATAATCGTTGAAAAAGAAGAAAAAAAAATAAACCTCTCTTTGAAATATATATATATATATATAATATGTATATATAAGTATGAAAATAAATAAAATTATGTACAAATATTAAAGAGCTTTGTCGTGTTTTTTTTGCGCTTAAAAACGCGCTTGCAGATAAACCTGCATTGTGCTCCGAACGTAATTACAAAGTAACTTGAAGTTACTCGATGTATATTCATTGACTGTGATGCTTAAACGTTTCTTTTTTTTTCATGATTTCTTAAATGCTTAACTCTGCAAATTAACGTCTTATTAAGTACATACATTATCTCATTTTCTCACAACCACTTTTGAGAACGTTAGTAATACTTTGAATCGTGTCTTGGCCCGACCCGAGGCCTTGGAATGTGCAAGTAATCATCGAATGTCGATTTTAGGGGGGCGTCGATGATTTCAGACAAAAAAAACGTGTTTTATTTTATTTATCGTGAAAAAGAAACAAAAAAATTCCGATTCCGTTGCTTTTATTCTGACTATAAAAAAATCGCCAGTTTTAAATATAAAAAATTGTACGGGATTAATTTTCTTTTGGAATCCAGAAATATTCGAAAAACTAATGGAGATGGAATCGAATTGAAGTTAATTTGGAAAAAGAAAAAAAAATTCTGATGCGGTTGTTTTTATTCTGACTATAAAAAAATCGCCAGTTTTAAATATAAAAAATTGTACCTGATTAATTTTCTTTTGGTATCCAGAAATATTCAAAAAACTAATGGAGATGGAATCGAATTGAAGTTAATTTGGAAAAAGAAAAAAAAATTCTGATGCGTTTGTTTTTATTCTGACTATAAAAAAATCGCCAGTTTTAAATATAAAAAATTGTACCTGATTAATTTTCTTTTGGTATCCAGAAATATTCAAAAAACTAATGGAGATGGAATCGAATTGAAGTTAATTTGGAAAAAGAAAGAAAAATTCTGATGCGATTGTTTCTATTCTGACTATTAAAAAATCGCCAGTTTTAAATATAAAAAATTGTACGGGATTAATTTTCTTTTGGAACCCAGAAATATTCGAAAAACTAATGGAGATGGAATCGAATTGAAGTTAATTTGGAAAAAGAAAAAAAAATTCCGATGCGATTGTTTTTATTCTGACTATAAAAAAATCGCCAGTTTTAAATATAAAAATTTGTACGGGATTAATTTTCTTTTGGAATCCAGAAATATTCGAAAAACTAATGGAGATGGAATCGAATTGAAGTTAATTTGGAAAAAGAAAAAAAAATTCTGATGCGGTTGTTTTTATTCTGACTATAAAAAAAATCGCCCGTTTTAAATATAAAAAATTGTATGGGATTAATTTTCTTTTGGTATTCAGAAATATTCGAAAAACTAATGGAGATGGAATCGAATTGAAGTTAATTTGGAAAAAGAAAAAAAAATTCTGATGCGGTTGTTTTTATTCTGACTATAAAAAAATCGCCAGTTTTAAATATAAAAAATTGTACGGGATTAATTTTCTTTTGGAATCCAAAAATATTCGAAAAACTAATGAATTTTCTTTTCGAATCCAGAAATATTCGAAAAACTAATGGAGATGGAATTTTTATTCTGACTATAAAAAAATCGCCAGTTTTAAATATAAAAAATTGTACGGGATTAATTTTCTTTTGGTATTCAGAAATATTCGAAAAACTAATGGAGATGGAATCGAATTGAAGTTAATTTGGAAAAAGAAAAAAAAATCTGATACGGTTGTTTTTATTTTGACTATAAAAAATCGTCAGTTTTAAATATAAAAAATTGTACGGGATTAATTTTCTTTTGGAATCCAGAAATATTCGAAAAACTAATGGAGATGGAATCGAATTGAAGTTAATTTGGAAAAAGAAAAAAAAATTCTGATGCGGTTGTTTTTATTCTGACTATAAAAAAATCGCCAGTTTTAAATATAAAAAATTGTACGGGATTAATTTTCTTTTGGTATTCAGAAATATTCGAAAAACTAATGGAGATGGAATCGAATTGAAGTTAATTTGGAAAAAGAAAAAAAAATCTGATACGGTTGTTTTTATTTTGACTATAAAAAAATCGTCAGTTTTAAATATAAAAAATTGTACGGATTAATTTTCTTTTGGTATCCAGAAATATTCGAAAAACTAATGGAGATGGAAATTAATTGAAGTTAATTTGGAGATTGTTGCATACGATTTTTATTTCTATTAAAAATATCCGATGCCATTAACTGTTGAAAAAATGTAGGACTACCAGTTTTTTAAATTTATGTATCAGAAAGATGAAATTTTTTCTACAATTTATTACTTGCCACCTGTGGATTTTTTTTTACACGCTTATAATATCGAAAAATTAATAAGATAGAATGTCTAATATGATCTTTTTCTAGCGCCAAAAAAATAATCGTCCTCCTTTAGATATAAATAATGATAGGACAACTTTTTTCTAAATTTAACACATTAAAAAGTAAAAACTCCTACAATTTGTTATATACCAAGCTGACAATTTTTTCACATTATCAGAAGCTGAAAAATTAATTGTATAGAATTTTCTATAGAATTTTTTGCCCAACGATGACAAATAGTCGTTTTTTCGTCTGAAATTCTTACAGCCGTCGCATAAAGCGTTTTCATTGAAAATTTTAGTGGCTATTATCGATTATAGCCACTATATTAAATGTTCATCTGTGGGCTTGTGCTTACTAGGACAAATTTAATTGCATAGAATTTTTTGCCCAACGATAACAAAAATAACGCGTTTTTTTGTCTAAAATTCTTGTAGCCGCCGAATAAAGCGTTTGCATTGAAAATTTTAGTAACTATATCAGTTACTAAACTAAATATTCCGTCGACTTGCCCAATATTAATTGCATTTTAAATGCATGCATTTTTTGCCCAACGATGACAAAAAAACGCGTTTTTCGTCCGAAATCATTGCACCCACCAAAAATCGTTTTCATTGAAAATTTTGGTGGCTATTATCGGTTACTAAATTAAATATTCGTCTGTGAACTTGCCCAATATTAATTGCACATTAAATGCATGCATTTTTTGCCCAACGATGACAAAAAAACGCGTTTTTCGTCCGAAATCATTGCACCCACCAAAAATCGTTTTCATTGAAAATTTTGGTGGCTATTATCGGTTACTAAATTAAATATTCGTCTGTGAACTTGCCCAATATTAATTGCACATTAAATGCATGCATTTTTTGCCCAACGATGACAAAAAAACGCGTTTTTCGTCCGAAATCATTGCACCCACCAAAAATCGTTTTCATTGAAAATTTTGGTGGCTATTATCGGTTACGAAACTAAATATTCGTCTGTGAACTTGCCCAATATCAATTGCACATTAAATGCATGCATTTTTTGCCCAACGATGAAAAAAAAGCGCCTTTTTTGTCTGAAATCATTGCACCCACCAAAAATCGTTTTCATCGAAAATTTTAGTGGCTATATCGGTTACGAAACCAGATATTCGTCTATGAACTTGCCCAATATGAATTGCACATTAAATGCATGCATTTTTTGCCCAACGATGAAAAAAAAGGGGCCTTTTTTGTCTAAAATCATTGCACCCACCAAAAATCGTTTTCATTGAAAATTTTAGTGACTATATCGGTTACGAAACTAAATATTCGTCTGTGGACTTGCCCAATATTAATTGCACATTAAATGCATGCATTTTTTGCCCAGCGATGACAAAAAAAACGCGTTTTTCTGTCCGAAATCATTGCATCCACCAAAAATCGTTTTCATTGAAAATTTTAGTGGCTACATCGGTTACGAAACTACATATTCGTCTATGAACTTGCCCAATATGAATTGCACATTATATGCATGCATTTTTTGCTCAACGATGAAAAAAAAGCGCCTTTTTTGTCTGAAATCATCGCACCCACCAAAAATCGTTTTCATCGAAAATTTTAGTGGCTACATCGGTTACGAAACTAAATATTCGTCTGTGGACTTGCCCAATATTAATTGCACATTAAATGCATGCATTTTTTGCCCAACGATGACAAAAAACGCCTTTTTTGTCTGAAATCATTGCACCCACCAAAAATTGTTTTCATTGAAAATTTTAGAGGCTATATCGGTTACGAAACTAAATATTCGTCTATGAACTTGCCCAATATGAATTGCACATTAAATGCATGCATTTTTTGCCCAACGATGAAAAAAAAGCGCCTTTTTTGTCTGAAATCATTGCACCCACCAAAAATCGTTTTCATCGAAAATTTTAGTGGCTATATCGGTTACGAAACCAGATATTCGTCTATGAACTTGCCCAATATTAATTGCACATTAAATGCATGCATTTTTTGCCCAACGATGACAAAAAACGCCTTTTTTGTCTGAAATCATCGCACCCACCAAAAATCGTTTTCATTGAAAATTTTAGTGGCTATATCGGTTCCAAAACTAAATATTCGTCTGTGGACTTGCCCAATATTAATTGCACATTAAATGCATGCATTTTTTGCTCAACGATGACAAAAAACGCCATTTTTGTCGGAAATCATCGCACCCACCAAAAATCGTTTTCATTGAAAATTTTAGTGACTATATCGGTTACTAAATTAAATGTTCGTTTGTGGATTTGTGCTTACTAGGACAGAGTCGTGGTCGCAATATAAAGATTGCCTGGTACGGTTATGGAAAATTCCTGGTCAATCTGGCGACTATCGCGCATCACGCAGAGCTTCGAATGCTGGTGAGCACTTCTTGGGGGTCGAGCCGAAGACGCAAGGGAGACACGAGGGGGAGAGGGTGGGAGGCCACCAAAGATCCCCTCACATAATGGTACAGCAGCTCTTCTCCGATTGGCTGTCCCCGACGATGTCACTTGTGTTGCCGGTAAAACGGTGGTAGTCATCGGCAGTCAATTCCGCGTTGGGTAACGACGATGTTGGCACGCCATTTCCATTGGCATCGACCGAGTTCGGTGTCGTGTGACGATTCTGCGCCCGCTGCTTCTTCAAATCGGACAACGATTTGACGAAAACTACAGACACGTGTATGTTGATCTTGCCGTTAGCATCGCTCTCTGCTGTGTAAACGGGCTGCTGGCTGCCGATAGGCGGGTCAGGCCCTGTCACTGCCGAGGCAAATACGTAAATCTAATGCTACTTTCTCTCCATATAATCCGTTAATTTACTTTTTTCTTTTCCTTCGCTTTTTGCTTTTTTAAATATTTTTTTTAAATCTTTCTTTTTGTGAGTTTCCTGACTACAAAATTTAGCAAATCGTCCTGCGCTCCCTGAATACCGTTCGTCCCATCTCTACAACCCACTTAAATATCATGCTTCGTGGATAATCGAACTCTACAATACCCCAATAACCGATCAATTTTTTATTTTTTATTTTCCTTTCAACATGCTCTATCTCTACGTTTCGATACTCATTCTAATGATAACCCTTTGAAGCGCGTGATATTATTTGGAGTAAGTGAACAGAATTTTTTTTAGAGAAATCGCGGTGATTATTGAATAATTTAAGTTGATAATATGTGCTACTTGCTGTTTGTGTCGTGAGGATTTTAATTAATGCGAGAGCGATTGTTCAGTTTTTTTTTTAATCACGTATTTTTCTGATACGATTAATTTCTGATTTTTAATCAGAAGAACCTTTTTTACCGATCGAGCTTATCAGTTTTAAATTATGCGCTACGAATTTCTCTGTCACGATTGAGTTCTTGGATGAAAAATGAAATGGTTGATTGAGTTTCTTTTTTATTAACTATTTTTCTGATACGATTAATTTCTGATTTTTAATCAGAAGAACCTTTTTTACCGATCGAGCTTATCAGTTTTAAATTATGCGCTACGAATTTCTCTGTCACGATTGAGTTCTTGGATGAAAAATGAAATAGTTGATTGAGTTTCGTTTTTAATTAACTATTTTTCTGATACGATTAATTTCTGATTTTTAATCCGAAGAACTTTTTTACCGATCGAGCCTATCAGTTTAAAATTATGCGCTACGAGTTTCTCCGTCACGATTGAGTTCTTGGATGAAAAATGAAATGGTTGATTGAGTTTCTTTTTTATTAACTATTTTTCTGATACGATTAATTTCTGATTTTTAATCCGAAGAACTTTTTTACCGATTGAGCTTATCAGTTTAAAATTATGCGCTACGAATTTCTCTGTCACGATTGAGTTCTTATATGAAAAATGAAATAGTTGACTGAGTTTCTTTTTTAATTAACTATTTTTCTGATACAATTAATTTCTGATTTTTAATCCGAAGAACTTTTTTACCGATCGAGCTTATCAGTTTAAAATTATGCGCTGCGAATTTTTCTGTCACGATTGAGTTCTTGGATGAAAAATGAAATAGTTGACTGAGTTTCTTTTTTAATTAACTATTTTTCTGATACGATTAATTTCTGATTTTTAATCCGAAGAACTTTTTTACCGATCGAGCTTATCAGTTTTAAATTGTGCGCTACGAATTTCTCTGTCACGTTCGAGACATTGGATGAAAAATTAATTCGTTGATTGAGTTTCTTTTTTAATTAACTATTCTTCTGATACGATTAATTTCTGATTTTTAATCCGAAGAACTTTTTTACCGATTGAGCTTATCAGTTTTAAATTATGCGCTACGAATTTCTCTGTCACGATTGAGTTCTTGGATGAAAAATGAAATAGTTGACTGAGTTTCTTTTTTAATTAACTATTTTTCTGATACGATTAATTTCTGATCTTTAATCCGAAGAACTTTTTTACCGATTGAGCTTATCAGTTTTAAATTATGCACTACGAATTTCTCTGTCACGATTGAGTTCTTGGATGAAAAATGAAATAGTTGACTGAGTTTCTTTTTTAATTAACTATTTTTCTGATACGATTAATTTCTGATTTTTAATCCGAAGAACTTTTTTACCGATTGAGCTTATCAGTTTTAAATTATGCACTACGAATTTCTCTGTCACGATTGAGTTCTTGGATGAAAAATGAAATAGTTGACTGAGTTTCTTTTTTAATTAACTATTTTTCTGATACGATTAATTTCTGATTTTTAATCCGAAGAACCTTTTTTACCGATCGAGCTTATCAGTTTTAAATTATGCGCTACGAATTTCTCTCTCATGATTGAGTTCTTGGATGAAAAATGAAATAGTTGACTGAGTTTCTTTTTTAATTAAGTATTTTTCTGACACGATTAACTTTTTATTTAATTTTTTAAGGCCATGTGATTAGTACATCGACCGATAAAAAAGATTTGTGACATAAAGTTCGAGAAAGAAAGTTTCATTATTCAGAAGTTAACCTTGCATCATTTTTTCTTTAGAAAATAATCCTTGGCAAAGGAATTTTTTTTAGGAAAATTAAACTATCTCTCGCAACAATTGCAATTTAACGAAGACAAATAACGAGTATCACATAATCTTAAATCAGTAAAATATGATTGATTGAAAGTCTTCAAGTCACAGACTTCAAATTTTAAGTCTAAAATAAACAATTCAATAATTGTAATATGATAAAAAAATTCAATTGTTAGAATTTTCATAGAAATTAATTTTGCCTTCATTGCAATGAATTTCCGTGTAAATTTAATGCACGAAATTGCTTCAAAGGGTTAAATTCCTAACACCTTTTTTCGAGTGCTCGCTAACTTCATTTACGAGATAAATATACGTTAGCAGTTTTACATAATGAATGAAAAAAAAAAACGAAAAGAAAAAAAAATTTGTGCATAGAAATTGGTATGACTGTGAGGCCAGTAGGAAAGTTTAGGCCAATAGTACAATCATGCACTATAAGACAGTCTCAAGATTCATTGCACAGCAAGCGATGCACGATTTTTAAATTCTAAAGATATATAGAGAGAGATAGAGATTCGCAGCTATGATTACATTACGTTCGTCTCGATAGATACTTAGAGGAATAAGAAAGTTACGTAAAAAACTAACCTCATGAATATTATATCAGGGGCGGGGCACGGCATTGATGGAAAAGAAAGAATAGAGCGGGTAAATGACGGTGGACTGCCACACCACATTCAACGATATAAATTAGGATATATTTAGGAGAGAAAAAAAAACCAGACACTGCCGCTCTCTAAATTTTTTTTATCGTTTTGTACATTCAATTTAGCGGAGAAGGGTTTGAAAAAAAAAAGGAGAAACGATTTTTTTTTATGTACACAAGGAAAATATTTCGCGCCCAATTTTCGAATTCTCGAATTTCGCGTGATTTTCTGACTCGATTTGCCGATACGCGTTTAATTACTATCGCTTATCACAATATCCTATTAAACCACAGCCAATTTAAAGATATAAAGTCGCGGTAAGTACCTGAGTCTTTGTCAACGTCCTCGTGAAGAAAAGAGTCGTTGTCTTTTCCCTCGGGACCTCGACGAACCGATGGTGTCAACGCACTCGAATCCCCGTCGTCGTTCGTTCCGTCTTGCGAACTTGTGCTGTTTCCGATCGCCGCAATATTGTTCGTTACGGCGGGTGCAACGTATGTCTGCAATGAGGCGATAAGAGTTAGGGTAGATTTTTTTTGCTTCCTCATGGAGGAAACTTTGTTTTTATGAAGAAAAAAAAGTTAGAGCACAAACAAAAAATTCAAAATGCCATAAATTTTAAACCCCTTAATGGATTGAGGTCAAATTCACTCCCAAACTTTATTTAATAACAGTCCACTTGTGGACCAAATTTGAACCCGATATCTTAAAAATTGCGAAAGTTAGAGCACGAACAAAAAATGTCAAAAAATTTTAAAATGCCATAAATTGTGAATCCCTTAACGGATTGACACCAAATTTAATCCCAAACACTATTTGATAACAGTCCACTTCTGGTCCAAGTTCGAGCCGGATATCATAAAAATTGCGGGAGTTAGAGCCCGAGCTGACATTCTCCAAAAAATTCAAAATGCCATAAATTTTGAACACCTTGATGGATTAACTCCAAATTCAATCCCATACCTTGGTTAACGACAGATTACTCGTGGTTCAAATTTGAGCCCGATATCTTAAAAATTGCGAAAGTTAGAGCACGAACAAAAAATGTAAAAAAAATTTTAAATGCCATAAATTGTGAACCTCTTAACGGATTGACACCAAATTTAATCCCAAACACTATTTGATAACAGTCCACTTCTGGTAGAAGTTTGAGCCGGATATCATAAAAATTTCGGGAGTTAGAGCCCGAACTGGCATTCTACAAACAATTCAAAATGCCATAAATTTTGAACACCTTGATGGATTAACTCCAAATTCAATCCCATACCTTGGTTAACGACAGATTACTCGTGGTTCAAATTTGAGCCCGATATCTTAAAAATTGCGAAAGTTAGAGCAAGAACAAAAAATGTAAAAAAAATTTTAAATGCCATAAATTGTGAACCCCTTAACGGATTGACACCAAATTTAATCCCAAACACTATTTGATAACAGTCCACTTCTGGTAGAAGTTTGAGCCGGATATCATAAAAATTTCGGGAGTTAGAGCCCGAGCTGGCATTCTCCAAAAAATTCAAAATGCCATAAATTTTGAACACCTTGATGGATTAACTCCAAATTCAATCCCATACCTTGGTTAACGACAGATTACTCGTGGTTCAAATTTGAGCCCGATATCTTAAAAATTGCGAAAGTTAGAGCAAGAACAAAAAATGTAAAAAAAATTTTAAATGCCATAAATTGTGAACCCCTTAACGGATTGACACCAAATTTAATCCCAAACACTATTTGATAACAGTCCACTTCTGGTAGAAGTTTGAGCCGGATATCATAAAAATTTCGGGAGTTAGAGCCCGAGCTGGCATTCTCCAAAAAATTCAAAATGCCATAAATTTTGAACACCTTGATGGATTAACTCCAAATTCAATCCCATACCTTGGTTAATGACAGTTTACACGTGGACCAAATTTGAGCCCGATATCGTAAAAATTGCGAAAGTTAGAGCACGAATAAAAAATGTACAAAAATGTAAAAATGCCATAAATTGTGAACCCCTTAATGGATTGACACCAAATTTAATCCCAAACACTATTTGATAACAGTCCCGTTCTGGTAGAAGTTTGAGCCGAACACCATAAAAATTGCGGGAGTTAGAGCCCGAGCTGGCATTGTCCAAAAAATTCAAAATGCCATAAATTTTGAACACCTTGATGGATTAACTCCAAATTCAATTCCATACCTTGGTTAACGACAGTTTACTCGTGGTTCAAATTTGAGCCCGATATCTTAAAAATTGCGACAGCTATCGTGCTAACAAAAAATTGTGCACATACGCACACACACACACACATATACAGACATTTTTTCTAAACCACTTTTCTCGACGTTTTAGACCATTCTGAGTGGCCTGACATGGAAATCTCGAAAAAAAATGTTCACGAAAGCAAAACATACTCTATGAGGAAGCAAAATTTCGAGATTTTTATGTCAGGACAGTCAGAATGGTCCAAAACGCCGAGAAAAGTGATCTAGAAAAAATGTCCGTATGTGGTATGTATGTATGTATGTGTGTGTGTATGTGTATATGTATACAACTTCGAAAATTCAAACGCTGATAACTCAAGAACCATTTTAGCTATCGAGCTCAAATTTGGCACACAACTGAAGCATCAGCTTCTCTTAAATTACTGCAAATGTTGACTGAATGGATGCAACAATTTAGATTTTGTAGCTTTTTAAATTTTTTTAAAAAAGGTCCTGGTCGCTCTATCTTTTGTAAAAATTAGTGTATTATGATAAACAGTTCTTCATAAGAGCGTTTGCACTTGATGTTGTTTGGTATTGAATTTGGCTCGAATTGGTCGAGGGGTTCAGATTTTATGGAGTTTAGAAATTTTTAAAAAATTGACATTATATCATTAATCTTTCCAAGATCTTATGTGATATGTCGAGCTCAAATTTGGTACATGAACAGAATAATATTCAGCAATGATAAATATATAATTTAGTGACAAAAGATATAAAAATGTTTGTTTTATGGAATTTTGAATGATTGAAAAAATTAACGGTATCGCATTAACTACGGTAAAACATGAGATACCAATCACAAATTAAATATGTGAACGAATTAATATGCAGCCATGATAGATATGTAATTTAGTGATGAACGGGAAAAAAATTTGATTTTATGAAATTTCGGATTATCAAAAATCTAACTTTATCGCATTAACTTTTGCAAAACTTAAGATATCAAGCCCAAATTTGGTATGTAAACGAAATCATATTCAGTCATTATAGATATATAATTTAGTGACGAAACGTAAATAATTATGATTTTATGGAATTTCGAATTATTACAAATATTGACTTTATCGCTTTAACTTTTGAAAAACTTGATATGAAGACCAAATTTAATATGTGAACAAAATAATACTCAACCATGTTGATCTATTACATAAAACAAAGATGCAAAGTAGAACCTTGCACATTGCTTCCTCATTATATACAAAGCTTCCTCTATGAGGAAGCCAAAATCAATCAACATACTTCCTCATAGAGGTAGCTTTGTACAGAGCGAAATATAATGAGGAAGCAATGTGCAAAGTTCTACTTTTTTTACCGTTGCTTTTTGGCAAAAATCGACGTTTTTCGTAATTTACGTCATTAATATGCTACGCATTTTCTTCAAATTATCAGAGTTGTAAGTCTCTAATTCTTCTAGAAATATAGTCGATGATATAATAGAAGAAAATCGGATAAAATAGAGAAAAACAAAATCAGATAAAATAGGAAAAAAAATCGGGTAAAATATAGAAAAAAATCGAGTGAAACAGAAATAAAACAAATGGATTCAAATTAGAAAATTGTACTGTTAATTATAATCAGTAATCGTTATTCTATTGCTCAATGTATAGATGTGCCGATTTTTCTAGCAGCAACAATTATTAGGGACCGAATTTTTTGAATTCGATGATTTTTCAGTGATTTTTTCTTTTACGATTTTTTTAATACATTTTCTTACCTGTTGAGCCTGTATCCTAAGTCTCGCCTCTTCTTGAGCATCTTTTTTCGTCGTAAGGACCTTGTCCCTTATTGAAGTTCTTCTAACGCTTTGGGTGCGGGTATTTATACTCTGGGATCGACGCACGCGTCTACCTTGAGCCTCCCGGAGCTTCTTACTCTCTTGCTCCGTTTTCAGTTCGACTATTCGCTCCCGGATCTCAGGGTCTTCGCAAATATCTATGATAGAATAATGTGCACTGTATGTTATACTCAGTGTTACAGATTTACTCATAATTTACGTATTTACAAGCAGGAAAATTATTGTTTATATAAATATGTAAAAGTAGAGATCTCGAAAATCGTTTATTCGAATTTTAAAAATTCGGTGACTATCTGTGAGATTTCAGAAATGATGTAAATGATTGGTTAAAATTTCAACTTTGAGAAAAATTAATGAAAATTAGTTTACAGTAAAACCTCTCATTTTGTACTCTCTGTAATAGTACTAGCGCGACTTCGCTAATAGTCCCGAAGCTTTTACTTCCTACACTTTCAAAACAGACCATACTTCCGGTCAGAAAATACAACCTAAATTTTTTTCTTTGAGATATCGAATTTTGGCCTTCACTATCGTTCTCAAGTCGTATATTGTACCTCAGAAACTACAGTTTACATGCCTTTTTACGATGATTTTTTAAAAAGTCACTTTTGGTCGGTTCCGATTTCAGAATTCACAGATCCGACTTTTGGTCGAAAAATCCAACCTAAAGAACTTACATTTTTTTTTCTTCAAGATATCGAATTTTGGCCTTCACTATCAGTCTCAAGTCGCAAATTGTACCTCAGAAAGTACCGGTTACATGCCTTTTTACGATGATTTTCAAAAAAGTCACTTTTGGTCGGATCTTGACCGACTCGGCTTTTGGTCGGTAAATCTGACCTAAAGAACCTAAATTTTTTGTTTCTTCAAGATATCGAATTTTGGCCTTCACTATCGTTATCAAGTCGCATATTGTACCTCAGAAAGTACCGGTTACATGCCTTTTTACGATGATTTTTGAAAAAGTCACTTTTGGTCGGATCTTGACCGACCCGACTTTTGGTCGGTAAATCTGACCTAAAGAACCTAAATTTTTTGTTTCTTCAAGATATCGAATTTTGGCCTTCACTATCGTTCTCAAGTCGCATATTGTACCTCAGAAAGTACCGGTTACATGCCTTTTTACGATGATTTTTGAAAAAGTCACTTTTGGTCAGTTCTGATTTCAGAATTCACAGATCCGACTTTTGGTCGGAAAATCTGACCTAAAGAACCTACATTTTTTGTTTCTTCAAGATATCGAATTTTGGCCTTCACTATCGTTCACAAGTCGCATATTGTACCTCAGAAAGTACCGGTTACATGCCTTTTTACGATGATTTTCAAAAAAGTCACTTTTGGTCGGATGTTGACAGATCCGACTTTTGGTCGGTAAATCTAACCTAAAGAACCTAAATTTTTTGTTTCTTCAAGATATCGAATTTTGGCCTTCACTATCGTTCTCAAGTCGCATATTGTACCTCGAAAAGTACCGGTTACATGCCATTTTACGATGATTTTCAAAAAAGTCACTTTTGGTCGGATCTTGACCGACCCGACTTTTGGTCGGTAAATCTAATCCAAAGAACCTAAATTTTGTTTCTTCAAGATATCAAATTTTGGCCTTCACTATCGTTCTCAAGTCGCATATTGTACCTCAGAAAGTACCGGTTACATGCATTTTTGCCATGATTTAAAAAATCAATCCTTTTTTCCGTTTCTGTTTTCAGAATTCACAGATCCAACTTCCGGTCGGAAAATAGACCTTGATTTTTTTTCTCTTTGAGATATCGAATTCTGGCTTTCACTATTATTCTTAAGTGGTGAATGCCACAAAAATTCAACATAGTGCATTCTTGGCGATATTTAAAAAAAAAAAAAATTCTGCTGTTATTTTGAGATGCCAAAATAATAAATTTATTATTCCCAAACGCAAGGCAAAAGTGAGAATATAAACGGTTTACTATTGAGCGTAGTATAGTCATATATACGTTCAAAGTCGCATTTATCATGTTATATCCCTAATTGATTAATTGAGAGGTTTTCCTGTATTAAAAAAAACAACACTGTTTAATATTTTCAATATTTTCGTTGACAAAAATATCTGCGTCTGAAAATGATCACGAATATTGATATTTGCCGAGTCACGCCACTAGTTTGTTACGAATTTATAATGCACGAGTGAATTCGCGAGACCGGATGTTTTCGTAGCGGCGTATGTCAAATAAGATGTTACCTGCGGGCGTCTCGTCGTGTTTGTTCTTGGCATTCAAGTCTGCACCGTTTTGCACCAGTAATTCGAGCACTTCTAGCTGTGGATCGAATAATAAAAACGCAAATGAGGCTTATTATTTACTTTTTTAATTACAAAAGCTTCAGTTACTGGTGAGGAAATTAGAAAATATAAAACTTACGTGACCCCAACAAGCCGCCGCGTGAACCGGTTGCCATTTGTCGTTGTCCTCGACGTCGGTTGCTACGTGCTGATCCAAAAGGTACTCAACTACCCTCAGATAACCGTTAGCTGCTGCTATGTGAAGCTGCAGCAAAGTATATAAACTTGAGGTTAGTTGCACAGTCAAAAAAAACCCGATAATGTCAATGTAATCTGGAATTATCTCTTTTCAACCTGGAGTGATATTAATTATATTCAGAATTACCATAGGCCAGTGTTTACTTTAAGAAATAAAGTTTAAAGTACAATTTGCTCTGCACTAATGATTTGGCAATAATAACCTGCAGCTTTTATGAAAATGATTTGTGAACTTTTATATACCTCAGAAGAAATCTCATTTTCAATTAAGCCTTGGGAAAAAAATGCGGAAAAAATGGAAGACAACCCTCCATTATTTTCGCAATGCATTAACCGTTTTTCTCCATTTTTTCAAGAAGATGACCATGAAATTGAACTGAAAATGAATATTTTTTCCAGCTATTCAAAAGTTTAAACATTATATTATAATCGACACATGTTAATTTTACGGAAACGTAATCATAAAACCAATTACATCATTAATTATACTTCTAGAAGAATTGGAGATTTACAACTCTGCCATAGGCTAATAATGGCACTCGAGTTTCAATTTCCTTCTAAAATTTAGTGTTTGTTTCTTCTTTTTGTTAATTTATTAGAACTAACAGGGAATTTTTCTTTCATGGATTTTATAAACCGCTTACTTTTACTTTTTTTTTAAATATTGAAATATATATGGGATTTGGTGGAAAATTTTTTATATGATTGGACCAACTCCAAAAAGTACTGGAAATTTTTTTCAGATTTTTTTCATTTATTTATTTTTTTTTACGATTTTTTAAAGGTAACATATCGTTAGCCCAAATTTAAAAATCTGAAAAAATTCTCAAAAATTCTGCATGAAATAACAAAATTTTTGAGCCTAAAGCCAAAGTGGGCCGGGTTTGGCTTCTATTTTTTATCTATAAAAAAACTATTAAAAAATTTAGAAACGAAAGAGGAAAAGTTATCAAATTTTTCTAAAATATTGCTTTCTTCTGCAAGTGCTTTCTTTTCGTAAAAAAAAATGCGATTCATAGAAAATATGTTCACTGTTAAATCAGGCCGGAATCGCAAAACAGAGTTTCTCTCTGAGGAAGCCAAATAATAACGATATAATTTCTTGCGGAAGAATGTTTATGGAAAAAAAAGAGGAGTGCTGTGAAAATTTCAATTTCCATGTTTTTTTATTATTTGTAATACAGCAATTTCTAGAATTATATAACATTCTTATCGAATAGTTTTTCCTATGTCCAAAAAAATACTCATGAATCAGAATTGACAAGCCGCGCTAATCAAAGGATTCCATTGATAATATCAGATGTCAATGATGATAATTTAAAAAGCGATCGCACCTTCGAATACAAAAAAAATTCAAGATCACCGAGTGCAGCTGAGATGAACAAACAATAAAATCAAATTAGATTCTACCGCACAACAAATCTAATTTTGTTATCTGACTCAACCCTGTACTCCACGAGGAATGTTTTTTTTTCGTAATTTTGTGCAACTCGCAGTTTAGAAAAATTTGATAACTTTTCCTCTTTCGTTTCTAAATTTTTTAATAGTTTTTTATAGAAAAAAAAATAGAAGCAAAACCCGGCCCACTTTGGCTTTAGGCTCAAAAATTTTGTTATTTCATGCAGAATTGTTGAGAATTTTTTCAGATTTTTAAATTTGGGCTAACGATATGTTACCTGGAAAAAATCGTAAAAGAAAAAAAAAAAATCTGAAAAAATTTTCCAGTACTTTTTGGAGTTGGTCCAATCATATAAAAAATGTTCGACCAAATCCGAGAGGTCATGGGGCATGGAATGCCCCATATATTCAAATATTTTCCGTGAAATTCAATTATTCAAACTTTTTACAAAGGTTTTTAAATAAAAGTTGCAAAGTCGTGTTTATAATGTATCCACCTTCTCATATACAATAGGACGTAAGCGCTAAATTGCTAGTCGTGCTGTTTATTCATCTAACTTAATCGCGTGCCAAGGAAATGCCGGGGAAAGGAAAAAGAAAAGTGACAAGATTAGGTAACTCTTGTAAAAGATTAACTCCTGCAAGAGTTGCCACAATCTTTTAGAAGAATTATCCAATCTTGTTTCCTGTCTTTTTTTTCTCTCTCTTTTACAAGAGTTAATCTTGTACCTTTTCTTTTTTCTTTATCTGACTTGTAGTTGTTTGGTTAAACTCTTTTTTACACGCTTTTAAATACGTAATAAGTGACTACAATGTAAACAATCGAGAAAAATAGACTTTCTTTTTTTTAGTGTAAAAAAGTTTGTCTTAATTATTGTAAATGAGTTAATATTGTCAGAGATCGCGAAAAAAAAATTAGGCGCACTGTTAAAAATGTTTGTAAATTTACATTACCGGAAATTTTATTCATCAGCTGTTATATTAAATTTAATACACGTGTGTACTAAAATTGCAATATTTTTATATTACATTTTCTAATTTTCATAGGATTTAGTAGAAAGTATTGTAATTTTACTCTTTCATATCAAATTTAATATAACAGTTTCTGTAAAAGATCTTCATTTCCTAGTAATGGAAAATTACACGAAATATTTTCCACAGTTTGAGATTAAAAATATGTTATTTTTAAGCAGCTGTTACTGACTGGCACAAGAAATGCAACAAAGTCGGTCAGAATAGAGATGATAGTGCGAAGATGCGCTATCCAGACAACAGAATCTTTCACGAAGCCATGTGGACCTGGTTCATGTGTTTGTGTTGTGATAAGAGCTACTGTGAAGAGCCATGTGTTTGTACCGTGATACATATTAGCAAATAGACTTAAGATTGCGTACATCATCAGTATTTTGAAATTACATTTCGTTTTCATAAAAATTTCATGCTTTATACGCTGCATTGCCCTTTAAATTAAGACTCGAAACACGTAATCAATATGTGAGTCCATGAATATTACATACGTCGCCTTTCAATTTTGAACCAGTGTTCTAAGCCATTACTTTACGATATTAAGTTTACAGAACAGTTTGTCTTGTAGTTACGAATTTGTAATGATAACCTATAGCGATTATAAAATGATATGTGAACTTTTGAATAGCTTTAAGAAAAATCGAATTTTTAATTAAACTTTGGGAGAAATTGTGAGAATAATGAACAACCACAGGCCTCCATTACTTTAGCAATGCATTAACAGTATTTCTCCATTTTTTCAATAAGATTATCATGAAATTTTATGGGGAATTCATATTTTTTGCCTCTATTCAAAAGTTTACCCATCATATTATAATCACTCCAAATTATTACTATAAAAATATAATTACAAAGCCAATTGTAGCATTAATTTTGTTAAAAAAATGATTAGGGTTTTACAACTTTGGTTGTAAGTCCCCATTAGTTTACGATATAAATTTTACAGAACAGTTTGTCTTGTAGTTACGAATTTGTAATGATAACCTGTGGCGATTATAAAATGATATGTGAACTTTTGAATAGCTTTAAGAAAAATCGAATTTTTAATTAAATTTTGGGAGAAATTGGGAGAATAATGAACAACCACAGGCCTCCATTACTTTAGCAATACATTAACAGTATTTCTACATTTTTTCAATAAGATTATCATGAAATTTTATGGGGTATTCATATTTTTTGCCTCTGTTCAAAAGTTTACCCATCATATTATAATCACTGCAAATTATTAATATAAAAACATAATTACAAAGCACATTATAGCATCAATTTTGTTTAAAAAATAATTAGGGTTTTACAAATCTGTTTTGAACCAAGCCTACGAAAATCAATCCCCAAGATAACTAAGAGGGAACCTCTATAATTTTATATCTGTATCTGTACTGTATCTGTATTTATTTACTGAAAATAAATTTTTATTTTGCTTCCTCATAGTGAAAGCTTTGTCTTCGTAAAAATTTTTTTTTTTCAAGATTTTCATGTTAGGACACTCAGAATGGTCCAAAACATCGAGAAAAGTGGTTTAGAAAAAATATTCGGATGTATGTGTATATGTGTATGTGTGATACGTTTTCACAATTCAAACCGCTGTATCTCGAAAACGGCTTTAACAATCAAGCTGAAATTTGGCACGCTGGTAGAGGAGCAACGCCCCTTCCTATGTATACATTTTCGAAAAAATGGAAAAAAAAAATCCGTTTTTATAAGCGTTTCAATTTTTCGAAAAATGTCTGTATGTTCTCTAGCTTCCGCAATTTTTCAGCTAATGAGCTAAATAGTTCTGGACAAATAGAGAAATAAAAAATGAAGGTAGGTATTGAATTTGAGCGAAATCCATAAAGCGGTTTAGATTTTATAAAATTTTGAATTTTCGAAAAAATGTTGTTTTCGTTCTTATTCAAGTTAAGTTCGACCAAACATGCTCAAATCTTTTGCAAGGTAAAATTAACATCCATTTGTAGTAGATATCGAATTTGGTGAAGATTGGTAAAGTGGTTCAGATTTTATAAGACATTGAATTTTTCAAAAAATCTCGGAATGTTCTCTAGCTGCCACAATTTTTTAGATAATGAGCTTGAACAGTTTTTGACGAATAAAGCAATGAAAAATGACGATCGATATTGAATTTAAGCGACACACATAAAGCGGTTTAGATTTTGTAGAATTTTGAATTTATGCAAATTTTTATTTTCGTACTTCTTTAATTTGTATTCAAAATAAAGATGCAAAGTAGAACTTTGCACATTGCTTCGTCAATGATTTTCATCTTTCGCAAAGCTTCCTCTATGAGGAAGCCAAAAATAAAATAAAGAAACTTCCTCATAGAGACGGCGTTGCGAAATATGAAAATTAATGAGGAAGCAATGTGCAAAGTTCTACTTTGCATTCTTTTTTAATTTAAAAATAATTTTATAAAGGTAATTTTATAGAAAATTATATTTATATTTATCTCTATAATTGATAAAATATAAAAATAAATAAGGAAGCAATGTGCAAAGTTCTACTTTGCATCCTTTTTTAATTTAAAAATAATTATATTTATATTTATCTATAATTTATTTTCACTAAATAAATACAGATACAGTATCAATAAATACTGATGCAGATCGATAGAATTTGCATAGGATTTAATCGTATTTCATCATCTCTATCTATTCGAACTTTGATAAATTTATACAAATTGAATTGTTGTGCATTAATTTTTAAGAATCCAATAGTTTCCATGTACTCACAGGTGTAGCACCTTGATGATCTTTATATTCGAGATCGCCACCGCGGGTTACGATTTTCTGAAGATCCAGTAGCATCTGAACCTCCGTTGAAGCTCTTGTTTCGTCTATTAATTCTTGGGTAACACCACGACTCGCCATTTCTCCTTCGATGCAGTCCAGTGTCTTCTCGTCCTCGCATATATCGTAAGGCATATTACCGTCTGCATTAACAGCCAAAAGATTCGCTCCTCGTGCTATGAGATATCGAACGAGATGCAGATGACCGCACGTTGCTGCCGCATGTAATGGCGTCCACTTTTCGCTGTCTTCCGCGTTGACATTAGCACCGAATTCAACAAGGAGCTTCATCATGTCCTCGTTGTCGTCTATGCAGCATTGGTGAAGAGCGGTCAAGCCGTCTTCGTTGGTTGAATCCGGATTTACACCTTTTTTTAAGAGCCTCCGAACTGTAAACGAAAAATTTGTTAATTAGATTCGCAATCGCACCGAATTTTCGTTTAAAAAAATATTTAGGATTCCTGTACTAATTTACGTCAGTAGCGCAAAGTTCTGGATATTGTACTTTTTCTGTTTTATAGTAAAATAAATTTAAAAAAACCAGCAAATTTTTCCGAAATATTTTTCTTTATTTAAAAAAAACGTAAAAAAAGTTTTAATTCTTATTACAAATATAGAGAACATGGTAGCCGTTTTTTTTCGGAGAAAATTCCCTGACTTTTCCCTGACTAATTCATCATTTTTCCCTGACCGAAATTTTAAGGACATCTACTAAATAATGTATAACGCGAATAAAAAAAATGTATTAGAAACAGATACGTGTTTTTGATAAGTTATTTATTTCTCGATCAACAACGAATAGTACTTTTGAAGATATATTTTCTCTTTCAAAACATAAACGTTCTTTGGAATTATAATGCTTTAAATCCGATTAAATACTGATGTGAAGTGTAATACTTATTTTAGTAATATATAACACTTTCTAAACTTTTTTGTTGAGTGCTTCGATTTGTTCGAATAGATTTATGTTGTAATGTTTATATTAATTTTTATTTGTTTTTTTTTTCTTTTCAAATATTTTTCGGTTGTTTTTTTTTCAAGTCTTTCTTTTATGGATTTTTATTCAGTTATTGAAATTTTGGCAACAATCTACTTTTTCCTTGACTAATTTCGATAATCCCTGACTTTTCCCTGATTCCCTGATCAATTTTTTATTTCCCTGACTTTTCCCGGTTTTCCCTGACCGCGATCACCATGGAGAAATTAGTGAAGGGAAGGGAAGAATTAGTGAATTAGTGAAGAGAAGGGGTGTTTGTATTGACCATATATTTTGTATTTATTTTGAATTTTATTTTGTCTAAGTGCAAATTGGGTATTTTCGTAATAAAAAAACATCTAATTCTGTTGAAAATTCAATCCATATTCTTTTGCCAAAATGGCTTTCAAAAAAAGTTTAAGGGTAGCCACATAAATCATCACCGTATCGTTTTAAGGATGTTCGACTTTTTCACACTAGTCAAATAAGTGCTAAATTTTTGTAATTGTTTCATTACAGTTTAATGCATTAAATAAAAATAGTAGAGAGTAGTTTGAATTGAAGCATGTATACTTAACCCAGAGAAAGATTAATAGTGCCAGATTTGCATACAGATTAACGAATTAACGTTACTTTCCAATGGGATGCATTTTCGTTCAGTTTATTCCAAGAATAATCTATAATTTTTTGCCAATTTTGACGAGTGATGGCTCATTCTCTTTCTTGAAAGATGCTCTACAAATTGACCGGCTGGATATTTGATATTATTGATCGTTTAATAATTATAGCCTGTTGTTTAACAAAAATCAAAATACTTTCATAAACAAATAGCTATAATTATTAAACGATCAATAATATCAAATATCCAGCCGGTCAATTTGTAGAGCATCTTTTAAAAAAGAGAATAAGCCATCACTCATCAAAATTGGCAAAAAATTATAGATTATTCTTGGAAAAAACTGAACGAAAATGTATCCCATCGGAAAGTAACGTTAATTGGTTAATCTTTATGCAAATCCGTCACTATTAATTTTCCTCTCGGTTAAGTATACATGCTTCAATTAAAACTACTCTCTAATATTTTTATTTAATGCATCAAACTTTAATGAAACAATTACAAAAATTTATCACTGGTTTGACTAGTGTGAAACAGTCGAACATCCTTAAAAGGTGCACGTAGTGAAAAAATCGAGGGCACATCTTCAGCTATTTTCACTTCTTTATAAGGTGATAGACTCCGAAGTAAACAGAGAAATCGATTGCAAGAAAAACCAATACATGGCATCACTAGATGCATCAGTGAATTTGTGAGAATAGTGCGAAAGAGCGAACACGTTGAAATCAACGAAACGTAATAATAACGAGCGAAATGTATAAAAAGAATCACTAATGAGGCTTCATTTTTATAACCATAATTATTATTTCTGGAAAAGAAACAGAGTAGAATTATAGAAAGAGTTTTATCATACATAAAAACGTAATAAAAGGAAATAAAAAGTTTACTGTAATAAACAATTTTCTTGTAAATTTACACGTATAATAAAAAATAAAAAAATAAAAAATAGTACGAATTTTGTAATTACAATAAGTATTTTGTTTCAATAATTTTTTTGTTAATCTTTCACATCTATTCTAAATAAGTCGCAAAATGTGAATAAATAAAAAAAAATTTCTGCTGAAGTTTTACTCAAATTTAAAAAAAAAAAAAAAAAAAAAAAAAAAAAAAAAAAAAAAAAAAAAAACTAGTCATCGAAAATATATCAGTAAATGCCAAAACATTTTGAAATAATGCTTGCAATTGCTTTTAAGAACTTTCATGATGCCTTATTCAAATTTATTAAAATTTTATAGGATATGAGCATCATAAAGTAAGATTAATCCTCACCCTCGTCAATGTCGTTTCTGGCTGCAGCCTCCAGAAGCATAACACTGTCGTTGAAGAATATGTGACGTTTGTTGCTTGTACTTCTCTGCTGATGACGTAGCCACTCCTTTTCCCTCTGGCGCCAGACCTTAAGTTGTTGGAGTCGGCGATGACGAGCAAGATGAAGCCTCTCTTGCGTCGTCAGCCTCTCGACGTGCACCATTTCCGCGACCAAATCCGCGTGTTCCATTGCTAGGTGTTTGTAGTTCTTGCAGCTGTATTTTCCTTTTGAAAAAGACCATTTTAGAATTACCAAAAAAAATTCAATTAAATATATACAAAAAGAAAAAAAAATTATAATTTTTTCCAAATTAAAAAAAAATTTAATTAAATATATACAAAATGGAAAAAAAATATTATAAATTTTTCCAAATTAAATATATACAAACTGGAAACAAACATATTATTAATTTTTCCAAATTTCAAAAAAAAATTTAATTAAATATATACAAAATGGAAAAAAAAAAATTATAATTTTTTCCAAATTAAAAAAAAATCAATTATATATGTACAAAATGGAAAATTTTTTTTTTAAATTTTTACAAATTAAAAACAAAATTCAATTAAATGTATATAAAATGGGAAAAAAAAATTATAAATTTTTGCAAATTTCAACAACAATTTAATTAAATATATACAAACTGGAAAAAAAAAATTATAAATTTTTCCAAATTTCAAAAACAAATTTAATTAAATATATACAACATGGAAAAGAAAGATTATAAATTTTTCCCAATAAAAAAAAATTTAATTAAATATATACAAAATGGAAAAAAAATATTATAATTTTTTCCAAATTAAAAAAATTCAATTAAATATATACAAAATGGAAAAAAAATATTGTAAATTTTTCCAACTTTAAAAAAAAAATTTAATGAAATATATACAAAATGGAAAAGAAATATTATAATTTTTTCCAAATTAAAATAAAATTCAATGCAATATATACAAAATGGAAAAAAAATATTATAATTTTTTACAAATTAAAAAAAATCAATTAAATATATACAAAATGGGAAAAAAATATTATAAATTTTTCCAAATAAAAAAAAAAATTTAATTAAATATATACAAAATGGAAAAAAAATATTATAATTTTTTCGAAACATGGATTTTTGTAGCGGGTATTTTAGTAGAAAAAAATATATATATATCCTCCTTCGAGCAGCAGTACAATTAAATTTTAAGTTTTTGGAAAAAAAAATCGTCAATCAAAAAATGTTTTTTATTGAAAAAATCGTGACTAATGATAACAAAAAAATTACCTCTTTTTCTCAAATTCCATGTGCGCATCTTGATACACTTAACAACTTTAAAATACAAGCAGGAGATCATATTGAAAAGAAAATTTTCTCGACCTGTTCGATCAGCATACATGCATGCAATGATCCATAAATGATCTAACATACGCGATACATGTGCGACATGGGCGCCGGACAATATTTGCACAAATGCTCCCTCGCATCAATCGACATTTTTTACTCTCTACTTTGTAAATTTTAATCGAAAAGTCTTGCAAATTGACTTGGATTTTTTTTCGAAAGTGAATGAATAACAAATTTGGGAAAATTATTTATTGTGATGGGGACAAATGGGGTAAAAACAAATAGGGCCAAGTGAGAGGATATGTCCATTTTTTTCTATTTATGGTTTATTACTAGACTTACAAAGCGTTTTAAGGGTCACCGTAAAAAAAAAACAAAAAAATGCAAAACCAAAAAAAGTTTTGGATTTTTTAATTATTATAAAAGTGATATTGTTTGCACAGGAAAAACGGCTTACAATAAAACCTTTTACAATGCTTCTTCATTATTACCCAGATTTTACACAACTATCTTTAAGGGGGTTTAAGGTGTTCACTTTTCATTATTGGAAAGAAATCGAATGTCGTAAAACTTTAATGGCTCCGCCGATTTTAATTAAGTTCACCGCAATAGTCGGTTAGTACCTGATCCACTTTCGTGCTGAGTTTCAGTTCAATACATTAAGCCTTTCCCGACTTATAATGGATTAAGCCAAAGTGAGAAAATTTGGAAAAAATTTTACAATTTTTTAACCACTTTGTCGATTCTGCCAAAATGCAATACCGATCAACCTTGGTACTAATTCGAATTTTGGAGAAATTTTCAGAAAGGTAACTTGTAATTTGTGGGACTTAGCGAGTTTACGAGGTTTCGCATTAAAAAATAAATAAAACTGTGATAAAATATGAAGGACCCGATCAATTTTAATTAAATTTATCATGATGCAAGGGTATCAACTGTTTCACTTGCGTACAAAGTTTTAGTTCAATACTTCAAGTGGTTCTCGAGATGAAATTTTTACAACATAAATTAAAAAAAAAAGAAACCCGTGAAATAAATAATTAAATAAAAAAATGTAGGGTAATTTACATCACGAATCTTTTATAGAAATATAGAAAAAATTTTTTTCGAGATTTTCATGTCATGACACTTAGAATGGTCTAAAAAACGCCGAGAAAAGTGGTTTAGAAAAAATGTCTGTATGTGTGTGTGTGTGTGTGTGTGTGTGTGTGTCAAAGTTGAGCAAAATTGTAATGGAGAATTACAAAATACAAATTACTGGAAGTAATTGTATTTAATTTGAAATCCAATACAATTACAAAATGTAATTGTAATGTAAATTGTAATTAAATACAATTACAAAATGTAATTGTATTTAATTTGAAATCCAATACAATTACAAAATGTAATTGTATTTAATTTGAAATCCAATACAATTACAAAATGTAATTGTATTTAATTTGAAATCCAATACAATTACAAAATGTAATTGTATTTAATTTGGAATCCAATACAATTACAAAATGTAATTGTATTTAATTTCAAATCAAATACAATTACAAAATGTAATTGTATTTATTTTGAAATCCAATACAATTACAAAATGTAATTGTATTTAATTTAAAATCCAATACAATTACAAAATGTAATTGTATTTAATTTGAAATCCAATACAATTACAAAATGTAATTGTATTTTGTAAATACAAAATACAATACATTTTGTAAATATGTAATGTAAATACAATACTTTCAGTAAATACAATTACTGAAAGTAATTGTATTTAATTTGAAATCCAATACAATTACAGAAAGTAATTGTATTTAATTTGAAATCCAATACAATTACTAAAAGTAATTGTATTTAATTTGAAATCCAATACAATTACTGAAAGTAATTGTATTTAATTTGAAATCCAGTACAATTACTGAAAGTAATTGTATTTAATTTGAAATCCAATACAACTACTGAAAGTAATTGTATTTAATTTGAAATCCAATACAATTATTGAAAGTAATTGTATTTAATTTGAAATCCAATACAATTACTCAAAGTAATTGTAATTAAAGCAGTAATTTTTGAACTAAGTAATTCTTGCTGCCCAACTCTGGTGTGTGTGTATGTGCACAATTTTTTGTTAGCACGATAACCGTCGCAATTTTTAAGATATCGGGCTCAAATTGGAACCACGAGTAAACTGTCGTTAAACAAGGTATGGGATTGAATTTGGAGTTAATCCATCAAGGTGTTCAAAATTTATGGCATTTTGAATTTTTTGGAGAATGTCAGCTCTAACTCCCGCAATTTTTATGATATCCGGCTCAAACTTGGAGAAGTGGACTGTTATCAAATAGTGTTTGGGATTAAATTTGGTGTCAATTCGTTAAGGGGTTCACAATTTATGGCATGTTTTAATTTTTTGACATTTTTTGTTCGTGCTCGAACTTTCGCAATTTTTAAGATATCGGGCTCAAATTTGGTCCACAAGTGGACTGTTATTAAATAAAGTTTGGGAGTGAATTTGACGTCAATCCGTTAAGGGGTTTAAAATTTATGGCATTTTTAATTTTTTGTTCGTGCTCTAACTTTCGCAATTTTTAAGATATCGGGCTCAAATTTGATCCACAAGTAGAGTGTGGGTAAACTAAGCATCAGTTCGAATCTGGCGAGAATCTGTCAAGGGGTTCAAAACTAATGACATTAAAAATTTTTTTAAACAAGGCTGCAAAGTAGAACTTTGCAAATTGCTTCCTCATTATTGTTGGATTTTTACAAATCTTCGTCTATGAGGAAGCCAAAATAGATTAACATGCTTCCTCATAGAGGTAGATTTGTAAAAATCCAACAAAAATAATGGGGAAGCAATTTGCAAATTTCTGCTTTTTTCAGTCCCTTTTCGTTGATTAATTGAATAATTCATCGATATTTTTAAATTTCGAGAAATTTTCAGAATTTCAAGGTCTTCCTAACTTTCACTATTTTAATATCAATATTATAATTAATGGAAATTTGGTTGTCTGTTTTTGAGGACAACAAGCCCAACTTATTTTCTAAATATAAAAAAACTATGTATAGACATATAATTGTTTGTTTAACAATTATATGACTAATTATAAGCATGTTAATCTATTTTGGCTTCCTCATAGAGGTAGATTTGTAAAAATCCAACAATAATGAGGAAGCAATTTGCAAAGTTCTACTTTTTTTTTCTCAATCCGTTTTCGTTGATTAATTGAATAATTAATTGATATTATTTTGAGCGTTTTACTTTTAAATTTCGAGACATTTTCAGAATTTCAAGGTTTTCCTAACTTTCACTATTTTAATATCAATATTATAATTAATGGAAATTTGGTTGTCTGTTTTTGAGTCCAATTTATTTTCTAAATATAAAAAACTATATATAGCCATATAATTGTTTGTTTAACAATTAAAAAATTTAGTTGTAAATATTTCTGTCCAATCCAATGTTGTAATGTATTTTTTAGATTTTTAGATGCAAATCAAAGTGAAGACAAATTGTAAAAATTACAGAGAAAATGTAAAATACAATTTGTGACTTGGACAATATGTTGAGATAATCATGAACTTTTAAATTACAAATCTATTTATATCCTTCATTGAAGAGTGGATTAAATTTCTCAACAGCTGATAAGAAAATTTGATTGGATCTCTCACCAGTTTTATTATAATGCACTGAATTAATTCATTTAGAATGTACTGAATGAATCTTTTCACCATTATTTGATCACTGATACCTTTTTGTCACTTCACAATAATCACAATAATCTGGTCATTCAATTAAAAAATTCCATTAAGAAAAATCTGGTTATTTAATTTTTGAATTTCATAAAAAAAATAATCTGTTTATTTCATTTTAAAAATGCATTAAAAAAACTTGTGAAACTTATACTGTTTTAAAGAAGAAACAAAAGTCTAACAATACAAGAAGATAAGCGCCTAAAAAATGGTTTATACTGTAATGATTTTATATTTATTTTCTCTGAAACTAATGTTAATTTGTATAAGTTTAATTTAATAGAAGTAATATTAACTTTCCTTTGATGACATTTCTAAGATGACAAAAAAAATAATAAATCCGTCTTTTAAGATTTGTGAGTATAATTGAAATCAATTCTCAATTTCGAGTTATAATTGACAGACAAATTGATGTAATAAAATAACGTATAAATAACATACAATACAACGATCACAGGAACATTTACATTTATGGAAATTGGCATCACAAAAAAAATAATATATAAATATAATGAATTTATGAGTCAATATATTTAATATCAAAGAGATCGTATTTATATTCTCGTCCTAACATCAGTAATAAGGCACAAAATATCGTTTTTCATTGAAATATTTATAAAGTCTTACATACTAAATCATACATACAATCACACACATGAAAAAGATATGTCCACAATACGTTAAGGACTTTGTCAAAATATAACATCAAATATTGATGTATGTTGAATGATATTTCTGATACACGTCAAATTTGATCATGAAGTACTTATCTTAAAAAATGGATAATTGTTGCGCAATTTCGTAGATGTCTTGATATCCTGGCCAGGAACTATTTGTTATAAGATGACAAATACTTTTTTTTAAGATATAATATTATATTGGATATAAATCAAGATAGTACAGTAATATAACGACGTGTTGTCTCGGCGATCGCCTGAGAGTTTCTGGTGTAAGCACAGGCAATGGAATATATTTGTCAGAACTAGTGATTTGTCTTTGTATTTGGATCAAAGATTTGAGATTGTATTCAATTTGATCACAAAGTGAATAGAATTCTTCGATAGTCTTGTTGAATTCTTCTTCAAGCGGGTCTGGACCCTTGAAGGTTCCCATATCCATTTTACTATTGCGTTCAACAGTTGCTGCGGCTGCTAATACAAGCTTGATCAACGTTTCTTTATTACAGTACAGTTTAGTACAGTAATATAACGACGTGTTGTCTCGGCAATCGCCTGAGAGTTTCTGGTGTAAGCACAGGCAATGGAATATATTTGTCAGAACTAGTGCTTTGTCTTTGTATTTGGATCAAAGATTTGAGATTGTATTCAATTTGATCACAAAGTGAATAGAATTCTTCGATAGTCTTGTTGAATTCTTCTTCAAGCGGGTCTGGACCCTTGAAGGTTCCCATATCCATTTTACTATTGCGTTCAACAGTTGCTGCGGCTGCTAATACAAGCTTGATCAACGTTTCTTTGAGTGGGCCGATCAGAGTTTTAATAGCGGCATATAACTTTGTTGTAATAGTCTGCAAATCCTCATCTTTGTATTTCTGTTGAGGCTGCTGCTGCGGCTGCTTAATTTGTTGTGGCTGTTGGCCTTCCCGCTGTACTTCTGTTCACTTAGAGTCGAACGGGCGTCTGTGCACGCAGTTATAGAACAATTCGGAATCTTTACACAGCCGTATGGTTTCCGCGCATCAGTACGACAACCAAAACGAGCCCTGGACTCAACAGAAGAAGGCGAAGACAATTCAGAATCAAGCTGTCTTTGCCATAAATATTCCGCCGAATCAACAAGCTGCCGGAGACTTGCCAATGAGTCCCATGGTTCGGCCAGCTAATTCTCAGATACCTCAAGGCCAACAAATGATGGCACAACAAGGCCAGCAGCAAGAAGAATTCAACAAGATCCGCTTGAAGAAGAATTCAACAAGACTATCGAAGAATTCTATTCACTTTGTGATCAAATTGAATACAATCTCAAATCTTTGATCCAAATACAAAGACAAAGCACTAGTTCTGACAAATATATTCCATTGCCTGTGCTTACACCAGAAACTCTCAGGCGATCGCCGAGACAACACGTCGTTATATTACTGTACTAAACTGTACTGTAATAAAGAAACGTTGATCAAGCTTGTATTAGCAGCCGCAGCAACTGTTGAACGCAATAGTAAAATGGATATGGGAACCTTCAAGGGTCCAGACCCGCTTGAAGAAGAATTCAACAAGACTATCGAAGAATTCTATTCACTTTGTGATCAAATTGAATACAATCTCAAATCTTTGATCCAAATACAAAGACAAAGCACTAGTTCTGACAAATATATTCCATTGCCTGTGCTTACACCAGAAACTCTCAGGCGATCGCCGAGACAACACGTCGTTATATTACTGTACTATCTTGATTTATATCCAATATAATATTATATCTTAAAAAAAAGTATTTGTCATCTTATAACAAATAGTTCCTGGCCAGGATATCAAGACATCTACGAAATTGCGCAACAATTATCCATTTTTTAAGATAAGTACTTCATGATCAAATTTGACGTGTATCAGAAATATCATTCAACATACATCAATATTTGATGTTATATTTTGACAAAGTCCTTAACGTATTGTGGACATATCTTTTTCATGTGTGTGATTGTATGTATGATTTAGTATGTAAGACTTTATAAATATTTCAATGAAAAACGATATTTTGTGCCTTATTACTGATGTTAGGACGAGAATATAAATACGATCTCTTTGATATTAAATATATTGACTCATAAATTCATTATATTTATATATTATTTTTTTTGTGATGCCAATTTCCATAAATGTAAATGTTCCTGTGATCGTTGTATTGTATGTTATTTATACGTTATTTTATTACATCAATTTGTCTGTCAATTATAACTCGAAATTGAGAATTGATTTCAATTATACTCACAAATCTTAAAAGACGGATTTATTATTTTTTTTGTCATCTTAGAAATGTCATCAAAGGAAAGTTAATATTACTTTTATTAAATTAAACTTATACAAATTAACATTAGTTTCAGAGAAAATAAATATAAAATCATTACAATACATTGTAAAAAAAATCTACTTGAAATTTAATGTAATTTTAGTGGAAGTTTTTATGCATAAACTAGTATATTAAATTTAATATACAAGTGTAATGTAAAATTAATGAATGGCACAGCAAATTCAATAATTCACTTTAATTTCACAGTAAAATTACTTGAATTTTAATAATTTGTTTTAATTTTACTGAAAAAGTACATAAATTTTATACCACAATTGTATATTAAATTTCAATGACGAGTTTATGCATAAAAACTTCCAGTCTTTTCTAACAGTGTAATACAACATTTGAATGTTTATCGCATACAGTTTAATTAAACATAGAAAATATATTTTCCACTTAATCACAAATCTATGCACCACTCTAAAATTTGTCTATGTAAATCAAAAACAGGACTTGAAAATTTAGACCAAATATGTAAATTATTCTTTGCAACTCGTGCAACAAAACCAAATAGTCACAAATATAAAAAATATATCAACAGAATACAAGATAAGCATCTAAAAAATGGTTTATACACTAAATAAAATCTACTTGAAATTTAATGTAATTTTACTGGAAGTTTTTATGCGTAAACTAGTATATTAAATTTAATATACAAGTGTAATGTAAAATTAATGTATGGTACAGCAAATTCAATAATTCACTTGAATTTCACAGTACAATTACTTGAATTTTAATAATTTGTTTTAGTTTTACTGAAAAAGTACATAAATTTTATACCACAATTGTATATTAAATTTCAATGACGAGTTTATGCATACTTCCAGTCTTTTCTAACAGTGTAATACAACATTTGGATGTTAATCGCAAACAGTTTAATTAAACATAGAAAATCTATTTTCCACTTAATCACAAATCTATGCGCCACTCTAAAATTTGTCTATGTAAATCAAAAACAGGACTTGAAAATAGCCCAAAAATGTAAATTATTCTTTGTAACCCATACAACAAAACCAAATAGTCACAAATATAAAAAATATATCAACAGAATACAAGATAAGCGCCTAAAAAATGGTTTATAAACTAAATAAAATCTACTTGAAATTTAATGTAATTTTACTTCCAGTTTTTATGCATAAACTAGTATATTAATTTTAATATACAAGTGTAATGTAAAATTAATGTATGGCACAGCAAATTCAATAATTTACTTGAATTTTACAGTAAAATTACTTGAATTTTAATAATTTGTTTTAATTTTACTGAAAAAGTATATAAATTTTATACCACAATTGTTGTATATTAAATTTTGATGACAAGTTTATGCATAAAAACTTCCAGTCTTTTCTAACAGTGTAATACAACATTTGGATGTTTATCCCATACAGTTTAATTAAACATAGAAAATATATTTTCCACTTAATCACAAATCTATGCGCCACTCTAAAATTTTTCTATGTAAATCAAAAACAGGACTTGAAAATAGACCAAAAATGTAAATTATTCTTTGTAACTCATGCAACAAAACCAAATAGTCACAAATATAAATTCACGAAAACAAAGCTTCCTCTATGAGGAAGCAAAAATATATCAACAGAATACAAGATAAGCGCCTAAAAAATGGTTTATACACTAAATAAAATCTACTTGAAATTTAATGTAATTTTACTTCCAGTTTTTATGCATAAACTAGTATATTAAATTTAATATACAAGTGTAATATAAAATTAATGTATGGCACAGCAAATTCAATAATTTACTTGAATTTTACAGTAAAATTACTTGAATTTTAATAATTTGTTTTAATTTTACTGAAAAAGTACATAAATTTTATACCACAATTGTATATTAAATTTCAATGGCGAGTTTATGCATAAAAACTTCCAGTCTTTTCTAACAGTGTAATACAACATTTGGATGTTTATCGCATACAGTTTAATTAAACATGAAAAATCTATTTTCCATTTAATCACAAATCTATGCACCACTCTAAAATTTGTCTATGTAAATCAAAAACAGGTCTTGAAAATAGACCAAAAATGAAAATTATTCTTTGTAATCCATGCAACAAAGCCAAATAGTCACAAATATAAAAATTATATCAACAGATTACATCTATTTACATTCACTAAAAAAAAGGCCTAAGCAAATTATTTATGAGTTCATAATAAAAATTGATTGTATCTTTGTACCAGAAACAGTTTTAAGAATATATCAGTATATTATTTCATACAAAACTCTTTTTTTAAACAATTTATTTTTGTAACAAAAAAATTCCCTCATTCATCCAATACAGTTTTATTTTACAAAGTAAACACATCTTCTATTTTTTCACAATCCTATGCTGAACAAATATTCCCCTAATGCATGTAAATCAAGTAGAAAAACTAAAAGATTATACCAAAAATATAAAAACACTATTTTCTAATCATGCTACAAAAATACGTAGTCATAAGCATGAAAATGATATCAGTAAATTACGTCTATTTATATCTCTGAACAAGGCCATATTATCGTATCAGGATATTAGAATGGCTTAATCAAATTGTTCAAGAGTTGATAACAAAATTTGATTGAATCTTTCCACCAGAAAAATCTTCTTAAACGGTTGATTCGTTTTTCCCAGTAATATGTACCTTTCTGCGTAGCTCCTTTACCAGCGAGTCTGGTAATTCTTTTAGGATCGATTTGCAATCTGCTCTTCATTTTTGCAGACCAACCGACAGTGGTACACGAGTGAAATAAAATGCAAAAATACCCGTTACGAGAAACAAGATTTTTGACAAGTCGCTCAATTTATCGTTTCAACTACTATGGGTTAACGGTGAGAACGTAGTGTCTAATCTTTGGAGAATGTGTACCGACAACAGTGCCCAAGTATCACCAAAGAGAAACGCACACATTTGTACACCTTAAGCCTCTTCTATCAGCATATATTTTATGACACGGAGATAATTCATGAAAAACAAGTAGCCTTGCCAGTCAAGTTCCACCGGAGCATGAAATATTTCTCGTATCGAATAACATTTGCTGCCAAAAAAAAATTCATGCAAACTGGATCCAATTTTCTGTCCTCAAATCCATATTCCACCCTAGAATCAACAATTTTTCCATAATCTAAACGAGAAAAAAATCCATCGTCGCAATAGCGTACGACTAAATAATAAATTATCCTGTTGGAAAATTGTTTACGGCTCGAACCTTTTTGCTTACATAATCTTGTATCTAGGAAGTATTATTATCAGAGCTTATCGCTTAACTGGGATACGGTAGTGTGAAATTTTTCTACACAAGTATCAACTTCCATATATAACACATACACATATTCATATAAATATATATATATATATATATACACACAGGTCTTAATGTTCCAACAAAACAGGTTTAATTAGCCAGTAGAATAGTACGATTTCACGTGAAAGTGGCAAATAAGTAGTCGACAATACTAACTATGAGAACCATAAGTCCATTGAAGCTTACGAAAAAAAAAAAACACCATCAATACCGAAACAACGTGTATCATTCATACGTGCAAAAAAAAAAAAAAGCAAGCAAATAAAAACAACAACAAAAATCATTAGTCCGAGTCAACAATGGAAGGGAAAAGTGGAAGGTAAAAAAAAGGGGGGGAGGGGCCAAGAGAAAGCAGTTAAGTCGCGAGGACATCTGGAATGATAAGAGAAAATTGACACTAAAGTACTCACGTCAAATCCGAATGACCCCGTATCCTCGGGACACATCACATATACACACACACACAAAAAACGATCGCGAATTTCGCGCAATAACCGGAAGTAAATGTGAAGAATGGTCCTCCTCGATTATTTAAAGTTGCGTGTGTCTTTCGGAAAGGATCGAAATGTGTGGTGTAGATTGTTTAGTTTTAATAATACGCTGGCATCAGCGATCACTGCTGATGGTACGATCGGCTATCGTAAAGATTTTACCGTTTTCCGGCTGACGTTTTCCGAATGTGCGGCATTGCGTTAAGCAGCCCTCCGCACATACGTACGTATTAGAGAGAATAATACACACACACACGCACACGCACACACACGATCGTTAACAGCGAGTGTTAATCGCGATACGCGAACTAGTCGCCCCGTGCCGTGCAGGTAACATCGGGGAAGGCTTCGGAATGCCAACGCACACGGGACATAGGTTTACCTGTCGGCGGCCATTTTTCAACTACCTGTAGGCAAGACACACAACGCGGCGGCAGGCAACACACGGCAACGATATGTATAAGTATTATTCACTTGCGCGCGCCACCCTTCACCGCGCATTTTTCTCTTCACTGTTTTAACGTGCGTTAATTGTTGGAGAGATAAAAAAAAAAAACGTTTCTACGTTTCGCGTTTTAAAGTGATGATTATTATGGTTTTTGGTTTGGTGTTGATTAGCGATTTATTTGGCGTCTGGATCACATTTTATGCGTTTATCGTTTGTGGCGCATTTATATCGCAGCACGTGACTCTGAAATTCCTTCTCATTCTTTCGGCTCGGTTGATTGCTGATTTTTATTGATATCGTTTTTATCAAGATTTAATTGAAATGTAGAGTGAATGCACCAGTAATTGAGCACCGGTGAATGACCAATAGCGAGTTGAAAGGTCATGAAAAAGTCGGCTCAAGGTCAAATTTAAACCCTTTCAACACCCTTTGTTGAATTAAAATGGGTAAACCTTGATAAAAATATATTATAGAGATTGATAGAGATCGATACAATTTGGATCGATTCGGACTTTGATCAATTTATACAAATTGAATCGCTGTTATTAGTTTGTTTTAGTTTTCGTTTTCTATTGGTTATCGGGATGTGTGGTACACTAACGGATTTATAATATTTGATAATTTTATTTAAACTGATTTTTAAAATAAATTCTTAGAGCTCTTATTATCCGAAATCAATGCTCTTATTAGTATTTTGATATGCTTGATTATTTATTAGATTTTTCTCGTATCGCGACCCGCGTAGAAAAAAAGAATCTTGTGAAGAATCTTTTAAAGAATCTTAAAAAAAGTCTTGAAAGAATCTTGAAAAGAATCACGTATAGGATCCGGAGCAAGATTCTTTCCAGGATTCTTTTCAAGATTCTTTCTATCCGAAAACGTTCTGAGAATCTTACAAAGAATCTTGAAAAGCGTCTTTAAGGACGATCGGTGACGACTGTCGAAGTCAAATCAGAGATAAATTTTTGTAATCGTTTCTGTAAAGTTTAATGCATTAAATAATAGCTGTGGAGGGTGATTTGTATTGAAGCATGTAGACTTAATCCAGAGAAAGATTAAGGTAGCTATGTCAGTACGCCTGAGTCATAGATACTAGCAACTATCGTCATCGAAGAATAAAATTATTCATTCTTTCTGCATATTCCACAATTACATTCTAAAATAAAAAAGTTTCATTCAATCATATTACGAAATTATTTTCACGTGCGTAATTAATTTAATTATGTTATTAAAACTAATTTGACTTATGTCTTAACTCGGCCGCCATTGGCTCTGTAAGCACACGACACATCGTGGCAACACCGTAATATCGACCGACTGTTCGACCGGCATCGTAAGTTACCGACCTGAAACGAGGTTAGGTTTGCAAAGTTTGTTTGGCGAATCTGCTCTGTCATGTCGAATTCTCCAAAAGAAAGACACGACGTTAGAGCGGATCGCGGAAAATAAACGGCCAATTCATTACGCGTAAAAGAAAAGCGTGGTTCGACAACATTCAAGCAACAAAAAAGCCAGATACAGTGAAGAATCGACGCAAATCAAATTTGATCAACAAATGAAAAATTCAAGAGTATCGATAGGTTGAAAAGTTCGATTTCAGTTAATTACGTCGAATTTAGGATGCGAGCGATCATTTTCATTCATTTTCATTGCAGAACACTACGAGTATATACCGACCGATGGTAACTGTCGCGTATATAATTGATGTGCAGCGTTGCCAAACTTCGCCGCCATCTTGAACAGCTGGTAGAGATTGTGTTTGCACAACGCAATTTCTTGCAATTAACTTACAATAATTCGCTGAAATGTCCGGTGACTACTACTTTTTATGGTCGCATCGGTTACTTTAAGATCTAACGAAAACGTAGAGCTGTTTAGATGTTTTATATTTCATTTCTGAGATGCTTTTTTCTCTGTTCAAAAGTCAATTTTTTATACTTCTCCATAAAACGCCATGTATAAAACTCTGTTTTAAAAAGTTATTTACTTAATTAAATATCCGGTAACGTATGTCGTAATTCCTCACAAATAAAAGATGAATACTCAGACTACAAGATATAAAGAATTCGGACGTATCTAACGTGTTTGCATTCGCGTTATAACTACCTTAATAGTGACGGATTTGCATAAATATTAACTGATTAACGTTTCTTTCCAATGGGATACATTTTCGTTCAGTTTTTTTCAAGTATAATCTGTAATTCTTGGCCGATTTGAATGAGTGACAGCTCATTCTCTACCTTAAAAGATACTCTACGAATTGACCGCCTAGATATTTCATAGTGTTAATTGTTTAATAATTCTAGACTGTTGTTTAACAGAAGTTAAAATACTTTCATAAACAAGAGGCTATAATTACAAAACGATGAACACTATGAAATATCTAGGAGGTCAATTCGTAGAGTATCTTTTAAGAAAAACAATGAGCTATCGTTCATAAAAATCGGCAAAGAATTAAAGATAATACTTGGAAAAAACTGAACGAAAATATATCACACTGAAAAGAAACGTTAATCAGTTAATCTTTATGCAAATCCGTGACTATTAATCTTTCTCTGGATTAAGTCTACATGCTTCAATACAAATCACCCTCCACTGTTATTATTTAATGCATTAAACTTTAAAGAATTGATCGCGAAAATTTATCTCTGATTTGACTTTGGGAGTGGCCACCGATCCTCCTTAATGGACGGAATCTTTTCACGATTCTCTTAAAGATGCTTTTCAAGGTTCTTTCGAAGATTCTTTGTACGATTCTCAGAACGCTTTCGGATAGAAAGAATCTTGAAAAGAATCCTGGAAAGAATCTTGCTCCGGATCCTATACGTGATTCTTTTCAAGATCCTTTTAAAGATTCTTTAAAAGATTCTTCACAAGATTCTTTTTTTCTACGCGGGGAAGTACTCAAATACGGATAAAATAAAATTTTCGGTAAGGAATGTATACGTGAAGCATTCTTAAAGAGTTAATTAACATAAATAATTTAGTAAGAAAGATGCTAGAAAACTGCTCATTTTACTGTTGTTACTCATAAGTACGTGAAGCGGTTTATATATTATTGATGTATATTATCTTACAAGAACGAGTTTGGATGGAATAGTTCGGCAGTCTATCAGAGATCATGAAGGTTAAGCAGCTTGGGCCGCGGTCACTACAAAGATGGGTGACCAGAAAAAAAACGTAATTATCCGGTCGATTTCTTTTTTTTTTTTTGCTTGGAATAGTACATCATGGGTATAATACGTAGAATCGTATATTTTTATTATTAAATTAAATACAAAAATTATATTATTTATAATAATATTATAGGATATGGACGAAACATATAGGATTTCGATCGTAAATTTATGATAGTACATCGTACATTCACGAACCAAAGTCCGTATTCGGAACGATAGAATTTTTTATAATCGTTTTCTATCATTTATTTTTACCAGCGAAATATGCTGCTTTTGGAGGTTTATACAAGGGTCTAAGAACCTCATCTCACTCTGTACAACCTAATTGGAGAGTCAAACATAAGAATTTCAGTCTTCAGTAAACTTTGTTTATTACTCCATTCGGGTAATATCTGCCATTTTCGGAGGTTTTAACGAGTGTCAAAGGAATGGAAGAATCTCCGTTTACCTCGCGGTCTGCTACATTTAGATTCTGACGGGGTGCGTTCCGAATGACGAGGTGTTTTGTTGATCGATGCGCATGCGCAATAATCTCCGTCAAGATTTACGGTGAAGTTTAAGAATTATAGTACAAGTTGAAGATAGGGGAGACACTTTGTTCGTTTCTATTAATTCCAAAGTATCGGAATTTCGATTTCTCACGGATTAGTCATTTATAAAGTATTGACATTTTTTATCCCCACCTCACGATCGGACAACAACTTTTTGCCGTACCTCGCGAGTAGGGTGAATAGTTGTCGTCCGATCAGGAGACGAGGATAATATTTGAATTCTTTACAAATAGGCAAATCCATGAGAAATCTAATTATTCATACTTCAGTACCAGTATAAATAAAACAATTGTTTTTTTATGTTTCCACTTTTATTATACTTCTTAAAGTTCACCGTAAATCTCGGCAAAAACCATTGCGCATGCGCATCGAACAACAAAACACCTCGTCAGTCGGAACGCAGCCAAAAGGGTCTAATTTTCAACTCGGGTGACGTCTTGACTGAATGTTAGATTTTTAATTTGTCTATTTTTAACTATCTACTGTGATTATATTGTGATTAAAAGTGTAGGTTAGATTGACCCGGTAATTCACTGGTGTTTTTGGCTTTTTGGCTTTTAGTATATACTTTCCCATAAAAATATTATATTTTTTTGATCGTATCACATAATTCGACATTCTGATCAACCGTTACAATTTTTGCGGACAGTGTGGAAATAGTACATTTTACAGAAACCCATGATAAACAAATCGTTCTGCTTAAACTCTACCCTAGTACATTTCGATACGAGGGCGAAATAGTGCGTTATGCTACAAGGGCAGAAAGTTCGTGACTTTCAGCGTGTAAGGTTTGCAACACGAACAGGAGGTGAAAATATTGAATATTAATTAATAATAAATAATGAACATTAAATAATCGAATTTCGCCCACTTCAGCGGGAAGAAAAGCATAGGGGTGGGCAGAAAAGTGGCTGCAGCGGACAGAAAAGTACTTTTCTGCACGTGGTACGAATGAAAACGCAGCGAAAGGAAAAGTGCTGAAAAGTACACTTTTCTGCCCTCACTTTTCTTCCCGTTGCAGCCACTTTTCTGCCCACTGCAGCACTTTTTCTTTTGCTGCGTTATTATTCGTCCCACCGGTCAAGAATCGACAACTTTTCAGCGCAGTCGGGGAAAAAAAGGCTTTTCGCACGAGTATCGAACAAAATTTTATTTCGCAAGGTGCAAAAATTGGGTTTTGCGCACGTGGAGCGTGCAGAAAAACCGCTTTTCTCGCACCGCGTGGAAATCACATGACATTTTGCATGAAAATCTTGTTATGACGTCACGACTTCATACTCGAATCTTGTGATAGCACACTTCGCAGCTAAATTGGTATCATAAATACGCTCGTATTCACTACAATCGTAGTACATAAAATTTCGAGCGATATAGATTATGTATTAGTCGATGTGTGGACTCGGCGATTTACAGTCAAGCAGCTTGGTTTGCGGCCGGCACTTGGATGGGTGACCGCTTGGTTCTGATTTTCGCGATAAGGATTTTTTGAGTTTTTAATACATTCACATACAGTAGAAACTCAGAAAAATTATATCGCGGCACGGATATTCCGCTTTTCTGTGGCCACGTGCAAATGCAATACCACTATTTTCAGTCTCATAATGAATTAACTTATTCATCGATCATATAAATAGCAAATTCATGTTTAGCGAGGCAAAAAATATCGGTAGAGAAGTTTTAAAAAAAAATTAATAGATTAGCTGATATGACTGGATAAATATTATTAGAGGATGGCAAAAACTTAGCTCTCTTTTGGATGGTTAAGAAACGACAATTGAAAAAATATAGAGAAAATAAATTTAAGGTAGTTCTGTCGCTTCACGCTGGCTTCGCATAAGTTTCCGAAAAATGAGAGCGAATTACGAAAACTTCTTGATGATATAAAAATCTGAAAAAAATCATGCATATTTAAGATGCTTAAGACATTATTTCGACATAATAATAATTCCAAAATATTATTAACAAATTGATGAAAAATAAAAATGTTCAACAAATCTTCCGACAACCTAATTTTTTTGTTTCGATAAAAATGATTCGTTCATTTTTCTGAATACGTATGAATTTTTTCAAATTTTTTTCTTTGCTTTGAATTTTGTGATTTTCTCCATGTAAAAAAACAAAAAATTCAAAGCAAAGAAAAAAATTTGAAAAAATTCATACGTATTCAGAAAAATGAACAAAACATTTTCACCGAAACAAAAAAATTAAGTTGTCGGAAAATTTGTTAAACAATTTTATTGTTCATCAATTTGTTAATAACAATTTGGAATTATTATTATGCCGAATTAATGTCTTCAGCATCTTTAATATGCATGATTTTTTACAGATTTTTATATCATCGAGAAGTGTTTGCAATTTGCTCTCATTTTTCGGAAACTTATGCGAAGTGAGCGTGAAGTGACAGAACTACCTTAAAAATTGCTTAAAAACAAGTTTTTAACGAGTCAATATCGATGAGACTTTTACCGCTCTAAATTTACGCGAAGATTTGTGGTGTCAATAGATTGTATATAGTTAGGCTTTATTATTATTCGACACTATAGCAACAGATACAAAGTACAAAACTTAATTGTGGTTATTTTCGCATCATTCATTGGCTGCCGCAGTGACAGAGAATTTTCAATGCTGCGCAACTCGTGAAAAATACCGTATATCGTAATAACTGCAAGTTAGATCTGTAAATGCAATGAGAATCTCTCGCAGTGAGCAGAGATTATATATATATATATACACTGAACGTGAGTGTCGATGTTCCGTTCGCGTTTCCGTAACGCGATTATCGTTCATAACGCGTTCGAGAATCAGATAACACATAAAAAAGTACCGCTAACAATGCGTTAAGCACAGTGATTCGGATTGGCGATCGTACCGGAAGCATTTTGCTGTACCTTCCGATAGTAACGAACGGAAGTGAGTGAAAGAGAGAGAGAGAGAAGAAAGAAGAGAAAAAAGGAGGAAAGTTGCGATTGACGAGACGCCGGTTCACTCAGCTGTTTTTTCTTAGGTTGTGTCGAACGGTCGCCATTATATCAACTGTTAACAGCGCCTCGTATATGCGTATATCTATCATTATATTGTTGGATACATGCGCACGGCGTGTAAAACCTCGCAAGGAGATTAATAACTACGTGGAAATAATGAATAACGCGACAGGATATAGTGGCATAAGACTGTCGGTAGTCGCTGGTGTTTTCGCTACTCTCGGGAGTTTGTTTGGCAAATTGGCGGGGGGCGTGTATTTCACGAATGTGGTGAGTGGCGCGAAAATGCGAGACGTTCAAAAGCCGTATCTGTACTGTAAATACATATACCAATGATCAGACGCTTAATGCCATCGCCGGACTCAAACATTCATTAATCATCAGGTTAAGGGGAGGCGAAACCTCCATGAGTGCGAAAAAGATCGCAAATATCTTTTGGAACAAGAATTCACAGAAACTTGATTTTTTTTTGGGAGAGATGAAAGTTTTACATCATGCAAAATTAAAAGACCAATGATGTAAAACTTTTATTTTATCTAAAAACGTTCGGCGTTCTCTGAAAGATTGATTACAGTTTTTGTTACCGACTGAGTAGGTTTCACCTCTCATTAAGAAAAGATCTCCTTCTTCGGAAAATCAGTGTATGAAATATCTCGTATTTTTGATATAAGTATTGTTGTCATTTTATTCGTTCTGTAAATGGCTGTCGTACCAGCGTGAAATTGTACTCGGCGGATAATTTCAGGCATGTTGTTCATTTTGACAGTTGTAAATGATTTTAAAACATGGTGACGTTTTCCGACTCTGATTTCAGAATTTACAAATCTGACTTCCGGTCCGAAAATTCAACCTACATGGTTTTTCTTCAAGATATCGAATCTTGGCCTTCACTATCGTTCTCAAGTCGCATATTGTACCTAAGAAAGTACCGGTTACATGCCTTTTTATGATGATTTTTAAAAAAGTCACTTTTGGTCACTTCTTCACACATTCGACTTTTGGCCGAAAAATCCAACCTAAAGAACCTAAATTTTCTTTTCTTCAAGATATCGAATTTTGGCCTTCACTATCGTTCTCAAGTCGCATATTGTACTTCAGAAAGTACCGGTTACATGCCTTTTTACGATGATTTTTAAAAAAGTCACTTTTGGTCACTTCTTCACAGATTCGACTTTTGGCCAAAAAATCCAACCTAAAGAACCTAAATTTTCTTTTCTTCAAGATATCGAATTTTGGCCTTCAATATCGTTCTCAAGTCGCATATTGTACCTCAGAAAGTACCGGTTACATGCCTTTTTACGATGATTTTTAAAAAAGTCACTTTTGGTCACTTCTTCGCAGATTCGACTTTTGGCCAAAAAATCCAACCTAAAGAACCTAAATTTTCTTTTCTTCAAGATATCGAATTTTGGCCTTCACTATCGTTCTCAAGTCGCATATTGTACCTCAGAAAGTACCGGTTACATGCCTTTTTACGATGATTTTTAAAAAAGTCACTTTTGGTCACTTCTTCACAGATTCGACTTTTGGCCAAAAAAATCCAACCTAAAGAACCTAAATTTTCTTTTCTTCAAGATATCGAATTTTGGCCTTCACTATCGTTCTCAAGTCGCATATTGTACCTCAGAAAGTACCGGTTACATGCCTTTTTACGATGGTTTTTTAAATAGACACTTTCGGTCACTTTTACACAGATTCGACTTTTGGCCGAAAAATCCAACCTAAAGAACGTAAATTTTCTTTTCTTCAAGATATCGAATTTTGGCCTTCACTATCGTTCTCAAGTCGCATATTGTACCTCAGAAAGTACCGGTTATATGCCTTTTTACGATGATTTTTAAAAAAGTCACTTTTGGTCACTTCTTCACAGATTCGACTTTTGGCCAAAAAATCCAACCTAAAGAACCTAAATTTTCTTTTCTTCAAGATATCGAATTTTGGCCTTCACTATCGTTCTCAAGTCGCATATTGTACCTCAGAAAGTACCGGTTACATGCCTTTTTACGGTGGTTTTTTAAATAGTCACTTTTGGTCACTTCTTCACAGATTCGACTTTTGGCCGAAAAATCCAACCTAAAGAACCTAAATTTTCTTTTCTTCAAGATATCGAATTTTGGCCTTCACTATCGTTCTCAAGTCGCATATTGTACTTCAGAAAGTACCGGTTACATGCCTTTTTACGATGATTTTTAAAAAAGTCACTTTTGGTCACTTCTTCACAGATTCGACTTTTGGCCAAAAAATCCAACGTAAAGAACCTAAATTTTCTTTTCTTCAAGATATCGAATTTTGGCCTTCACTATCGTTCTCAAGTCGCATATTGTACCTCAGAAAGTACCGGTTACATGCCTTTTTACGATGGTTTTTTAAATAGACACTTTCGGTCACTTTTACACAGATTCGACTTTTGGCCGAAAAATCCAACCTAAAGAACCTAAATTTTCTTTTCTTCAAGATATCGAATTTTAGCCTTCACTATCGTTCTCAAGTCGCATATTGTACCTCAGAAAGTACCGGTTACATGCCTTTTTACGATGATTTTTAAAAAAGTCACTTTTGGTCACTTCTTTACAGATTCGACTTTTGGCCAAAAAATCCAACCTAAAGAACCTAAATTTTCTTTTCTTCAAGATATCGAATTTAGACCTTCACTATCGTTCTCAAGTCGCATATTGTACCTAAGAAAGTACCGGTTACATGCCTTTTTACGATGATTTTTAAAAAAGTCACTTTTGGTCACTTCTTCACAGATTCGACTTTTGGCCGAAAAATCCAACCTAAAGAACCTAAATTTTCTTTTCTTCAAGATATCGAATTTTAGCCTTCACTATCGTTCTCAAGTCGCATATTGTACCTCAGAAAGTACCGGTTACATGCCTTTTTACGATGATTTTTAAAAAAGTCACTTTTGGTCACTTCTTCACAGATTCGACTTTTGGCCAAAAAATCCAACCTAAAGAACCTAAATTTTCTTTTCTTCAAGATATCGAATTTTGGCCTTCACTATCGTTCTCAAGTCGCATATTGTACCTCAGAAAGTACCGGTTACATGCCTTTTTACGATGGTTATTTAAATAGTCACTTTCCGTCACTTTTTCACAGATTCGACTTTTGGCCGAAAAATCCAACCTAAAGAACCTAAATTTTCTTTTCTTCAAGATATCGAATTTTGGCCTTCACTATCGTTCTCAAGTCGCATATTGTACTTCAGAAAGTACCGATTACATGCCTTTTTACGATGGTTTTTTAAATAGTCAGTTTTGGTCACTTTTTCACAGATTCGACTTTTGACCGAAAAATCCAACCTAAAGAACCTAAATTTTCTTTTCTTCAAGATATCGAATTTTGGCCTCCACTATCGTTCTCAAGTCGCATATTGTACCTCAGAAAGTACCGGTTATATGCCTTTTTACGATGGTTTTTTAAATAGTCACTTTTGGTCACTGCTTCACAGATTCGACTTTTGGCCGAAAAATCCAACCTAAAGAACCTAAATTTTCTTTTCTTCAAGATATCGAATTTAGACCTTCACTATCGTTCTCAAGTCGCATATTGTACCTAAGAAAGTACCGTTTACATGCCTTTTTACGATGATTTTTAAAAAAGTCACTTTTGGTCACTTCTTCACAGATTCGACTTTTGGCCGAAAAATCCAACCTAAAGAACCTAAATTTTATTTTCTTCAAGATATCGAATTTTGGCCTTCACTATCGTTCTCAAGTCGCATATTGTACCTAAGAAAGTACCGGTTACATGCCTTTTTATGATGATTTTTAAATAGTCACTTTTGGTCACTTTTTCACAGATTCGACTTTTGGCCGAAAAATCCAACCTAAAGAATCTAAATTTTCTTTTCTTCAAGATATCGAATTTTGGCCTTCACTATCGTTCTCAAGTCGCATATTGTACTTCAGAAAGTACCGGTTACATGCCTTTTTACGATGATTTTTAAAAAAGTCACTTTTGGTCACTTCTTCACAGATTCGACTTTTGGCCGAAAAATCCAACCTAAAGAACCTAAATTTTCTTTTCTTCAAGATATCGAATTTTGGCCTCTACTATCGTTCTCAAGTTGCATATTGTACCTCAGAAAGTACCGGTTACATGCCTTTTTACGATGATTTTTAAAAAAGTCACTTTTGGTCACTTCTTCACAGATTCGACTGTTGGCCAAAAAATCCAACCTAAAGAACCTAAATTTTCTTTTCTTCAAGATATCGAATTTTGGCCTTCACTATCGTTCTCAAGTCGCATATTGTACCTCAGAAAGTACCGGTTACATGCCTTTTTACGATGGTTTTTTAAATAGTCACTTTCGGTCACTTTTACACAGATTCGACTTTTGGCCGAAAAATCCAACCTAAAGAACCTAAATTTTCTTTTCTTCAAGATATCGAATTTTGGCCTTCACTATCGTTCTCAAGTCGCAATATTGTACCTCAGAAAGTACCGGTTATATGCCTTTTTACGATGGTTTTTTAAATAGTCACTTTTGGTCACTGCTTCACAGATTCGACTTTTGGCCGAAAAATCCAACCTAAAGAACCTAAATTTTCTTTTCTTCAAGATATCGAATTTTGGCCTTCACTATCGTTCTCAAGTCGCATATTGTACCTCAGAAAGTACCGGTTATATGCCTTTTTACGATGGTTTTTTAAATAGTCACTTTCGGTCACTTTTACACAAATTCGACTTTTGGCCGGAAAATCCAACCTAAAGAACCTAAATTTTCTTTTCTTCAAGATATCGAATTTTGGCCTTTACTATCGTTCTCAAGTCGCATATTGTACCTCAGAAAGTACCGGTTACATGCCTTTTTACGATGGTTTTTTAAATAGTCACTTTTGGTCACTTTTTCACAGATTCGACTTTTGGCCGAAAAATCCAACCTAAAGAACCTAAATTTTATTTTCTTCAAGATATCGAATTTTGGCCTTCACTATCGTTCTCAAGTCGCATATTGTACCTAAGAAAGTACCGGTTACATGCCTTTTTACGATGGTTTTTTAAATAGTCACTTTCGGTCACTTTTACACAGATTCGACTTTTGGCCGAAAAATCCAACCTAAAGAACCTAAATTTTCTTTTCTTCAAGATATCGAATTTTGGCCTCCACTATCGTTCTCAAGTCGCATATTGTACCTCAGAAAGTACCGGTTACATGCCTTTTTACGATGGTTTTTTAAATAGTCACTTTTGGTCACTTGTTCACAGATTCGACTTTTGGCCGAAAAATCCAACCTAAAGAACCTAAATTTTCTTTTCTTGAAGATATCGAATTTTGGCCTTCACTATCGTTCTCAAGTCGCATATTGTACCTAAGAAAGTACCGGTTACATGCCTTTTTACGATGATTTTTAAAAAAGTCACTTTTGGTCACTTTTACACAGATTCGACTTTTGGCCGAAAAATCCAACCTAAAGAACCTAAATTTTATTTTCTTCAAGATATCGAATTTTGGCCTTCACTATCGTTCTCAAGTCGCATATTGTACCTCAGAAAGTACCGGTTACATGCCTTTTTATGATGGTTTTTTAAATAGTCACTTTTGGTCACTTTTTCACAGATTCGACTTTTGGCCGAAAAATCCAACCTAAAGAACCTAAATTTTCTTTTCTTCAAGTTATCGAATTTTGGCCTTCACTATCGTTCTCAAGTCGCATATTGTACCTCAGAAAGTACCGGTTACATGCCTTTTTACCATGATTTAAAAAATCGAGCCTTTTTTTACGATTCTGATTTCAGAATTCACGAAACTAATAAAATGACACGAGTTCTTATATCGAACATGTAAGTTATTTCAGCCGCGATAATCTGTAAAAGTCACAGTACACTAATAAAAATTTTAATACCGAGGTTTGATGATGAGCGCGCTAAGCGCTAGTTTAATTATAAAATTACTGCAACCAAAGTTAATGCCTTCCAGTTTCAAACACCTACGATTTAATCGTCAAAATATTGAAGAATTTTCTAATATGCATTATCTATAATATTATATATATCATACATTTTCCAATTATATGTGATCAAATTTTGTTTATGACAAGTAAGATAAACGGCCCAGTTTGTGACTGGGAAACTGCGATAATTAAAAAAATAATTTACTTATTATTTCTTAATGATTTAACTTCGAAACCGGGTGAATCTCATTCAGAAGGGCTCAATGTACATACGTTAAAGGAATTTTTTTTTCATTTTCATAATATAACGCGTTCGTAAATAATAGAAAACCGGGGCCACGTTTCTAAAGATGTCAGAAACTGGGCGTTTACCTTAACGTCGAACGTTTTGTTTTGTTATCCTGTCATTTAAAAAGTTGTAGTTATAGAGTAATTCCAGCATTAGGGAATTGTAGATTTTCATTCCGCCAGGAATACTGCTATATTTTATCTATCATACATTCTGTATATTGTATCATTTCATATTCCTATATGTTATCTATCATATATTCTGTATATTGTATCATTACATATTCCTATATTTTATCTATCATACATTCTGTATATTGTATCATTTCATAAAATAATGCATTATCAATTTTTTTCAAGGTTTTGTCGTTACTGAAAATTTTCCTATTCGTCGTTATGATAATATGCAACACGGTAGGCTGCATGCTGTTTGTCAAGGGGCTACAGGGTAGCGGGTCTTCTTTACCAGCCACTGTGATCAGCGCTGCCACCAACTACTTTTGCTCGGTAAGCTCGCGACTTTTTGCGATGTGCGGGCTTGAATAGAAACGCTTCGAAAGTGGAGTGGACGGACGCGGCATCTGTTGTCCGGACGATCGTATTATTAGCTTCGTCCGTATTGTTATTTTTCTTCCGGCCGGTCTGTGTACCGGCTAATACTACTTATTACCGCATTTGAAGAGCACGCGACTTTTTCCGGGCATTCCCAGACAGAAAATTATTTAGTATTACGGTGCAACGAATAGACATATGGCACATATTGTAATGATATTATTTTTTAAATATGATATAATTGAATTTTGTGATTTTAGGGTTAAATGTTTAAAGAAAGATTTTTCAATATAAGTCCATAAATCCTTTTTTCCTTTTTGTTAATTAATGAATAAAACTAATTTATAGGCGTAAGTTAGATTGAATTGTAGATTTAAATAATTTTACCATTTAAATAGAAAAACATGGCATAGATTAAAAATAAAATAATAATTATTGGCACATTAATACTGAAATAGTCTGGCATATTAATAAATCAGATATAAAACAAGGATGCAAAGTAGAACCTTGCACATTGCTTCCTCATTATTTTTCGCATTTTACAAAGCTACCTCTATGAAGAAGTATGTTATTCAATTTTTGGCTTACTCATAGAGGGAGCTTTGTAAAATTCGAAAAACAATGACGAAGCAATGTGCAAGGTTTTACTTTGCATCCTTGTTTTAATTAGATAAATATACATGTTGTGGATTCGCTTTTTCTATTTCGTTATTACGTTATTTCGTTATCATTAGAGCGTTTTCGAAAGTACATGTGATAACGTATATTATTAAAAATAATTCAACATTCCATAAAATCACAAATTTCATACCGTTTGTCACTAAATTATACATATATAATGGCTGAATATTGTTTCATTTATGTACAAAATTTGAGCTCGCTATCTCAAGTTTTGCAAAAGTTACAATAGAGCGATAATGTCAATTTTTTGAAAAATTCAAAATTCCATAAAATCTGAACCACTTTACCGATTCGAGCCAAATTCAATACCAAACAGCATTGAGTGCCCCTACTCTTATCACCAACTAATTAGCAAAATAGACTAAATTTTACGAAAGTTAGAGCGACCACGTCCTTTTTTCAAAAAATTCAAAACGGCATAAAATCGAAATTTTCGCACAGATTTTGTCGAAAATTGCTACAGTTGAAGAGGGTCTGCTGCTACACTAGTGTGCCAAATTTGAGCGCGATATACGAAACCGTTCTTGAGTTATCGGCGTTCGAATTTTCGGAGTTGTATACATACATACATACACACACACACATACATACAGACAGTTTTTCTAGATCACTTTTCTGGACGTTATGCACAATTCTAAGTGTCTTGACATAAAAATCTCGAAAAAAAATTTTTTTCCTGTAAACAAAGCTTCCTCTATGAGGAAGCAAAAGAATAGTATATTATGCAACAAGGGCGTAAAACGTATGCCCGAGTCGCATACGATATTTTTTAGCATGACGTGCGTAAAATTCGCATTGTGTTTAGGGGAATACAACGCGGGGGTCCAGGGGCGAAGCCCCGGTGGGGTGCAGGGGTGAAGCCCCTGCTGGGTTCCAGGGGCGAAGCCCTGGTCGGGTGCAGGGGTGAAGCCCCTGCTGGGGTCCAGGGGCGAAGCCCCGGTGGGGGGTTGGGGGGGGGGGGGGGGGCGAAGCCCCCCCCCACCACTGAAGACAGAAATAGATTTATTATGCATTGGCAAAAAAGACAGAACGTGTTTAATTGTGAGTAAACTTTGTTTATAATTATAATTACTTTATTTGGTAATATAATTATTAATTATTGCATATAACATATAACATCACAGAGAAAATGCGCTCAATAATACTGAATTTCTGATTTGAATTTCTGAGTTACATTTCACGAACTATTTCTTTTTTTGTAACTGTTATGGTAGTTTTCACTTTTTTGGAAGCTGGAGCATTATCTTCATCATTAATAGCGTCCGCGATTCGCATTGAAATTCTTCTTTTGTTACCCGTCGAATCTTCGATATAACCTTCCGCGGTTGTCCCGACTTCTAACCACCGTGGCGTTTTAAAACGTTAAAAACGTGGTAAAGAAAAGTAAAAATAATTTTTTTATTTTACGCACACTGTTTCATAAAGTTGCATTTTACGCACTCATATGGGTGTGTAAAAACGAATTTTACGCACACGATGCTAAAAAAAAAGTTTCACTTCCTAATCATTTTTACGTGGATTCAAACAATTTTGAGTACAATTAATTCTAATGAAGTAAAAACTTACTGTAACTCCGTTACTAACTATTAAAATACAAAGAGCAACGATAAAGAAGAGGAAATGTTATCGACGTATTTTATCTCTTACGTATAGTTCCACGTGTGGCTGACAAAGTCTCATAAAATTGTACACCATTATTATAATACATACCTACAGATTTTTGCGTGCGAGTCATTCGACGAGAAAGTAGCGACCACGTAGATTTAATAAAACCATAGATGAAATCACTCGCTATTTTCTAGCTGAAAGGTTAGAGGAAGGCGAGAAAAAAGTGGTAATACAAAAAATATTAAACAAATTGTCGATCGTTATCGCGCGGCCGGGAGACCGAAACAGCGCATATGAACCACACGTTTCCTGGAATTTGTGCCCACCCACACAAATGCATACACACATGTACTTAACAACGGTGAGAGAAAGGAGTTTCGCGAAACCAAACCCGCCGGTTTCTTAAACCCTAAACTAACATATATATTTATATAAATATGCATAAATTAGTATATAAAAATAAATAAATAAAAATATATAAAAATGAGTATATATATTTATATTTATATTTATATAAATATATGGGTCATTCCACGGGATTTCGCACAAAAAATAACCCGACCGACTCCAATTTTCGCCTAATTTTTTTATATTATTGACTATGTCAAACGGTGCATCTGTGAATTTTTTGAGAATTTTATTCTTATATTTCGACGAGCCATAAAATAAAAGTTGAAAAAAATGAAAAAAAATCTGACGTCAAGTGGAATAATGATATCGACAAAAATAACTAGGTCAAAATTTTCGTAATTCAACACAGTTTACGGTAAAAATAATCAAAATAAAAAATAAACATAACTTCTATTTTATTTATGTCTTTTACCAAGAAAAGGTACCATTTCGCTAATTTGGCCCCCTCCGATTTCAATACAAAAAATCACGAATATACTACATGGAGACCCAAACATTTTAAGCACAAGCCCAAGATGGAGAACGCATTTTACCCATTTTTAAAAAAATATTTCGGGTAATTGATTTTTTTAATTTTCTTCCAATCTTCTGCGTGTTTTTTTATGTAATTGGTAATATTAAAAGGAGCTTATGTGATTTTTTTCATAATTTTATATGTAGATGTATTCGATTCATTAAATGTAATCGAATTATAATTCGAATAATTCGAAAATAAGAAATAAAAAAAATTAAAATAAACTAATTAAAAGTTTTTTTTTTACTTGCCTGATAAAAAAACTATAGTCTGTACCCTAATATTGGCCCTCGTTAAAGGGAGGCTTCGTACAAATTTTTTTAGAAGCGATGCAACGATCTTTCGTATTTCCTATTTGATTAATACGTAGAAAATCAAATCTTTTTTTTAACTCGATGAACGGTGTTATCTATGATCGCATTTGATAGTTTAAATAATTACGTTAAATTTCGTGTATCGTACAAAATTTTAGGCCGCATAGTATCCGAGATATTCAATTTTGCGTAAACCGATTTTTTTTTTGCTTTTCCAAAAAACGGTATCATAAGACTAATTTCTATCTTCTTGGTAGGAATACTGTGAAAATTTGTATAAAATCTGTCAAGGACACGTAAAAAGTATCCTTCATACAATTTACCCTCGTTTGTGATTATTATTATTATAGTATTATTATTAAATAAATATAATGCTTATTAAAATGTCTAATAATTTTTTTCACTATTATACACAACCAAAATTTCCTGTTTATACTATAATATTGAGTTTCGTAAAAAGACAATAGCGTGTGAATTTTTCCAAGAGGTAGCGTGACGAATTCGCAATCCCACCCGATTTATAACAAATTATTGCAAATGGAGAAAATGAAAAATCTTCGTGCCGCGTTTTACAAAAATTCGCACGGTGTTTTCTTGTTACGAGATTCAATATTATAGTATCAACCGAGATTTTCGGACGCGTACAGTAAAAAAAAAAAATTTTTGGACATTTTAATAAACGTTTTATTGTTAAATAATAACAATACAAATAATAATCACAAATGAGGCTAAATTGTATGAAGGATAGTTTTGACATGTCCTGGACCAATTTTATACAAATGTTCACACTGTTCCTACCAAGGACAATGCTGGTTCGTCTTAGGGAATTGTTTTTTGGAAAGTAAAAAAACATCTGTTTATGCAAAATTGAATATCTTTCACATTATGCGGTGGAAAATATTCTACGAAGCATGAAATTGAAGGTACTTACTTGAGCTATCAAATGCTACTATACACAGCATTATTCATTGTGTACAAAAATTATGATATCCGGCAAAATAAAAGTTTCGATTTTCTATACGTATTAATCGAATGGGGAATATAAAAGGTCGTTGCGCCACCTCTAAAAAAATTCTTACGAAGCTTTTTTTTTCACGAGAGTCAATATTAGGGTATGGACTATGATTTTTTCGTGTGGCAAGTAATAAAAAAAAAATATCAATTTTTTTAGGCAGTCTCAAGTATATATTTCCTCCTGTTCTGGGTGTAAGCGTGCGGACATTCTATATTTGCCATTGGGAGGCTAATTTATTGGCCGATCAATGGCGGAGGCGATCAATAGCGCGCGTGCTGAATGTCCTATACACCGACTGTATAGTTTAGTAAAAATTGCTTCCTGTTTCAGGCCCTCATTGGTTTCCTGATCTTTGGCGAGTCCACATCATTGATGTGGTGGTGTGGAACTTCTCTCGTGCTCTCGGGTCTTATCATCATTTGCTGTGCACCAACGCAACCCTCGAAGAAACTGACTAAAGCCAAAGAACAATAATTTGTAATACACTTACTGTAATGATAGATTATAATGTTGATATAATAAAATAATCTTTTCAACGAAAATGGTTTTTTAAGTCCATAAAACAGGAAATTCTTCTAAGTCCAAGAAACAGGTAATTTTTTTAAGTCCATGAAACAGGAAAATTTTTTAAGTCCATAAACAGGAAATTCTTCTAAGTCCAAGAAACACGAAATATTTTTAAGTCCACGAAACAGGAAATATTTTTAAGTCCATAAAACAGGTAATTTTTTTGAGTCCAAGAAACAGGTTATATTTCTAAGTCCAAGAAAGAGTTAATTTTTCTAAGTCCAAGAAATACGAATTATTCTTAAGTCCGAGAAACACGAAATATTTCTATGTCCAAGATATTATTTAATACTTTTTTAATACTTAATACTTGACAGTTTTATTTAATACTTAATACTTGACAATTTTATTTAATACTTTTTTAATACTTAATACTTGACAATTTTATTTAATAATTTTTTAATACTTAATACTTGACAATTTTATTTAATACTTTTTTAATACCTAATACTCGAACGGGAGTATTAAGGGGAGGGAGTCAGGTCAAAAAAATTGATTTTGGAAATTCAATATCATCTAAATCCTATTGCATATAAAAATGCCCAATGCACTATATTGTTGGTGTCCGATGAAAGGATTTTTTAGTGTCGTCTGACTTGCATATGCTTTTCAATATTATCTTAAGCAAAGTTCTCAGGTTTTCCATTCTGCGCATGATTCAGATCAAACTACTAGGCAGATTGGAATGGTTGACGTCTCATTTTCTTCTTCATGAAAAGATACACCGGCTAAATGGAGCAAACTATTTTTTTTCATTCTGACAGCAAAGTTAATCACTGATTTAGAAAATAGCGTAAAATTTATTTATTAATAATTATGTCACTTCAAAAATATTACCTTTTATTAACATTTGCTCCATTTAGCCGGTGTATCTTTTTATGAAGAAGAAAATAAGACGTCAACCATTCCAATCTGCCTAGTAGTTTGATCTGAATCATGCGCAGAATGGAAAACCTAAGAACTTTGCTTAAGATAATATTGAAAAGCATATGTAAGTCAGACGACAGTAAAAAATCCTTTCATCGAGTACCAACAATATAGTGCGTTGGGCATTTTTATATACAATAGGATTTGGATGATATTGAATTTCCAAAATCAATTTTTTCTACCTGACTCCCTCCCCTTAACGGAGTATCGAACCGTCCAATACGACAGACTCCAGATACTTTAATTTTTAAGGGGAGGGAGTCAGGTAAAAAAAATTGATTTTGGAAATTCAATATCATCCACATCCTATTGCATATAAAAATGCCCAACGCACTATATTGTTGGTACTCGATTAAAGGATTTTTTACTGTCGACTGACTTGCATATGCTTTTAAATATTATCTTAAGCAAAGATCTTAGGTTTTCCATTCTGCGCGTGATTCAGATCAAACTACTAGGCAGAGTGGAATGGTTGACGTCTCATTTTCTTCTTCATGAACAGATACACCGGCTAAATGGAGCAAATGTTAATAAAATGTAATATTTTTTAAGTAACATAATTATTAATAAATAAATGTTATGCTATTTTCTAAATCAGTGACTAACTTTGCTTTCAGAATGGAAAAAAATAGTTTATTCCATTTAGCCGGTGTATCTTTTCATGAAGAAAAAAATGAGACGTCAATGATTCCAATCTGCCTAGTAGTTTGATCTGAATCATGCGCAGAATGGAAAACCTAAGAACTTTGCTTAAGACAATATTGAAAAGCATATGCAAGTCAGACGACAGTAAAAAATTCTTTCATCGAGCACCAACAATATAGTGCATTGGGCATTTTTATATGCAATAGGATTTGGATGATATTGAATTTCCAAAATCAATTTTTTTTACCTGACTCCCTCCACTTAATACTTTCATTTTTGCGCGGGGACTTAAAGACCACGTTCGATGGATTATTGGCAATATTGATTCCAATTTATGTTCATTTATATCCACGTCAAGAATTGAAAAAAAGAACAATTGTAACGTATTGTAAATAAACACAATCAGTACTACTAATTTTCAAAATTTAGTTGGATCAAATATCAGAATGTTAAAAATTATAAACGTTTGTATATTGATATGTGATTGGATTTTATTTAAGACAAAAAAGTCGGATCTTTTACTGTAACGTAGATTATAATATTAACATAATAAAATAATGTTTTCAATGAAAAAAATTTTTTGGCAATATTGATTGCCATTTGTGTTTATATCCACGTCAAGTATTGTAAAAAAAGGTAATAAACACGATTGTAACATATTGTCAATAAACACATTTACTACTACTACTAATTTTTTTAAAATTAATTGAGCCAAATATCAGAGTGTTAAAAATCATAAACGCTTGTACATCGATATGTGATCAAATTTTATTTATTATTTAATTTTTCTACCCAAGTTAAATGTTAAGTTTAATCTTAAACTTGTGAATTAAAGGTAGAATTTGAAAACATATCTCTGAGACAGAATGTTTCATCGAAATTATTTATGCTCGTGAAAAAACATAAACAACCGAAAACATTGCGAAATATAATTAATGCGCTGCGTAATTACAATTAAGTAATAATAGTCATATATTTATTCAAATTATTTGTAAATATTATGAGAATTTTTTTACACGAGTCGTGGATTATGAAACGAAATATAAAATACAAATTATAATTTAATGGGATGTGATTATACAATTCCGAGCCACTTAAGACTTTGATAACCAGTTGCTCAAATATCGCTATTGTAATTTAATGCATATCTTTATTGACTGCGTAACGATTGGAACAACTTTCCAAAACTTCCACTTCTTTACGATATCAAAAGATGACTCATTATTGTTTAAACTACTAAAAATAACCAACTGATAGATCAGTATGTAAACCCAGTCGAAATTTAATTATAAACATAAAAAACATTTTTTAAAATAATTATAAGCCAGTCAAAAGAAAATGAATTTAAAAAAGCATATTTTTAACAAAATATATTATTCCCTTGTTTTTTTTTCCGCCTCTTGACTCTCTTGGAGTGTTTTAATTGGACTTCCGCTTTCGTTTGTTTTGGGAGTGGCCGCTTTACCGTCAAAAGCTGAGATTTCCGTAAAACCTTCATATTTCCCAAACCCAAACAAAGGCGGAAAAAAAATTCTTTAACAGAAAAAAAACTTAATAAAATACGCACACATTAAAAAAATTATTGGTCTATAATATTGAAATTTCTAAGAGCTCTTCCAACGTATTCTGTGCATTAAATTCGCTGGGCCTCTCGACTCTTTCACAGTGGCTTAATTGGTCTTTTGCATTCTTTTGTTTCCGCCAAGACTCTTCACCGCTTCAGCAAAAAAAAGAAAGAAAGAAAGAAAGAAAAACAAGAAGCCGTAGCTTCAGCCACTGCTCGAGGCTGACGTTATAAACATGAGTAGAATCGACTCGACGTCTCTACGTAAAAAGGGAGCAGATTTTTTTTTCCCTCGAGTTCTAAAACGGTATAATCGCAATCGGTTCAGCTGCATTTCAAAGTGTCCTACTTTCTCAACTGTCGAGTGTACTCAAGTTATACGAGAGCGAGAGAGGCGACGTAACGTAGTTGCCAGGTCAGCCGTCTCTGGCGTTAACGATAATCCAACAAAGTCATAAGAACCTTGGAAAAGCTTTGTGTCCATAACACCGCAGGGTTGCGCCGTGTGTGGACCTTATGATAAATTCATTGAGAAAAAAAGTTTGTGTTACAACAAACTCTAACTTATCGATACGTCGCGACCTGCTTAGTAGCTTTCCCTATATTTTTGTACAGTGTACACTGAGTTCCCTACCAGTAATAGTGACGGCAGAAATGACAAATCATTTTCTGCCATATTGATCACGGTCGGAATTACGGCAGAAATTACGAAGCTTTTTTTCTGGTTCAGCTTACGTGATTTTTGACAATTTATAATCATTTTACGAATAAAATAACAATCTTGCAAGCTCCTTGGGTCATCTGCAGTCATTTTTACATCATCATTAGGAATTAATGACACGCAAACTCTGAACCAAAAAAAGCTCCGTCGTTTTAGCCGTCATTTCGGTCGTCACCAAAGATGGCAGAAAATGATCTGCCATTTTTGGCACTGTCATTTGCATCACTTCATGGAGTGTCAAACTGGTTATCAATCTGATTTTATTGTCCATTAGGTATCGTGAGAGTTGTATTTTTCTGTAGCCGATGCTTTTATTGATTCATGTATCAAATTTTTTTATTATTTAGCATGTCAAACTCACAAATTCACTTAAAAGAAGAAGGCAAACCATCTTTACTCTTTACGAATATTAAAGGGTTGCTAACACAATTAGTTAGTACGTCAACGAAGGTTAAACCTCTCGTGTGCAGTCGGACTCAGAAAAGCTTTGCAGTCTTATATACACCTGCAAGGCACTTGCGAGAAACGCTTCGACCCTTCGCCATCTAGCGGAGCATTGTGTATCAGTGTTTCGTATCATGCCAATTGCAATTAAATGAATTTTCGTATGAAACATATACCCGATTTATTTTTTTTATTGAACTTCCATCACGTACCCCAATTGGCTTTTACGAAACCCCACCTATTTTTGCGGCCGCAGCCGACTTACCCTTACCGTATCGCATTTGCCAAGGGCTCAGGGAAACTGCGGAAAACCTGCGCCGATACAGCCAGCGCCTCTCTAAGTCCCCCGATGGCAATGCGAGTAAACTCAAGCACGGGGTAATACGTCGTTTCTACAGAACCTGATTCTACACATCACCGACTCAACACCACCGACTCTACACAACGGCAGTTCGACACATGCCTCGATTCAACACAACAGCAACTTTACACATTACCAACTCGACACATCACCAACTCGACACCTGCCTCAATTCGACACAACCCCAATTCTACACAGCCCCGGTTCTACACAGTCACAACTGTCACGAGCCAAATGCACAACGGCAATACTCTACACAGCCCCGATTCTACACAGTCACAAATGTCACGAGCTAAATTCACAACGGCCATACTCTACACAGCCCCGATTCTACACAGGCACAACTGTCACGAGCAAAATTTACCAAAGTCCCAATGCAACACTTACCGATTCTACACAGTCACCAACTCGCATCCAATCAACGTATGTCGTTCAAGTATTCCAACTCATCGGCGCACTAGGCTTTTACGAAACCCCACCTATTTTTGCGGCCGCAGCCGACTTACCCCTACCGTATCGCATTTGCCAAGGGCTCAGGGAAACTGCGGAAAACCTGCGCCGATACAGCCAGCGCCTCTGTAAGTCCCCCGATGGCAATGCGAGTAAACTCAAGCACGGGGCAATACGTCGTTTCTACAGAACCCGACTCTACACATCACCGACTCAACACCACCGACTCTACACAACGGCAATTCGACACATGCCTCGATTGAACACAACAGCAACTTTACACATTACCAACTCGACACATCACCAACTCGACACCTGCCTCAATTCGACACAACCCCAATTCTGCACAGCCCCGGTTCTACACAGTCACAACTGTCACGAGCCAAATGCACAACGGCAATACTCTACACAGCCCCGATTCTACACAGGCACAAATGTCACGAGCTAAATTCACAACGGCAATACTCTACACAGCCCCGATTCTACACAAGCACAACTGTCACGAGCAAAATTTACCAAAGTCCCGATGCAACACTTACCGATTCTACACAGTCACCAACTCGCATCCAATCAACGTATGTCGTTCAAGTATTCCAACTCATCGGCGCACTAGGCTTTTACGAAACCCCACCTATTTTTGCGGCCGCAGCCGACTTACCCCTACCGTATCGCATTTGCCAAGGGCTCAGGGAAACTGCGGAAAACCTGCGCCGATACAGCCAGCGCCTCTGTAAGTCCCCCGATGGCAATGCGAGTAAACTCAAGCACGGGGCAATACGTCGTTTCTACAGAACCCGATTCTACACATCACCGACTCAACACCACCGACTCTACACAACGGCAATTCGACACATGCCTCGATTGAACACAACAGCAACTTTACACATTACCAACTCGACACATCACCAACTCGACACCTGCCTCAATTCGACACAACCCCAATTCTGCACAGCCCCGGTTCTACACAGTCACAACTGTCACGAGCCAAATGCACAACGGCAATACTCTACACAGCCCCGATTCTACACAGGCACAAATGTCACGAGCTAAATTCACAACGGCAATACTCTACACAGCCCCGATTCTACACAAGCACAACTGTCACGAGCAAAATTTACCAAAGTCCCGATGCAACACTTACCGATTCTACACAGTCACCAACTCGCATCCAATCAACGTATGTCGTTCAAGTATTCCAACTCATCGGCGCACTAGGCTTTTACGAAACCCCACCTATTTTTGCGGCCGCAGCCGACTTACCCCTACCGTATCGCATTTGCCAAGGGCTCAGGGAAACTGCGGAAAACCTGCGCCGATACAGCCAGCGCCTCTGTAAGTCCCCCGATGGCAATGCGAGTAAACTCAAGCACGGGGCAATACGTCGTTTCTACAGAACCCGATTCTACACATCACCGACTCAACACCACCGACTCTACACAACGGCAATTCGACACATGCCTCGATTGAACACAACAGCAACTTTACACATTACCAACTCGACACATCACCAACTCGACACCTGCCTCAATTCGACACAACCCCAATTCTGCACAGCCCCGGTTCTACACAGTCACAACTGTCACGAGCCAAATGCACAACGGCAATACTCTACACAGCCCCGATTCTTCACAGGCACAAATGTCACGAGCTAAATTCACAACGGCAATACTCTACACAGCCCCGATTCTACACAAGCACAACTGTCACGAGCAAAATTTACCAAAGTCCCGATGCAACACTTACCGATTCTACACAGTCACCAACTCGCATCCAATCAACGTATGTCGTTCAAGTATTCCAACTCATCGGCGCACTAGGCTTTTACGAAACCCCACCTATTTTTGCGGCCGCAGCCGACTTACCCCTACCGTATCGCATTTGCCAAGGGCTCAGGGAAACTGCGGAAAACCTGCGCCGATACAGCCAGCGCCTCTGTAAGTCCCCCGATGGCAATGCGAGTAAACTCAAGCACGGGGCAATACGTCGTTTCTACAGAACCCGATTCTACACATCACCGACTCAACACCACCGACTCTACACAACGGCAATTCGACACATGCCTCGATTGAACACAACAGCAACTTTACACATTACCAACTCGACACATCACCAACTCGACACCTGCCTCAATTCGACACAACCCCAATTCTGCACAGCCCCGGTTCTACACAGTCACAACTGTCACGAGCCAAATGCACAACGGCAATACTCTACACAGCCCCGATTCTACACAGGCACAAATGTCACGAGCTAAATTCACAACGGCAATACTCTACACAGCCCCGATTCTACACAAGCACAACTGTCACGAGCAAAATTTACCAAAGTCCCGATGCAACACTTACCGATTCTACACAGTCACCAACTCGCATCCAATCAACGTATGTCGTTCAAGTATTCCAACTCATCGGCGCACTAGGCTTTTACGAAACCCCACCTATTTTTGCGGCCGCAGCCGACTTACCCCTACCGTATCGCATTTGCCAAGGGCTCAGGGAAACTGCGGAAAACCTGCGCCGATACAGCCAGCGCCTCTCTAAGTTCCCCGATGGCAATGCGAGTAAACTCAAGCACGGGGTAATACGTCGTTTCTACAGAACCCGATTCTACACATCACCGACTCAACACCACCGACTCTACACAACGGCAGTTCGACACATGCCTCGATTCAACACAACAGCAACTTTACACATTACCAACTCGACACATCACCAACTCGACACCTGCCTCAATTCGACACAACCCCAATTCTATACAGCCCCGGTTCTACCAGTCACAACTATCACGAGCCAAATGCACAACGGCAACACTCTACACAGCCCCGATTCTACACAGGCACAAATGTCACGAGCTAAATTCGCAACGGCAATACTCTACACAGCCCCGATTCTACACAGGCACAACTGTCACGAGCAAAATTTACCAAAGTCCCGATTCAACACATTACCCATTCTACACAGTCACCAACTCGCATCCAATCAACGTATGTCGTTCAAGTATTCCAACTCATCGGCGCACTATGATTGGATGTGAGTTGGTGACGGTGTAGAATCGGTGATGTGTTGAATCGGGACTTTGGTGAATTTAGCTCGTGACAGTTGTGCCTGTGTAGAATCGGGGCTGTGTAGAGTATTGCCGTGGTGAATTTAGCTCGTGACATTCGCGCCTGTGTAGAATCTGGGCTGTGTAGAGTATTGCCGTTGTGCATTTGGCTCGTGACAGTTGTGACTGTATAGAACCGGGGCTGTGTAGAATTGGGGTTGTGTCGAGTTGAGGCATGTGTCGAGTTGGTGATGTGTACAGTTGCTGTTGTGTTGAATCGAGACATGTGTCGAATTGCCGTTGTGTAGAGTCGATGGTGTTGATTCGGTGATGTGTAGAATCGGATTCTGTAGAAACGACGTATTGACAAGCACGGTCACCGGTGGCGCTTAGGCGACACCTCCCTTCAGCAATGTTCCTGCTCGGCCCGGAGGACACCATCCGCCAGATAAGAACCCGCGGGAGTCACTTCGAGGACAATATGTCGTTTCTACAGAATCCGATTCTACACATCACCGACTCAACACCACCGACTCTACACAACGGCAATTCGACACATGCCTCGATTCAACACAACAGCAACTGTAAACATCACCAACTCGACACGTCACCAACTCGACACATGCCTCAATTCGACACAACCCCAATTGTACACAGCCCCGATTCTACACAGTCACAACTGTCACGAGCCAAATGCACAACGGCAACACTCTACACAGTCCCGATTCTACACAGGCGCGAATGTCACGAGCTAAATTCACAACGGCAATACTCGACACAGCCCCGATTCTACACAGGCACAACTGTCACGTGCTGAAATCACCAAAGTCCCGATTCAACACGTCACCGATTCTACACCGTCACCAACTCACATCCAATCATAGTGCGCCGATGAGTTGGAATGAGCTTGAACGACATACGCTGATTGGATGTGAGTTGGTGACGGTGTAGAATCGGTGATGTGTTGAATCGGGACTTTGGTGAATTTAGCTCGTGACAGTTGTGCCTGTGTAGAATCGGGGCTGTGTAGAGTATTGCCGTTGTGAATTTAGCTCGTAAAATTTGTGCCTGTGTAGAATCGGGGCTGTGTATAGTATTGTCGTTGTGCATTTGGCTCGTGACAGTTGTGACTGTGTAGAATCGGGGCTGTGTAGAATTGGGGTTGTGTCGAGTTGGCGATGTGTCGAGTTGGTGATGTGTATAGTTGCTGTTGTGTTGAATCGAGGCATGTGTCGAATTGCCGTTGTGTAGAGTTGGTGGTGTTGAGTCGGTGATGTGTAGAATCGGGTTCTGTAGAAACGACGTATTGCCACTTCGAGTTGAACACGAACATCACTGATGGGTGTTTTTGGGCACATATTTATCAAAGGCGGGAACCCAACCACCAGGATCACAGAAAAAAAACTTAGAAAAAATTCCAGCGGTGTCGGCCGGGAATCGAACCCGGTCCCGCTGCGTGCGAACCCGAGCCTTCATCCACTAGGCCACTGCTCCCCCTATACCCGATTTATTTTTATTAAGGGAACCCAGTCACCTAAAAAGAGTCATCAGAAACGATTTTTTATTGGTGATTCTGTTCTCGAAAAATCTTACATTTAAACTTCATAAAGTAGATATCAAGTACTATAATTGTGCAATTTTGTACAAACATATGGAACACATAAGGTGAAATGTAAAATTTGTCACTTTGCGCAGCTTTCGAATTAAACCAATGAATAGATTTGAACTTCCCATGGCTTATTTTGTTGGCAAGAGATTTCATTGTGTAATGAATATAGGGATTTTTATTCCAGGTCTTTATACCAAAGTTATGATTTTAAATGAGTATTGAAATCTTTATTTATTGAAAACCCACTGAGGAATAGGCTGCGGTTAATTCAATTTCCACTGCATCTTCAATCGCTATACTCATTACGAAATTATCTCCCTCCCAAACAAAATAAGAAATCGGAAGCTCAAATCTGTTCATTGGTTTGGTTCGAAAGCTGCTCAAAGTGACAAATTTTTAGTGATAGGCGATGTCTGAAAAAAAATCGATTGGCGAAAAAACTATCGATATAAAGCATCGATTTTTCTCTTTAAACAATCGATGAACCGATTAATCGAATAAAAAAATCTGGTACATAATAAATATTAAAATAATTATTAAAAAATAGGTTTATTTTCTCATTGAACATTTTTTTACAAGTACATACTTTATTCTCAACATTTGCTATCCCATTTATTCCAAAGATGTGTAACTGAAAAAAATGTACTACTATTAAAACTATAAGGTTTGCATAAAAGAAAGCTCATAATTAAGATTCCTCGAATTTAATATCTTAACTTGCTTCTTCGATGTCGCCTAATAAAAATCGGACATCGATTAATCGACCAACAAAAAAATCGAATGAATCTAGTCGATTAATCGAATAAAAGTATCGGTTCTTTCGATTAATCGAGAAATATCGCCTATCCCTACAAATTTTACATTTCGTCTTAGACCATTCTGGTATTTCATATGTTTGTCCAAAATTGCTCAATTATAGTATTTGATATGTACTTTATAAAGTTTAGATGTAAGATTTATAGAAAGAATAGAACCATCAATAAAAAAATGTTTTCTGATCACTTTTATGTAGGTGACTGGGTGCCCTTAAATAAATGGTTCTATTGATTCAAATATATATTAAAACCATACATACATTGATTGATTGGATTCAACGAAATATATAGCTGCTTCAATTTCACTGGTTCTTTTCATTCAAATAATTTGGCTCTTTTATATAATTCATTCAACGCAACATATTGGTGTTTCGACCATACGTATAGTTGCTTCACATACCAAGATACTTGAACCGATTCCATATATTTCAAATAAATGATTTGGTGTATCCAGTTTTTTTTCTCTGAGTGTAAGCGGCGCTGATGTTGCACTTTTTTTCTTGATTTCGAGGATTTATCCTTTAAGCTGAGGCAAACTGATACGATTTTCGGGGTCAGAAAAGCCAATTTATGATAAACGTGCTTCGCAAGGGTTTTCTGATTTTCGTGGAATTTTCGGTTGACTTGTTTACGCTTTTCGGGTGGAATGTAAAAAATAAAAAATACAAATTAACAAAAATAACAACAAACTCTCACCCATTCCTAGTCACCATGGATGAAATTGGCAGTTCTACGATATCCGGGGCGCCAAGATTTGACCTTGCGGTCTTCATGTTTGGACTGAAGAATTTTTTATTCTTGAAAAAGTGTTTATTTTGGTCCAATTATGAAGACTGCTAGGTCAAATCTTGGCGCCCCGGATATCGTAGAATCCCCCTTGGGACATGTTGTACAATGTTCACAGGATAGTTCAGAATTTTTTAGGCCTTATCCGACGGATAGTTTTTACTATCCATCGGATACTCTCAAATATTATATCGCCGAAATGAAAAGTGTTCACAGAAACATCATTCCGCTAATTCGTAAAATTTTACGAAAAAAAAAACAACAAAAATTGAGCCCTGGTATGCTAAGAGCTTTTCCCATTTTGAATTTACCAAAAAGCTGCGGTTGCAAATTTTTCTCGATGTTCAGCTTATCCTTGGTAGGCAGATTGAGAATTCACAAGATTTTTCGTAGCCTAATGACGAACAGATTTAAAAAAAAAACTTTTTCACCATACCTGCGCGGAAAGTTCGACTTCCCGCCCTACGGGCTTTACGTAATTCGAACTTTCCGCTGAAGATATGGTGAAAAATAGTATACTCCACTGGGGAGTGAAAGTAGACTATCCCCAACCGCGTGTTTACCATCCTCGCCTTCGGCTCGGGTGGTAATCTTACACGCGGTTGGATATAGTCTACTTTCCCTCCCTAGTGGCGTAATATACTATTTTTTCCGTTGTCTCATCGGATTCGTCTCGATCGTAACCTACCCTAGGTATTTGCCCTCGTGGAATCGATGCGACTAGTCTTTTAGAATTTGTAGTCACACCAGAGTTGAAGATCGAATGATAGTTGGGCAACTACATTGACACTGAGTCAAAACGAAAAGCGATCTATCTCTTTTTGCAATAATATTAGTAACCTAACGGATCGAGTAGATTTTCGCAATTTTTATAACCTATAACAGAAGTTACTTCTGTGCAACCATTAAGCGACAGTTGCTCTGGTTGCACAAAAGTGACCCTTCATGGGCTCTATTCGAAGGGTTGCAAACAGGGCTAAATAGAGTCTAAAACTTGCAAAAAGTGTATTAGTCTATTCGAGGTCTACTTAACGACGTCTCAGTTCCACGAGGGTGTCAATGTAACCTTAATGGGTTCTGTCACCGCAAAAAACCCGCAAAAACCACGTCAGTGTTTTCTGCACTTTTCCGCACAGCAATTCACCGCAAAACCACTGAGGGTTTTTTTAATCTACCGTTGGTGGTTTTGCTGTTTCGATGAGCGCAAAAACACCGATGTCAATTTCGAAGAGTTTCGAAATTTCGTAATATTTTGTAATTTGTATAAATAATGGTAGAAATCACGGCAGATTTCACGTTGCCGTGAAGCCATTTAAATGCTGTTACCGTCAATATTTAATTTTTAGTTGTATAAAATGTGTAGCATTTGAAACTCTAAAGAGAAGACAACATCGTCTTTTCTCGTTCCTCATTTATAAATGGGTAGGCCATCTATGTCAAATAGTTAGGACATATCCAAAACGTGGTCTTTCAGTTATATGAGAGCACAGCAACTTTCGATAGCTATGTGTTTATATGCAGGAAAAGATGAACAATCGCTTGCGAGAAACGTTTCGCGTCGTTGGCCATCTAGCGGAGTTAAGCCGGTCATTGTGCGTGCACCCGAAGTTAGTCCGCTAGATGGCGAACGAGCCGAAACGTTTCTCGCAAGTGAGTGTTCGCCGTTCTGTGTATAAGTACGGGCGATCGTAAGTTATCGTCCGCCCTGAAGCTAAAGGGATTTTTTCAAATTTTTATTCTCGATAAAGAAATTAAAAACAAAATATAAAATGCGATTAAACTAAGACGTAAGAACAATGAAAATCTAGATTAGTTAAGCCTCAAAGAAGGATAAGGATAATATATGTATGTCAAAAACTGTAAAATGTGATACTTATTGAATAAAGAGACTTGTTGAATTGAATTGAAAATTATCGTCAGCCCATTTACTGACGTGGGTAATTTTTACTGTTGTTTATCAGTGGCAAGACAGATTCTGCGAATTACCATAGCACTGAAAATACCGTCGAGTCGTGATTTCTACCGTTATTTATACAAATTACAAAACATTACGAAATTTCCAGATTTTTCGAAATTCACATCGGTGTTTTTACGGTGATCGAAACAGCAAAATCACCGACGCTACAAAAAAAAAACGCTCAGTGGTTTTGCGGTGAATTGCTGTGCGGAAAAGTGCAGAAAACACTGAGGTGGTTTTTTTGCGGTAATTTCAACCTGAAACCACGGTGACCGAACCCACTAAGGAGAGTTTAAAACTTGCAAAAAGTGTGTTAGTCTATTCGAGGTCTACTGAACGACGTCTCGGTTCCACGAGGGTATCGATATAACGACCGCCTTCATAACAATCGTAATTCATAACCATAGCCTAATAACAATCAGATATTCTAACAAAACTTTTTCCCCTAACTCCGCAAAAATAACCCCATTTCGTGTCCGTAATGAGGGTGAGAATCGCTTATTTGTTACGAATGACGTATGCATGCGCAGTCCGCTTTCATTACCTCCCTTGGGAGGTAATCAGCTCATTCCTGCCCGCGCGAGAGTAATAAAAAGCCTTAACACGCATATGTGTCGTCATTTGTTAAAAATGAGCTTATTCTCCGTCCTTGTTGCACACACGAACTCTGGTTATTTTTTTTAGCGAAATCGGAAGAAAAGTACATTACGTTACAAGGGAGGGAAGTGCAACTTTTCACTGAGAGTGAAGTTTGATGCCCGAGCGAAGCGGGGGCAGAAATTCACACAAGGTATTTAGTGTTGCAATCACATGAGTTCAGAAAAAGTTTTTCGCACGAATTTCGTATACAACTTTATGTCACTAGTGCGAGAAGTACGCATTTCTCGCACGAAGTGGCATAATAGTATGCTACGATACGAGTGCGATCAAACTTTTTCTGACGAGTGTGGGTTTGTGAGTGTTGCAATCACATGAGTTCAGAAAAAGTTTCGCGCACGAGTTTCGTATGCAACTTTATGCTACTAGTGCGAGAAATCGCACTTCTCGCACGGAGTGGCATAATAGTACATTACGCTACAAGGGAGGGAAGTGCAACTTTTCACTGAGAGTGAAGTTTGATGGCCGAGCGAAGCGGGGGCAGATATTCACACAAGGTATTTAGTGTTGCAATCACATGAGTTCAGAAAAAGTTTCTCGCACGAATTCCGTATACAACTTTATGTCACTAGTGCGAGAAGTACGCATTTCTCGCACGAAGTGGCATAATAGTATGCTACGATACGAGTGCGATCAAACTTTTTCTGACGAGTGTGGGTTTGTGAGTGTTGCAATCACATGAGTTCAGAAAAAGTTTCGCGCACGAGTTTCGTATGCAACTTTATGCTACTAGTGCGAGAAATCGCACTTCTCGTACGGAGTGGCATAATAGTACATTACACTACAAGGGAGGGAAGTGCAACTTTTCACTGAGAGTGAAGTTTGATGCCCGAGCGAAGCGGGGGCAGAAATTCACACAAGGTATTTAGTGTTGCAATCACATGAGTTCAGAAAAAGTTTTTCGCACGAATTTCGTATACAACTTTATGTCACTAGTGCGAGAAGTACGCATTTCTCGCACGAAGTGGCATAATAGTATGCTACGATACGAGTGCGATCAAACTTTTTCTGACGAGTGTGGGTTTGTGAGTGTTGCAATCACATGAGTTCAGAAAAAGTTTCGCGCACGAGTTTCGTATGCAACTTTATGCTACTAGTGCGAGAAATCGCACTTCTCGCACGGAGTGGCATAATAGTACATTACGCTACAAGGGAGGGAAGTGCAACTTTTCACTGAGAGTGAAGTTTGATGCCCGAGCGAAGCGGGGGCAGAAATTCACACGAGGTATTTAGTGTTGCAATCACATGAGTTCAGAAAAAGTTTCTCGCACGAATTCCGTATACAACTTTATGTCACTAGTGCGAGAAGTACGCATTTCTCGCACGAAGTGGCATAATAGTATGCTACGATACGAGTGCGATCAAACTTTTTCTGACGAGTGTGGGTTTGTGAGTGTTGCAATCATATGAGTTCAGAAAAAGTTTCGCGCACGAGTTTCGTATGCAACTTTATGCTACTAGTGCGAGAAATCGCACTTCTCGCACGGAGTGGCATAATAGTACATTACGCTACAAGGGAGGGAAGTGCAACTTTTCACTGAGAGTGAAGTTTGATGCCCGAGCGAAGCGGGGGCAGAAATTCACACAAGGTATTTAGTGTTGCAATCACATGAGTTCAGAAAAAGTTTTTCGCACGAATTTCGTATACAACTTTATGTCACTAGTGTGAGAAGTACGCATTTCTCGCACGAAGTGGCATAATAGTATGCTACGATACGAGTGCGATCAAACTTTTTCTGACGAGTGTGGGTTTGTGAGTGTTGCAATCACATGAGATCAGAAAAAGTTTCGCGCACGAGTTTCGTATGCAACTTTATGCTACTAGTGCGAGAAATGCGTACTTCTCACACGCTTCGCGTGCGAGAAATCGCACTTCTCGCACGGAGTGGCATAATAGTACATTACGCTACAAGGGAGGGAATTGCAACTTTTCACTGAGAGTGAAGTTTGATGCCCTCGCTTCGCTCGGGCAGAAATTCACACGAGGTGAAAAGTTGCACTTCCCTCCCTTGTAACTTGATGTACTATTTCTTTTTCCATTCTCTCATCGGATTCGTCTCGATCGTAACCTACCCTATGGCTCTGTCGATGTAACAACTGCCTCGGTAAGCGGAGACCGCAAGATTCGCGAGATTTTCTGGGCCGAAGAGAGCGGCGATAGCCGCGCGCAAAATCCCGCCGATGCACGGGCAAAGCACGCGGAGGGAAAACACAAGCGGGAGAGTGAGGCGGAATAGGAGGTAAAGGGGAGTTTTATCGAGCGGCGCCTGCGCCTCTATAACCTAAGCGAACCGGCGTTCGGCCTGGACCTAGTCTCTTTCTTTCTTCCCTCTCTCTCTCGCTCTTTCTATACCGTCCCTACCAACGTCGACCCATCAGTCCTACGGCTCTCAGTCCGCAGCACCGACGACCCCCAGCCACGTTTTAGTTAGCTCCGCGCCGATGACAACGGAAGAGGCAGTGTTCTCGCACGATGCGATCCTACGACACGAGCCGGATTCGTGTCTCTCTCTCTTTGTCCCTCGAGCTCTGACGCTGCACCTGCAGCTGTTCGGTAAACGCGCGCGATAATCCGCCGCTTTGACCCTCGAAAAATCCCATCGCCGACTCGTGATCATTTTTTTTTTCTTTTTTCTCTTCTTTTATTTTGATCTGTTGGTTAATGTGTTGGGTGAAAAGGGGGGAAGATTTCATTGAGGTAGGCATGATAATGGAATATACAGTGTTTTCACACGAACTCAAGTCGCTTCTCTTTGTTCCTCGAGTTCTGACGCTTCACGCGCGATAATTCATCACTTAGACCCTCGAAAAATCTCGTCTATTGACTCGAGATCATTTTTCTTATCTCCCTTGTTTTATTTTTCTGTTGTTGATGTGTTGAATTGTCATTGGACAAAAAGGGGGGAAGATCCTGTTGAGATAGGAATGATAATCGGATAGCAAGTCCGAATTCAGAAATCACCGAAAAAGCACTTTTTAAACGTTCAAAATACCGAGATTTTGGTGCTTTCGATGTAACCCATATGGAAATAAAGTATATGCAAGATATATAAAAGATTTATCCTAGATGTACAAGATATATCTTTTCCAAAAAATTCTATAAGTCTGATATATACAAAATATATGCGAGTGAAAAATATATCTGAGATATAAAAAAATGTATTTTTGTTATATCATCGTCCGGAAAATTGTCAGATATATTTTCGTATATATTCATTATATTCATTTCCATTTCGGTGTTTTCAACGTACGAAAAGCACTCAGTGCTTCACCAATTATTTTTCGGTGACTGTCCTTTGTTCTTTCAGTATTTTTTTTCTGCCAGGGTGTAAAGTGTTTTTGCACGAGTCCGAGTCGTGTTTTTTTGTCCCTCGAGTTCCGACGCTGCACCTGCAGCTGTTCGGTCGAAGCGTGCGATAATCTGCCGCTTGGATCTTCGAAAAAAAATCCCGTTCGCAGACTCGTGGCTCAATTATTTTCGCCCTTCATTTATTTTTGCTTTTGTTGATGTGTTGGAAGGTTATTGGGTGAAGGGGAGAAGATTCTATTGAGGTAGGCAATGGTTTTGAATGGGTAGGGGAGGAGATGATGCTTCGTTCCCTCGTGCATTTCTTTCATATCAACATCTACTTACTACCTCTTCTGCTAATATTGTTTTTTTATGTGCTTATCGTCGTGTGTTGCACTTGAGAGTTAATACATACGTGCAGAAGCGACAATTCTGTCTCGCGTGAAATCTAAACGCCGAAACATTAACGAGCTACGAGCTTAATTAGCCGAGGGATTGGCGTCTACCTCTGGTCGAGTTATAAAATCAGTTATATCCTCTGAGACCTGCACGCGCGACCTCCGGATTCGCCACACCCTCGCCCTCGACCGACAACAAAGTTCGATGGGAAAGTTGTATGGTTTCAGGAGGTTTTCACTTATTCTGGCTTATAATTGAACGGGCGCGAAAACGAGATTAGAATTAACGTGCCATTAAGGAGGAGATCGATGTCACGAACATAATTCGACAAAATGCACTTGTAATTAAATTGTAGAATTGGGGTTTTTTGTTTGCTTAATTTACTTTGGTGTGAAAAATAGATATGAATATTCGTACTTAAAATCAGTCGGATTTTTATTGTTTATGTAATTTTTTTTATGGGTTTTTGATATGGGAAATGTAAATTTAAAAACCGGAAGTAATTTTCGGAAATTACTTCCGGTTTGAAATTTGAAATTGGGAGACTAAGATAATTGATGACCATAAGGGAAATGGATCGAGCGAATATCTTATTTTTAGCGAACGTAATAATGTGTGAATATTTTCAGTAACAGAAAAATTTTTCGGCAGTCAGACCCAATTTGCTGATATTCATTGATAAATATTTGTTTGGAGACAGAAACAAAGATTTTTTTTTGGTCTATGGTAAAAGCATCTAACTATTGCAAATGAGCTATAGGAAATTTATGAGTTTTTAAACTAAAGTAAGATCATTTTTTTTTAATTGTTCAATTGTACATAAGAAAAAATCTGCGGGTACGAATGTAGCTTTTTTTCTTTCTTAAAATTAGTGAAGTCATAATTTTTTAATGAATATAATTTTTTTAATTAACGAAATTTTTTCATTAAAGAGAGAAAGATTTGTTTCTGACTCCTTCATCTTAAAAGGACGATCCAACTTTTATAGCCGCATCACTATGATTATCTGCATACAAATCTCAAAGCAAAGTCGTTCTAAAGCAAATAATAAAAATAAAATTCTTGTACCATATATTACATCGCAGTACATCGCACTTGCATATTAAATTTAGTATACCAGTTTATGCATAAAAACTTCCAATACTTGTACTTTAAATTTCACGTAGTTTAAAAAAAAAAGTAAACATAATCGGACGGTTAAAAATGTTAGCAAATTTTTATTACCAGAAATTTTATTCAACAGTTGATATAGTAAATTAAATACACGAGTGTAGTAAAAACGCCAAATTTTATATTAAATTTCCTAATTTTTATAGAATTTAGTAGAAAATATTGCTATTTCACATCTAACTTGCACATCAAATTTAATATCCCAGTTTCTGTAAAAGAACTTCCATTAATGTAATGGAAATGTACACTAAATATTTTTAACAATGCAGACTAGAAAATCATTGATGGAAAATATATAGGATTCTAAATTATGTATTAATTTTTCATCATATGCGATTATTCTCGGTCAATTTTAAGGGAAAGCGTTTAATGGACCGGATTTATTTGTGCACGGTGGTATAATGCAAAACACTTTAGGACACACTTCAATAGTGCACAAACATTTTGGGGCACAGAAAATTTTTCAAAAAAGTTCGTCGTTCGAAGCAAAATTTGTTTGCGAACGTGACTCATAGTACACATCGCTGTAGTGCACATGTCAATGTATTTTAAAAAAACAATTAATAATAGTGCACACTATTGTTGTGCACAATTCGGGAGTGCACATCATTTTTGTACATAATATATAACGCCCTTAAGGTAGTTCTGTCGTGAAGGCAATCCAAACTCATATGCATGAATTTTTGACATGTTGTAATTTAGCTATTCAATTTTACTTGCACAAAATCTTGAAGGCTTTTACCGAGTATTTGAATGAACAATTAAAACTTGAAAATCGATCTTTTTACACGGCGCTAACGGGAGAGCTGGAAAAATTGATTTTTAAATCGAAAATTAACATACTTAGATCAAAGATAGAGAAAAAATAAAAAGTACTACGGATTCGCAAATCATTCAGGAATTGATGCATCATGAAAAAAGGTGAAGTCTCCGGAATAATGTTTAATTGAACCAATGGCAAAGTGCACGATACCGGGCCAAATGACATTTCCTAACCTAATTATCGTAAAAATGAAGTCAAATCCGCACTAAACATATCAACTATTTACAAATAATCGTTTTAATTTGATTACGACAATTTCGAAGGATTCTCGATTATTTTTGATATTATTATTGAGGCAGTCAAAGTGATGCGTATGATTATTTTTTAATGTCATATAGACTCTGAGATTTATGACTCCGGCGTACCGACAGAACTACCTTAAGGGGATGCTGGAGTAGATTTTTCTATCAACTTTGGTCGGTGAGTTTCCGGATTATGACACAGATGGCACCGACGTAGTCTGTTTACTTTTGGCAAAAGATACTGAATCTCCTGAAATCCAATATGTCTGCACACGATATGGCAACAGACCTTTGCTGTTAGATATAATTGTATCTGGAAATTAGACATGTAAAATCAGACCGGACGTGAATTCTGTGATGATTTCTGAATATTCCAAAACCATCAGAATGTCGATTACACAAGCCAAATCCATATATAGTGTATACTACGTTCGCGTTGCAAAGGCTCGGAGCTTTTCCAAAAGTAAACAGACTACGTCGGCGCCACCTGTGTCCTAATGGAGAAACTTCATTCACGCTCTTCTCGACCTACTCTGATCGCAAACAAACTGCGTAAACGTACTTTACAAACTACGTGCGCTTCTTTTGTGCTATCGCCAATCCAACAGTCTTAAAAAATGCGAAGAACCTCATAGAATCGGCGTCCACGCTCTTCTTTTGAATGTGATGTCTAGAAATGTTTATATAGGACGAAATAGGTGGTGTTGACAGTTCGAGCGGCCATATTTGTTTTGAGTAGGTTTACAAAATTACGTTTTTCTTTATTTTTCAACCGTTTTCAACCAGAATTCAAGCGGACGCCGATGGGCCTATGTTGATATTATAATTCTGTGCAATTTGAAATATATTTGTAATATATTAACAACGTAATTTGTAAACTACGAAACCGAATACAAATATACGTCAAATTCTGCATGGATGTAATAAAATCATTCATTCTTTCGTATCCGATTGAATTACTGTTCAAAACGTACAAGAAATGTAACAAATTGTATATTACCGAACCTCTCAAAGACTAATATGGCCGCTCAAAAAGTCAATAGGTCCTTTGAGGTAAGATATAAACGTTTCTGGAACTCAGATGTGTTAAATCAGACCGGACCCCAATTCTTTGATTACTCCTGAACGTTTCAAAACCGTCGGAATGTCGATTAAACAAACCAAATCCACGAATAGTGTATACTACGATTGCAAAGACTGTTTGCTTTTCGCACAGGCTCAGAGCTGGAAAAGAGCATGAATATAGTTCCGTCATTAAGCGACAGGTGGCGCTGACGTAGTCTGTTTACTTTTGGCAAAAGCTCCGAGGCTCTGCAATACGACCGTAGTATACACTATATATGGATTTGGCTTGTGTAGTTAACATTCTGATGGTTTTGGAATATTTATAAATCATCACAGAATTGACGTCCGGTCTGATTTTACATATCTAATTTCCAGAAACAATTATATCTTACAGCAAAGGTCTGTTGTCATATGGTGTGCGGCCATTTTGCTTTTGATATCTTTTGCCAAAAGTAAGCAGACTACTCGGCGCCACCTGTGTCCTAATCGGGAAACTTACCGACCAAAGTCGGTATCAAAGTCTACTCCAGCATCCCCTTAAGGAGGTTCGACTGTTTCACACTAGTCAAATCAGTTATATTTTGGTAATCGATTCATTAAGGGGATGCTGGAGTAGATTTTTTTACCGACTTTGCTTGGTAAAAATAGGTGATTTTGTAGTAAACACTACAAAATTCATCGAAAATATGCTACAAATATACGTCGAATTCTGCAGGGATGTAACAAAATCATTCATGCTTTGGTGTCCGGTCGAATCACTGTTGAAAACATACAAGAAATGTAAAAAATTGTATATTACCGAACCTCTCAAAGACCAATATGGCCGCTCGAAATGTCAACAGGTCCTTTGAGGTAAGATATAAACGTTTCTGAAACTCAGATGTGTTAAATCAGACCGGACCCCAATTCTTTGATTACTCCTGAACGTTTCAAAACCGTCGGAATGTCGATTACACAAACCAAATCCACGAATAGTGTATACTACGATTGCAAAGACTGTTTGCTTTTCGCACAGGCTCAGAGCTGGAAAAGAGCATGAATATAGTTCCGTCATTAAGCGACAGGTGGCGCTGACGTAGTCTGTTTACTTTTGGCAAAAGCTCCGAGCCTCTGCAATGCGACCATAGTATACACTATATATGGATTTGGCTTATGTAGTTAACATTCTGATGGTTTTGGAATATTTAGAAATCATCACAGAATTGACGTCCGGTCTGATTTAACATATCTAATTTTCAGAAACAATTATATCTTATAGCACAGGTCTGTTGACATATGGTGTGCGGCCATTTTGCTTTTCGGGAGTTTCGGTATCTTTTGCCAAAAGTAAATAGATTACGTCGGCGCCACCTGTGCCCTAATCGGAAAACTTACCGACCAAAGTCAGTATCATAATCTACTCCAGCATCCCCTTAAGTTATCTATTGAATACCATGATAATAGTGCACGTCGTGATTGTGCACAATTAACAATTACGTTAAACAATCACTTAATAGTGCACAGCTCTTGTTGCGCACACAGTAATTGTACACAGCCTTAATGTACACAGAATTATTAAAAATACTTTAATATCAGATACCGTTTTTATGCATAAGGGGGCGTCCATTAATAATGTGAGAATCTGGAAGGGAGGGGGGTACTAAAAATTATCATGAATGATCACAGGGGGAGGGGAGGGGCCTTGGGTCAAAGTTACGTACATTTCTCGATACATTATTTTCCAATATTACCGAGTATATTCTATTACGATGCGAAATAGTTTCGCAGTTTCAAGACACGCGCATTGTATTGCCCGAGTCTACAGTCAAATCCTCAATTCCTCGCGGGTAGAACATGCCAAGAATGTGGGCAATACTTTTGTACAAAAAAAACCGTTGCTGCCGACAAAACTCTGCACAAGAAAAATAAAAAAAACCATTGAACGGGTTAGTGACGAAGAGAATGACGAAGACGAGTTGGAGGACGTGCAGGTTGAAAGTAATACGTTGCAAGACGAAGCTTTTGTAAGCGTGTAAAGAAGTATCGAGAATCCGTGGGTAGGCGATGACTAGTGGCAAACTAGTGATTGCTTCGGATACTAGTCACTTATTTACTTTTAATACGAGATCTGCCTGACAATACCAGAGTTAGTAATAATCAGCAAATATTATATAAGCGGATTGTAAATTTTATGCAACTAAAATATAATTAAAACAGCATAAATTATATGAGATATTTATTTTATATTTTATCCTTTTTACATCTGTCCGATAACGAAAAAAGCACGTGATAACGAGCCAGGGGAGGAGGGGGGAGGGGTCCGTCGAAATATTACTGCTGATCACGAACGGGGGGGAGGGGGTAAAAAATTTGATAAAAACGCATCACGTGATTAATGGACGCCCCCTAGGGTGATATTACACATGTGTGTACCGTGTGCAAATGCAGTTGTGCACAATTCATTCGCCTTGATATTAAAAATGATTTCGTGCATATTGGATGTGCACAATTACTGTGTGGACAATAAGAGCTGTGCATTATCAAGTGGTTGTTTAAAGTAATTACTAATTGTGCACAATCATGAACGTGCACTAAGTACATGACTTAAGAGACAGTGTTACTTCCACCACCACACCTCAAAATTTCGAAAGCTGTTTTCTCTCAAAAAACAACACAGATTGGGCTTGCATTTTGAGGGAATACGCGGAAGGATGGAACAATTGGGCTAATCTTCTGGCTCCTCAGTCGAATCAGTCGTTTTTTTGTGAGAATTAAAAAAAAAAAATTCACCGGTGAATGTAATACAACGGTGAGAATTTCTTCGCCCAATGTTAAACGCCTATAGGTCTGTCTCTCTCGCACATAGCTCTGTCTCTCTTGCACTATTTTTCTTTTAATTCTCACAAAAAAACGACTGAATCGTATGAGAAGCCAGGAGCTTACCCCAATTATACGATACTTCCGCGTATTCCCTCAAAATGCAAGCCCAATCTGTGTTGTTTTTCGAGAGAAAACAGCTTTCGAAAATTTGAGGAGTGGTGGGGGAAGTAATACTGCCTCTTAAGGAGGTTTTATGTTGTGTACAATAGTGTTGTGCACTATACGCTAGTAAAGTATCTCTGAAGCGCGACTCGCGCGCCTCTCGTACCCGGTACTCCAAGCTTTAGGTAACGGATTCACAAGCTCTCATTGGCTGCTTATCGAATTGTGGGGGAACCCGACTATGTTAGGTGCACTCCCATAACACACTGCTTGCTTTGCCCGCCAATCAGCGTTCTCTATCGAATCAGCTGTGTTACTGAAAGTTGCCGATAGCGGCCACGACGTGGCGCCTTCGGCGATACTTTACTTAAGGTAGTTCTGTCGTGAAGGCAATCCTAACTCATATGCATGAATGTTTGACATATTGTAATTTAGCTATTCAATTTTACGTGCACAAAATCATGAAGGATTTTACCGAGTATTTGAATGAACAATTAAAACTTGAAAATCGATCTTTTTACACGGCGCTCACGGGAGGGCTGAAAAAATTGATCTTTAAGAAGAAAATTAACATATTTAGATCAAAGATAGAGAAAATATAAAAAGTACTACGGATTCGCAAATCATTTAGGAATTGATGCATCATGAAAAAAGTTGAAGTCTCCGGAATAATGTTTAATTAAACCAAGTTCAAAGTGCACGATACCGGGCCAAATGACGCTTCCTAACCTAATTATCGTAAAAATGAAGTCAAATCCGCACTAAATATATCAACTATTTACAAATAATCGTTTTAATTTGATGACGACAATTTCGAAAGATTCTCGATTATTTTTAATATTATTATTGAGGCAGTCAAAGTGATGCATATGATTATTTTTTAATGTCATATAGACTCTGAGATTTATGACTCCGGCGTACCGACAGAACTACCTTAAGGTATTATTTAGGGAGGTATGGTCAGCCGACCCAGGATACCCCGAATGCATTGAGTGGCTCCAATAGTGACAACATTCATGGCGCACAAAAAAAAAGAAACGTGGCTTACCCCGCGCCGTTTCTAATGCAAACTAACTTACCGTGAATGTTGTCACTATTGGTGCCGCGCAATGTATTCTGGGTATCCTGGACCGGCTGATCATACCTCCTTAAATAATACCATGAGGTTTAAGATTTCTGCATATTCAAAATAAAACTTTGGCAAGCTATATCTTTCAAATTACGATACCAAGAAAACAACTAAAAAGTAGAAAATGTTCGTTTTCGTATTCTCTGGTGGACGATTTTTTTATTTTTTTTTAAGTCCAAAATTAAGGGAGTTGTTCTTGATTCAGTACTTTGGCAAGCTATATCTTTCGAACTATAATATCGAGAAAAAAACTAAAAAGTAGAAAATGTTCGTTTTCGTATTCTCTGGTGGACGATTTTTTTATTTTTTTTAAGTCCAAAATTAAGGGAGTTGTTCTTGATTCAGTACTTTGGCAAGCTATATCTTTCGAACTATAATATCGAGAAAAAAACTAAAAAGTAGAAAATGTTCGTTTTCGTATTCTCTGGTGGACGATTTTTTTATTTTTTTAAGTCCAAAATTAAGGGAGTTGTTCTTGATTCAGTACTTTGGCAAGCTATATCTTTCGAACTATAATATCGAGAAAAAAACTAAAAAGTAGAAAATGTTCGTTTTCGTATTCTCTGATGGACAATTTTTTTATTTCTTTTTAAGTCCAGAATTAAGGAAGTTGTTTTTGATTTAGTATTTTGGCAAGCTACAACTCTTAAAAGCTCCGCGGAAAAAACTGAATAGTAGTAAATGTTCGTTGTCGTATTCTCTAACAGACGATTAAATTTTTTTTTGTCCAAAATTAAGGGTGTTGTTGTGGTTTTTATATTTTAGCAAGCTATAACTTTTAAGTTAAAGCTCCGCGGAAGAAACTGAAAAGAATATGTTTGTTGTCGGATTCTCTGATGGACGATTTAAAAAAAATTAAGTCCAAAATTAAGGGAGTTTTTTATCCGCGAAGTAAACTACTTCGAATGAAAAAATCGTCCACTAGAGAATACGAAAACGAACATTTTCTACTTTTTAGTCTTTTTCTCGATATCATAGTTCGAAAGATATAGCTTGCCAAAGTACTAAATCAAGAACAACGCCCTTAATTTTGGACTTAAAAAAAAATAAAAAAAATCTTCCACCAGAGAATACGAAAACGAACATTTTCTACTTTTTAGGTTTTTTCTTGATATCGTAATTCGAAAGATATAGCTTGCCAAAATTTTATTATGAATATGCAGAAATCTTAAACCTCATAATAATACCTTACTTTACTAGCGTATCGAATTGTGCCCAATAATAATGTGCACTATTCTAAATTTTAAAAAAATTGTCATGTGCACTACAGAGATGTGCACAATCAGTGACGTGCACATCAAACATGATTTTTTTTGCAAAATCTAATAGTGCACAATTTTTTTGTGCACAATAGTGCACAATTTTTTTGTGCACTATTGTGCACAAAATGACTGTGCACAGTAAAATCCGGTTCATCAAATACACTGTCAATTTAAATGATGGAATTTTTAAGAAATTAAATTAGTTTTGGAATTCTAAATTAAGCTTTAACATATCAAACGTCTTATTTGGCCTCTGAACGTCGGTAATTATTATCATTCCGAAAGAAAACACGTTTTTCACTTGGCCCTGACACGAATCCTCGTGATTATAACTATATTTCGTGCATACAAATCTCAATGCGTCCATACGTAGCTCGAAGCACGAGCGACAGCAGCAGACGGCTGACCTTTGGCAAACATCTGACCGAAGTTGAACCTGGATATGCGAACTAGTCGCAGGGTCTTAGCGTCCAGAACTCTATATACATACATAGTACACAACAATATGCACCTTTGTCATATATAGGACAACATCTGGCACGTGGTTCCAAGTGTCTTTCTCACAAAATGCAATATTTTCATACGCGAGTTCGGGACAAACAAGCGAGTGATGCTATCGCTCGACGTTGGAAAATTGCTCGATTTTTACGAGCGTCAGCATTCGCCTTACTTTTCAACATTGACGAATAAAATTGTCGCAGTAATTCTGCTACGAACGACGTTAGAAAAAAGTATAAGCAAAGACGTTAAAGGAACGAAAAGTAGTAATGGGGAAATACTACGTAAAATAAATCAATTTTATTTTATTACCATTTTATTAGTTTGTGTAGGAGGAGAACAAAATATTTGTGAGCTGCACTTCGTGTTAATGGGCTCAATTGCCACATGAAAAACGAAAATTAATACAGCTAGACACGCTATTTGTCGACAAACAATTTCGTATCTTACCGGTTTTTGTATTTTTCAATTTCTACAATTTTTTAATTTCTACAATTTTTCAATTTCTGCAATTTTTTAATTTCTATAATTTTGCCATTTCTTTCAATTATTCAATTTCTACAATGTTTAAATTCGTACAATTTTTCAATTTCTATAATTTTGCCATTTCTTTCAATTATTCAATTTGTACAATGTTTAAATTCCTACAATTTTTCAATTCCTGCAATTTTTAAATTTCTATAATTTTGCCATTTCTTCAATTATTCAATTTGTACAATGTTTAAATTCCTACAATTTTTCAATTCCTGCAATTTTTAAATTTCTATAATTTTGCCATTTCTTCAATTATTCAATTTCTACAATGTTTAAATTCCTACAATTTTTCAATTTCTGCAATTTCGCGATTTCTTCAATTATTCAATTTCTACAATGTTTAAATTCCTACATTTTTTAATTTCTATATTTTTGCCATTTCTTCAATTATTCAATTTCCAATGTTTAAATTCCTACAATTTTTCAATTTCTATAATTTTTCTATTTCTCCACAAGTTCTAAATAAACTTATTAAATTAATGTGGGCAAAGGAAATAAAAAAAAATTGTCGAGTAATTTGAAAGATCATTGCACGGCATTAATTGATCCTTGAAAAAAAGTTTTATTCTGACATACCACCAAAAAAATCTAGCATGTGTTATTTTAAGACACTTGTTAAAATCATATGGATGAACGAAATTATTGATGAATATTTAAGATCAGTGCAATATATTAATAATATATATAGAGCTCAACAATATAATATCTGAATAAGGAATAATATAGTACCGCAATTTTTATTTCAATACGACTGTGTAGCTGTATGGCAGGGAAGTAAGAACGTTATGAGTGGAGCACTTCGTGCAACTAGGTTCGATTGTCACGTGAAAATCGATGCTCGTGACTAACAATGCCATATATTACCTGGAAATGCGATTTCACTACAGTTTTTTGTGTCGAGTAGCAGAACTGAAAAAAAATGTGTTATTTAAACACAGTTTATAAAACAGTAAAAATATGTTATTTATTTAAACATTTTTTTATCGTTTCGATTATTCTACAATAATTTATTACTTATTAAATATATATATTTTTGTTCAAATAAAAAAGAGCTTGTAAATTCGAACTATAAAGACCTGAAAAAAGGTGTTATTTAAACACAATTCATAAAACAGTAAAAAGATGTTATTTCTTTCAAAATAATTATATCAATCCCATTATTTTAAAATAAATCATTAATTATGCAACATTTTTTGTTTTCCAAATAAATAAGAGTTTGTAAAATCGAATCTAGCAAATTGCTTTCCAACTTTTTTAAATATCTTCAACAAATATACGAGGAAGTATAATTTTCGATTTTAGCTTTTTGATATAAAAATTTAAAAGAAAAAACGAGATTCCACAAGTAAAAATTGTATTGAGTAGCAGAACTGAAAAAGGTATTATTTAATCATAATTTATAAAACAGCAAAAATATTTTATTTGTTTAAACATTTTTTAATCGCTTCAATTATTCTAAATTTATCACTGATTAAATATTTTTTATTTTTTAAATAAAAAAGAGCTTGTAAAGTCAAATCTAACAAAATGCTATCCAACTTTTTTTTACATCTTTGAAAAATCATACGAGGAAATATTATTTTCGATTTTTGCTTTCTGATATAAGAATTAAAAAAAAAACGAGATTCCGCAAGTAAAAATTGTATCGAGTAGCAGAACTGAAAAAGGTGTTATTTAATCATAGTTTATAAAACAGCAAAAATATTTTATTTGTTTAAACATTTTTTAATCGTTTCAATTATTCTAAATTTATCACTAATTAAATTTTTTTTTTATTTTTTAAATAAAAAAGAGTTTGTAAAGTCAAATCTAACAAAATGCTATCCAAGTTTGTTTTACATCTTTGAAAAATCATACGAGGAAATATTATTTTCGATTTTTGCTTTCTGATATAAGAATGTAAAAAAAACAAGATTCCACAAGTAAAAATTGTATCCACTAGGGTAGAAGTACCGGTTGTGGCCACCCCTACACTTAAATACGTTTTTCATGGCTATTTTAATTCTGTACCTGTATTAAATCATAATTTTTCATAACGTTGTGTATTTTGGAAACATTTATCGTCATTTTGACGTCCGTTCGTCTCCATTACAAAAAGTACTGTGTCAGTAATTAAAGTATCATCAGCTGATTCATCAAATTGTCAACTCCTTACGGAATTCGACAAGATTTTGACGAAAGCTCTAGATACATATTCGGATTATATAGTTGGCGAATTGCATGCAGCTTTGCACATATCAATCTTAAGAGTCATCACTGCAAATGTTGATGTACTAAAAGTTTGAAATAAAGCTATACATTTATAAAAAATACGATAGCCATAACTGGTACATGGAATAAGCATGTGGCCCCGGATATGGCCATGATAATATAATCATTAATTTTTCGTTAATTATTACACAATCAATTCATAAATTCGTAAAGAAGAAACAAAAAAACGAAAAAACGCTAAGAAAAATATATCCTTAGAAATGTACAGTAAAAAAGAAGGTAAAGCGGTGGAACACCTTTCATGTTGAAGATTCCCATCATTATGCAATGCGAAAATCTACTTTCGGAAAGAACTCTGGTAAAAGTAAAAATAAAAGTGTAAAGAGTAAAACATTAATATAATGTATGACTATTTGTGTCAAAGAAAGCTGCTACGAAAAAGTGCAAAACGAAGGAGACTAATGTCAAAAAAGGTTAGTTAGGTTCACAGATGGCATCTGTGCTTTAAAGACATTTTCGTGTACAGGAATTGGATGCTTTCATAAGAATACGATTTTGATTTATTAAACACACCTTAAAAAATGTTTCAAGTGCAATGAATATTGAGTTATTCTAATTTTAAGCATGGCCAAAACCGGTACATTACTGTGGCCAAAACCGGTGCATAGGTGGCCAGAACTGGTGAAATGGCTATGCGCCTACTTTTTTCTATTTTCCAGTGTTTTCTCGATACATATGAAGATTTTAATGCTAGAAATCTGAAATTATATTCTTCTCAGATATGAAAAGTATAGGTCCAAAACAGTTTTATGATATTTGGTCCCAATCACAAGTACTTGAAAATGGGAAAATTCTTAAGGGGAGGGAGACAGGTAAAAAAAATTGATTTTGGAAATTCCATATCATCCAAATCCTATTGCATATAAAAATGCCCAACGCACTATATTGTTGGTACTCGATTAAATGATTTTTTACTGTTGTCTGACTTGCATATGCTTTTAAATATTATCTTAAGCAAAGATCTTAGGTTTTCCATTCTGCGCATGATTCAGATCAAACTACTAGGCAGATTGGAATGGTTGACGTCTCACTTTCTTCTTCACGAATAGATACACCGGCTAAATGGAGCAAATGTTAATAAAATGTAATATTTTTAAGTAACATAATTATTAATAAATAAATTTTATGCTATTTTCTAAATCAGTGATTAACTTTGCTTTCAGAATGAAAAAAAAATAGTTTGCTCCATTTAGCCAGTGTATCTTTTGATGAAGAAGAAAATGAGACGTCAATGATTCCAATCTGCCTAGTAGTTTGATCTGAATCAAGCGCAGAATGGAAAACCTAAGAACTTTCCTTAAGATAATATTGAAAAACATATGCAAGTCAGACGACAGTAAAAAAATTCTTTCGTCGAGCACCAACAATATAGTGCATTAGGCATTTTTATATGTAATAGGATTTGGATGATATTGAATTTCCAAAATCAATTTTTTTGACCTGACTCCCTCCCCTTAAAGTGGCCACAACCGGTACTTCTACCCTAGCTGAAATGAAAAAGGTGTTATTTAATCATAATTTATAAAACAGCAAAAGTATGTTATTTGTTTAAACATTTTTTAATCGTTTCAATTATTCTAAATTTATCACTAATTAAATATTTTTTATTTTTTAAATAAAAAAGAGCTTGTAAAGTCAAATCTAACAAAATGCTATCCAACTTTGTTTTACACCCTTGACAAATCATACGAGGAAGTATAATTTTCGACTTTTGCTTTCTGACTTTAAAAAAAAAAAAAAAAAAAAAAAAAAAAAAAATTGTGAAATCTGCAACATCAGTACACGTAATATATAAGTCGCCCATGAAGAGCAGCTTGAGAATATAATATCCGAGCTTGGTAGTATAAAGAGGTCTCCGCGAAAAGCACGTTCTATATATAGAAACAATACGCCAATTCTGTGTTATATTCATTCTTTCCTTTCTTTACTGGTGGCCTAAAAAAAAGTGTGGATACTTTACCGGAGATGAAGAGGGAAAGGCGTAGTGGGAGAAATGCATTCGATCGTACTTGAGGCGCCGCGCGGAGCTTCCGTAGCCTACAGCTATTACATATATATATATATATAATATACAACGTCACAGACTTTTTAATCCTTCTGCAGGCAATTCATCCCCTCGAGTTCTTAAACGTCGAGTTTCAACCGTTGAAAGTTTCTGCTGGCATTGCCAGATATGAAAACCGGCGCAGTAACGCGTCACTGACTTATATACGTTGTGCCATTTGACCAACAGTGGCCAATGTGTCTCTTTTATTATGTCTCTCGGTTGACCTCGACCTTCCACCATCCGTTCTCCCCAGTCTATTGCTACTTCTGCTGCTGCTGCTGCTCATGTTGTGGTTATATTGTTGTTGTTTTGCCGCGAGGCTCTTAATCCCTTGACAATTTATGCTAGTGTTGCATAAAGTTGAATATTGATTCTAAGATCGCGTGTAAATTTTCATACACTTTTTTAGGCATATACTAAAATATATACATACTCCACATTATTTATAATGAGACGAACAATTTTTTATTCAATTCACAAACGACCTCGTATGTGAATTAGGAAATTTAATATAGATATTTGCAATTTTTGCTTCCTCGTAGAGGAAACTTTGTTTTCGTGATATTTTTTTTTTTAGATTTTCACGTCAGGACACTCAGAATGGTCTAAAACGTGGAGAAAAGTGGTTTAGAAAAAATGTCTGTATGCGTGTGTGTGTGTGTGTGTGTGTGCGTGTGCGTGTGCGTGTGCGTGTGCGTGTGCGTGTGCGTGTGCGTGTGCGTGTGCGTGTGCGTGTGCGTGTGCGTGTGCGTGTGCGTGTGTGTGTGTGTGTGTGTGTGTGCGTGTGCGTGTGCGTGTGCGTGTGCGTGTGCGTGTGCGTGTGCGTGTGCGTGTGCGTGTGCGTGTGCGTGTGCGTGTGCGTGTGCGTGTGCGTGTGCGTGTGCGTGTGCGTGTGCGTGTGCGTGTGCGTGTGCGTGTGCGTGTGCGTGTGCGTGTGCGTGTGCGTGTGCGTGTGCGTGTGCGTGTGCGTGTGCGTGTGCGTGTGCGTGTGCGTGTGCGTGTGCGTGTGCGTGTGCGTGTGCGTGTGCGTGTGCGTGTGCGTGTGCGTGTGCGTGTGCGTGTGCGTGTGCGTGTGCGTGTGCGTGTGCGTGTGCGTGTGCGTGTGCGTGTGCGTGTGCGTGTGCGTGTGCGTGTGCGTGTGCGTGTGCGTGTGCGTGTGCGTGTGCGTGTGCGTGTGCGTGTGCGTGTGCGTGTGCGTGTGCGTGTGCGTGTGCGTGTGCGTGTGCGTGTGCGTGTGCGTGTGCGTGTGCGTGTGCGTGTGCGTGTGCGTGTGCGTGTGCGTGTGCGTGTGCGTGTGCGTGTGCGTGTGCGTGTGCGTGTGCGTGTGCGTGTGCGTGTGCGTGTGCGTGTGCGTGTGCGTGTGCGTGTGCGTGTGCGTGTGCGTGTGCGTGTGCGTGTGCGTGTGCGTGTGCGTGTGCGTGTGCGTGTGCGTGTGCGTGTGCGTGTGCGTGTGCGTGTGCGTGTGCGTGTGCGTGTGCGTGTGCGTGTGCGTGTGCGTGTGCGTGTGCGTGTGCGTGTGCGTGTGCGTGTGCGTGTGCGTGTGCGTGTGCGTGTGCGTGTGCGTGTGCGTGTGCGTGTGCGTGTGCGTGTGCGTGTGCGTGTGCGTGTGCGTGTGCGTGTGCGTGTGCGTGTGCGTGTGCGTGTGCGTGTGCGTGTGCGTGTGCGTGTGCGTGTGCGTGTGCGTGTGCGTGTGCGTGTGCGTGTGCGTGTGCGTGTGCGTGTGCGTGTGCGTGTGCGTGTGCGTGTGCGTGTGTGTGTGTGTGTGTGTGTGTGTGTGTGTGTGTGTGTGTGTGTGTGTGTGTGTGTGTGTGTGTGTGTGTGTGTGTGTGTGTGTGTGTGTGTGTGTGTGTGTGTGTGTGTGTGTGTGTGTGTGTGTGTGTGTGTGTGTGTGTGTGTGTGTGTGTGTGTGTGTGTGTGTGTGTGTGTGTGTGTGTGTGTGTGTGTGTGTGTGTGTGTGTGTGTGTGTGTGTGTGTGTGTGTGTGTGTGTGTGTGTGTGTGTGTGTGTGTGTGTGTGTGTGTGTGTGTGTGTGTGTACAATTTTTTGTTAGCACGATAGCCATCGCAATTGTTAAGATATCGGGCTCAAATTTGAACCACGAGTAAACTGTCGTTAAACAAGGTATGGGATTGAATTTGGCGTTAATCCATCAAGGTGTTCAAAATTTATGGCATTTTGAATTTTTTGGAGAACGTCAGCTCGGACTCTAACTCCCGCAATTTTTATGATATTCGGCTCAAACTGGGACCAGAAGTGGACTGTTGTCAAATAGTGTTTGGGATTAAATTTGGTGTCAATCCGTTAAGGGGTTCACAATTTATGGCATTTTTTAAATTTTTTTACATTTTTGTTCGTGTTCTAACTTTCGCAATTTTTAAGATATCGAGCTCAAATTTGGACCAGAAGTAGAGTGTGGGTAAACAAAGCATCAGTTAGAATCTGGCGAGAATCTGTCAAGGGGTTCAAAACTAATGTCTAAAATCTTTTTAAGCAAGGCTGCAAAGTAGAACTTTGCAAATTGCTTTCTCATTATTGTTGGATTTTTACAAAGCTTCCTCTATGAGGAACCCAAAATAGATTAACATGCTTCCTCATAGAGGTAGATTTGTAAAAATCTTGTAAATCTTAAAAATCTTGATTTGTAAATTTCTACTTTTTTACACTTGTGTATTAAATTAAAAATATACGAAGTTATTATACACCGATCGGACCACCTTTTACTACGACCGTCGTTGATATAGTTGATTATTTTTATAGTTATTCACCCGAATGGATGGAGTATGCTCAATTTTTTTCAAACTTTTCGTTGCATAATTCGCGTACTTGTAAATTTATGAAAATTGCCCGAATAATTGCGTTTCAAAACTTTCGAATGCACGTATCTTCTTAGATATAAGTCGTATCGTGAAAAAAACGTATATAAAAGCTTTTCATTTTGAAGTATACTTTTATGCAAATTTATTTAAAAAATTCTTTAATCCCTCCGAAGTCTTGATTTTTTTGTTAATAAACATAAAAATCGATTTTTCAAAATCTTGGACATTTTTTATTTTTTCCGAAAAAATCTCTAAAATACTACTCATGAAGACGAACATTTTAAGCCTAGACGGGAAGTGGGACAATACTTTTTTTAAATTTTTTATGAGAGTTTAAAAGATAAATAAAAAATGAAAACTCTCATAAAAAATCGGAAAAAAATTGTCCCACTTTGGGACAAAAAGTTGACTGTGAGCCAATTTTTTCCGATTTTTTATGAGAGTTTTCATTTTTTATTTATCTTCTAAACTCTCATAAAAATGCCCCATACATATAAATAAATAAATATTGATTCTAAGATCGCGTCTAAATTTTCATGCACATTTTGAGGCATATACTAAAATATATACATATCCCACATTATTTATAATGAGACGAATAATTTTTTATTCAATTCATAAGTGAATTCGGAAATTTGATACAAATATTTGCAATATTTCTACACTTGTGTATTAATTAAAAAATATACTAACATTTTCTCTAAGCTACTTTCCAAACGCATTTCAATCAAATTTACAATATTATTTATGTTTATTACTAAAAATTAATTGCACTTTATTATTTTATTTTTTGTATCTAGCATCGCCTAAATTCGAGGTAATAATAATCGTCGTTAAAATTTTAAACTAAGTGAACAAAACGACCTCGATTTGTGATGGAAATCGAGTGACCGTAGGTTTTTTTAAAATTACACTGGGTTCTGCGAAATCGAATGTGAATTGGGAAATTTAATATAACTATTTTATATTATATATTTTTATTTAATATAAATATGGCTTGACTTAATAACCTGAAATATTCCACCTTTCTAATGACGAGTATTATTTTTCGAAATCCTGTTACGAGTTTTTTGGATTTTTTTTAACCGGAAATAATTCTCATAATTAAATTGATAATTATAGTGAAAATAAGTCATTGATCACGGTTTTTATTACTTAGCTTGATTACTATTACTTAGATTTTGTGTCAGTTATTTATTAGTTATTTTAGAAGAAACAGCGAGATTAATTGACAACTTTTTTTCAAAGCCCATTTCGTCTATTTTTGTTAATTAAAAAAAAGGAAAATTATTTTATTATCAACTACATCAATTATCGCTATATTTGAAGGACGGGAATAATTCTATCTTTTGCAACTATTTGTCATCGGTAAAATAGTTGAGTATTTAAATATAACAGCGTAAAAGGCGTGGAACACAAAGTTGAATATTCAACATCTCTAAAAAAAAAACGTATTTCAATCAAATTTACAAAATTATTTATGTTTATTACTAAAAAGCAATTGCACTTTATAATTTATTTTTTTTTGTTTCTAGCATCGCCTAAATTCGAGGTGGTAATAATCATCACGAAAATTTGAAACCAAGTGAACAAAATGACCTCAATTTTTCGTGGAAATCGAGTGAACGTGTTGTGCAATGGACAATAGTGTGCTAAGAGTACTAAGAAGAGAGATTAAAGAATCGTGAGAGGTATGGGGCAGCTGCAACAGCAGCATCGTCGTCGTCGTCATCCTCAACATCGTGATCATCATCGTCGTCAGCAACAGCGTCATAGGCAGTTAAGAAGAATGGGACAGCTCGAGAAAGAACAAAAGGGTGAAGAGGCCGAAGACGCAGGGATGTGAAGTATGCCTCAGAGGAAGAAGATAACGTGCTGCGGTGAATCGAGAATAGAGAAAGGAGAAAGGAGAAGGGAAAGGGTAGGGATGCCACAGAGTGTGATTGATCGCACTTGAAGGCGTCATTAGCTCGCCACGACGACCTATATCAACCCTTTAGTATCTACAGTGTCGTCCTACCGTGTAAAACTGATCACGGAGGGAAATCAGCGGGCCCAGCAAAAATGGGGAATGGTATGAACAAGGTAAGAAACTATTCTTAGAAAAGGCTGACCAGTTTTTGCTTCCTCATAGAGAAAGCTTTGTTTTCGTGAAATTTTTTTTTTTTCGAGATTTTCATGTCAGGACACTCAGAATGGTCTAAAACGTCGAGAAAAGTGGTTTAGAAAAAATGTCTGTATATGTGTGTGCGTATGTGCACAATTTTTTGTTAGCACGATAGCCGTCGCAATTTTTAAGATATCGGGCTCAAATTTGAACCACGAGTAAACTGTCGTTAAACAAGGTATGGGATTGAATTTGGAGTTAATCCATCAAGGTATTCAAAATTTATGGCATTTTGAATTTTTTGGAGAATGTCAGGTCGGGCTCTAACTCCCGCAATTTTTATGATATCCGGCTCAAACTTGGACCAGAAGTGGACTGTTATCAAATAGTGTTTGAGATTAAATTTGGTGCCAATCCGTTAAGGGGTTCACAATTTATGGCATTTTTAAATTTTTCGACATTTTTTGTTCGTGCTCTAACTTTCGCAATTTTTAAGATATCGGACTCTCAAATTTGGTCCACAAGTGGACTGTTATTAAATAAAGTTTGGGAGTGAATTTGACGTGAATCCGTTAAGGGGTTTAAAATTTATGGCATTTTGAATTTTTTGTTCGTGCTCTTACTTCCGCAATTTTTAAGATATCGGGCTCAAATTTGAACCACGAGTAAACTGTCGTTAGACAAGGTATAGGATTGAATTTGGAATTAATCCATCATGGTGTTCAAAATTTATGGCATTTTGAATTTTTTGGAGAATGTCAGCTCGGTCTCTAACTCCCGCAATTTTTATGATGTCCGGCTCAAACTTGGACCAGAAGTGAACTGTTATCAGATAGTGTTTGAGATTAAATTTGGTGCCAATCCGTTAAGGGGTTCACAATTTATGGCATTTTAAAATTTTTCGACATTTTTTGTTCGTGCTCTAACTTTCGCAATTTTTAAGATATCGGGCTCAAATTTGGTCCCCAAGTGGACTGTTATTAAATAAAGTTTGGGAGTGAATTTGACGTCAATCCGTTAAGGGGTTTAAAATTTATGGCATTTTGAATTTTTGTTCGTGCTCTAACTTCCGCAGTTTTTAAGATATCGGGCTCAAATTTGAACCACGAGTAAACTGTCGTTAGACAAGGTATAGGATTGAATTTGGAATTAATCCATCATGGTGTTCAAAATTTATGGCATTTTGAATTTTTTGGAGAATGTCAGCTCGGTCTCTAACTCCCGCAATTTGTATGATATCCGGCTCAAACTTGGACCAGAAGTGAACTGTTATCAGATAGTGTTTGAGATTAAATTTGGTGCCAATCCGTTAAGGGGTCTTCAATTTATGGCATTTTAACATTTTTTGACATTTTTTGTTCGTGCTCTAACTTTCGCAATTTTTAAGAATCGGACTCAAATTTGGTCCACAAGTGGACTGTTATTAAATAAAGTTTGGGAGTGAATTTGACGTCAATCCGTTAAGGGGTTTAAAATTTATGGCATTTTGAATTTTTTGTTCGTGCTCTAACTTCCGCAATTTTTAAGATATCGGGCTCAAATTTGAACCACGAGTAAACTGTCGTTAAACAAGGTATGGGATTGAATTTGGAGTTAATCCATCAAGGTGTTCAAAATTTATGGCATTTCGAATTTTTTGGCGAATATCAATTCGGGCTCTAACTCCCGCAATTTTTATGATATCCGGCTCAAACTTGGACCAGAAGTGGACTGTTATCAAATAGTGTTTGAGATTAAATTTGGTGCCAATCCGTTAAGGGGTTCACAATTTATGGCATTTTAACATTTTTTGACATTTTTTGTTCGTGCTCTAACTTTCGCAATTTTTAAGAATCGGGCTCAAATTTGGTCCACAAGTGGACTGTTATTAAATAAAGTTTGGGAGTGAATTTGACGTCAATCCGTTAAGGGGTTTAAAATTTATGGCATTTTGAATTTTTTGTTCGTGCTCTAACTTCCGCAATTTTTAAGATATCGGGCTCAAATTTGAACCACGAGTAAACTGTCGTTAAACAAGGTATGGGATTGAATTTGGAGTTAATCTATCAAGGTGTTCAAAATTTATGGCATTTCGAATTTTTTAGCGAATGTCAGCTCGGGCTCTAACTCCCGCAATTTGTATGATACCCGGCTCAAACTTGGACCAGAAGTGGACTGTTATCAAATAGTGTTTGAGATTAAATTTGGTGCCAATCCGTTAAGGGGTTCACAATTTATGGGAGTTTTTAATTTTTCGACATTTTTTGTTCGTGCTCTAACTTTCGCAATTTTTAAGAATCGGGCTCAAATTTGGTCCACAAGTGGACCGTTTTTAAATAAAGTTTGGGAGTGAATTTGACGTCAATCCGTTAAGGGGTTTAAAATTTATGGCATTTTGAATTTTTTGTTCGTGCTCTAACTTCCGCAATTTTTAAGATATGGGGCTCAAATTTGAACCACGAGTAAACTGTCGTTAAACAAGGTATGGGATTGAATTTGGAGTTAATCTATCAAGGTGTTCAAAATTTATGGCATTTCGAATTTTTTAGCGAATGTCAGCTCGGGCTCTAACTCCCGCAATTTTTATGATATCCGGCTCAAAACTTGGACCAGAAGTGGACTGTTATCAAATAGTGTTTGGGATTAAATTTGGTACCAATCCGTTAAGGGGTCTTCAATTTATGGCATTTTAACATTTTTTGACATTTTTTGTTCGTGCTCTAACTTTCGCAATTTTTAAGATATCGGGCTCAAATTTGGTCCACAAATGGACTGTTATTAAATAAACTTTGGAAGTGAATTTGACGTCAATCCGTTAAGGGGATTAAAATTTATGGCATTTTGAATTTTTTGTTCGTGCTCTAACTTCCGCAATTTTTAAGATATCGGGCTCAAATTTGAACCACGAGTAAACTGTCGTCAAACAAGGTATGGGATTAAATTTGGAGTTAATCTATCAAGGTGTTGAAAATTTATGGCATTTGGAATTTTTTGGAGAATGTCAGCTCGGACTCTAACTCCCGCAATTTTTATGATATCCGGCTCAAACTTGGGCCAGAAGTGGACTGTTATCAAATAGTGTTTGAGATTAAATTTGGTGCCAATCCGTTAAGGGGTTCACAATTTATGGGATTTTTTAATTTTTCGACATTTTTTGTTCGTGCTCTAACTTTCGCAATTTTTAAGATATCGGGCTCAAATTTGGTCCACAAGTGGACTGTTATTAAATAAAGTTTGGGAGTAAATTTGACGTCAATCCGTTAAGGGGTTTAAAATTAATGGCATTTTGAATTTTTTGTTCGTGCTCTAACTTCCGCAATTTTTAAGATATCGGGCTCAAATTTGGTCCACAAGTAGAGTGTGGGTAAACTAAGCATCAGTTCGAATCTGGCGAGAATCTGTCAAGGGGTTCAAAACTAATGCCATTTAAAATTTTTTAAAACAAGGCTGCAAAGTAGAACTTTGCAAATTGCTTCCTCATTATTGTTGGATTTTTACAAAAATTCCTCTATGAGGAAGCCAAAATAGATTAACATGCTTCCTCATAGAGGTAGATTTGTAAAAATCCAACAATAATGAGGAAGCAATTTGCAAAGTTCTACTTTCCAGCCTTTTTTATGATTGCAGCAGACAAATTTACTTGATTCAACGAAAAATCTCGAACTATGAAATATTTCATTGTCGCCAATGAAATAATATTAATATTGTCTTTTCTTTGAATGATCTGACAATCAGTGAAATGTAGTGACATTGAATTAATGACAGATTTTCTCAAAATCAATTTAATCGTTTTTCATTGATTTCAAAGAAATTAATCAAGGAAAATCGTTTCACTGTTAAAAATATTTTTTTAATTAATATATTTATTGGAAGTTCTTTTGCAGATACGGTATATTAAATTAAATTAAATTAAATTTTTGTTCTTTAATTTCATTTAAGTTATTAATTTTTACGGTATATTAAATTTCATTTAGTATGCCGCAATAATTCAAAAATTAAATTAAATTTCATTTAATATGCCGTAACAATTCAAAAATTCAATTTCATTTAATATACAGATATGAATTCCAATAATTATATTATAAATACAACTTTTATGAAGTATTTTGTATAATGTATATTAATTTACAACAATTTTTTTGTATATTACTTAATATTTGTATATTAAATGTAATATACGCGTATCCGCAAAAAAATATCCAATACTTTATATTAATTTTCATACAAAAATTCCTAACAGTGTTTCTATGAATCAAGATTATTGTTTTTTTGAATCAGGGAAATCGTTTCTTTCAATAAAAAAATTGTTTCTTTGAATGTTGTTACTGCAGACTGTGGATCAATTAGCAACTTTTGGGGTTGCCAATGCAGGCTGCGGATCAATTAGCAAATACATATACTGCTCTTGCACTATACTCATTTGCCTCTAATATCACGTGATATATTATTCTTTAATGGGCTGACATGTCCACGAGTTTACTACTCTTAATGGCTTGTCTCACGATTGCAAATTGCGGTTCATGCTGTGTCAGCATCGAGGATATGCATGAATTATTAATGCATTTCCTGGGAACAAAGAATTTATATTACTTATGCATATAAAATACAAATATAAAATATTGCACTAAATTGAAAAAGTTGCAAAGTAGAATTTTGCATGTTGCTTCCTCATTAATTTTCATTTTTCTCAAAGCCACTTCTATGACTAAGCTTATTTATTAATTTTTGCTTCCTCATAGAGAAACCCTAGCAATCACGATAACTTAAATTTTGTTCGCAAAAACAACTGTCAAAATAACCAAAAAAATAACGCTGAGTAGAAGATGTTTTTTGCACGGGAAAAACTTTCGGTAATTGTCAAAATGACTTTCGAAACAACCAAACAAAAATAAATCTGAAAGTTGTTTTTCCGTCGCCGGAACCAAAGAGTCACCGTCAAAACAACCTTCCTGCTAACTCCGGGAAAGTTATTTTGACTCGGTGGTCACTGTCAAAACAACCGATGTAAATGTCGAAGAAAAAAATCGTTTTTGCGCTTAATTTAACGGGTTATCTTGCTCTTTTAATTGTACATTATTTGTATGGATTATTAATTTTCGACCCGGGGGCATTTTTATGTAGTTTTAGACACAATTACACAATTGTAAAAACTCATAACATGATTAGACTTTTTTTGTATTACAAATAGACAATCGAAACATGTATTCCTAAAGGTGTGAATAGCCGAGTGGTCTAAGGCACATGGCAACATTTAATATTTGTATTTTATATTTGTATAAAATACAAATATAAAATATTGCACTGCATTGAAAAGGTTGCAAAGTAGAATTTTGCATGTTGCTTCCTCATTAATTTTCATTTTTCTCAAAGCCACTTCTATGACTAAGCTTATTTATTAATTTTTGCTTCCTCATAGAGAAACCCTAGCAATCACGATAACTTTCATTTTTTCGCAAAAACAACTGTCAAAATAACCAAAAAAAATAACGCTGAGTAGAAGTTGTTTTTTGCATGGAAATAAAACTTTCGGTTACTGTCAAAATGACTTTCGAGACAACCAAACAAAAATAAATCTGAAAGTTGTTTTTCCGTCGCCGGAACCAAAGAGTCACCGTCAAAACAACCTTCCTGCTAACTCCGGGAAAGTTATTTTGACTCGGTGGTCACTGTCAAAACAACCTATGTAAATGTCGACGAAAAAAATCGTTTTTGCGCTTAATTTAACGGGTTATCTTGCTCTTTTAATTGTACATTATTTGTATGGATTATTAATTTTCGACCCGGGGGCATTTTTATGTAGTTTTAGACACAATTACACGATTGTAAAAACTCATAACATGATTAGACTTTTTTTGTATTACAAATAGACAATCGAAACATGTATTCCTAAAGGTGTGAATAGCCGAGTGGTCTAAGGCACATGGCAACATTTAATATTTGTATTTTATATTTGTATAAAATACAAATATAAAATATTGCACTGCATTGAAAAGGTTGCAAAGTAGAATTTTGCATGTTGCTTCCTTATTAATTTTCATTTTTCTCAAAGCCACTTCTATGACTAAGCTTATTTATTAATTTTTGCTTCCTCATAGAGAAACCCTAGCAACCACGATAACTTTAATTTTTTCGCAAAAACAACTGTCAAAATAACCAAAAAAATAACGCTGAGTAGAAGTTGTTTTTTGCACGGAAAAAAACTTTCGGTAATTGTCAAAATGACTTTCGAAACAACCAAACAAAAATAAATCTGAAAGTTGTTTTTCCGTCGCCGGAACCAAAGAGTCACCGTCAAAACAACCTTCCTGCTAACTCCGGGAAAGTTATTTTGACTCGGTGGTCACTGTCAAAACAACCTATGTAAATGTCGAAGAAAAAAATCGTTTTTGCGCTTAATTAAACGGATTATCTTGCTCTTTTAATTGTACATTATTTGTATGGATTATTAATTTTCGACCCGGGGGCATTTTTATGTAGTTTTAGACACAATTACACAATTGTAAAAACTCATAACATGATTAGACTTTTTTTGTATTACAAATAGACAATCGAAACATGTATTCCTAAAGGTGTGAATAGCCGAGTGGTCTAAGGCACATGGCAACATTTAATATTTGTATTTTATATTTGTATAAAATACAAATATAAAATATTGCACTGCATTGAAAAGGTTGCAAAGTAGAATTTTGCATGTTGCTTCCTTATTAATTTTCATTTTTCTCAAAGCCACTTCTATGACTAAGCTTATTTATTAATTTTTGCTTCCTCATAGAGAAACCCTAGCAACCACGATAACTTTCATTTTTTCGCAAAAACAACTGTCAAAATAACCAAAAAAATAACGCTGAGTAGAAGTTGTTTTTTGCAAGGAAAAAAACTTTCGGTAATTGTCAAAATGACTTTCGAAACAACCAAACAAAAATAAATCTGAAAGTTGTTTTTCCGTCGCCGGAACCAAAGAGTCACCGTCAAAACAACCTTCCTGCTAACTCCGGGAAAGTTATTTTTACTCGGTGGTCGCTGTCAAAACAACCTATGTAAATGTCGAAGAAAAAAATCGTTTTTGCGCTTAATTTAACGGGTTTTCTTGCTCTTTTAATTGTACATTATTTGTATGGATTATTAATTTTCGACCCGGGGGCATTTTTATGTAGTTTTAGACACAATTACACAATTGTAAAAACTCATAACATGATTAGACTTTTTTTGTATTACAAATAGACAATCGAAACATGTATTCCTAAAGGTGTGAATAGCCGAGTGGTCTAAGGCACATGGCAACATTTAATATTTGTATTTTATATTTGTATAAAATACAAATATAAAATATTGCACTGCATTGAAAAGGTTGCAAAGTAGAATTTTGCATGTTGCTTCCTTATTAATTTTCATTTTTCTCAAAGCCACTTCTATGACTAAGCTTATTTATTAATTTTTGCTTCCTCGTAGAGAAACCCTAGCAATCACGATAACTTTCATTTTTTCGCAAAAACAACTGTCAAAATAACCAAAAAAATAACGCTGAGTAGAAGTTGTTTTTTGCACGGAAAAAACTTTCGGTAATTGTCAAAATGACTTTCGAAACAACCAAACAAAAATAAATCTGAAAGTTGTTTTTCCGTCGCCGGAACCAAAGAGTCACCGTCAAAACAACCTTCCTGCTAACTCCGGGAAAGTTATTTTTACTCGGTGGTCGCTGTCAAAACAACCTATGTAAATGTCGAAGAAAAAAATCGTTTTTGCGCTTAATTAAACGGGTTATCTTGCTCTTTTAATTGTACATTATTTGTATGGGTTATTAATTTTCGACCCGGGGGCATTTTTATGTAGTTTTAGACACAATTACACGATTGTAAAAACTCATAACATGATTAGACTTTTTTTGTATTACAAATAGACAATCGAAACATGTATTCCTAAAGGTGTGAATAGCCGAGTGGTCTAAGGCACATGGCAACATTTAATATTTGTATTTTATATTTGTATAAAATACAAATATAAAATATTGCACTGCATTGAAAAGGTTGCAAAGTAGAATTTTGCATGTTGCTTCCTTATTAATTTTCATTTTTCTCAAAGCCACTTCTATGACTAAGCTTTTTTATTAATTTTTGCTTCCCCATAGAGAAACCCTAGCAATCACGATAACTTTCATTTTTTCGCAAAAACAACTGTCAAAATAACCAAAAAAAAATAACGCTGAGTAGAAGTTGTTTTTTGCACGGGAAAAACTTTCGGTAATTGTCAAAATGACTTTCGAAACAACCAAACAAAAATAAATCTGAAAGTTGTTTTTCCGTCGCCGGAACCAAAGAGTCACCGTCAAATCAACCTTCCTGCTAACTCCGGGAAAGTTATTTTGACTCGGTGGTCACTGTCAAAACAACCTATGTAAATGTCGAAGAAAAAAATCGTTTTTGCGCTTAATTTAACGGGTTATCTTGCTCTTTTAATTGTACATTATTTGTATGGATTATTAATTTTCGACCCGGGGGCATTTTTATGTAGTTTTAGACACAATTACACGATTGTAAAAACTCATAACATGATTAGACTTTTTTTGTATTACAAATAGACAATCGAAACATGTATTCCTAAAGGTGTGAATAGCCGAGTGGTCTAAGGCGCATGGCAACAATCACAAGGTCTCAGGTTCGAATTCTACCAGTGACAAAAAATTTACACTCTTTGTTCATGCTCAAACACGTATCAAATTGTTGAACAAAGTCGAATATGCAGTAAAAGAGCAAAATAACCGGTTAAATTAAAGACAATTTTTTTTTGTTTTTTCAAAATCTTCATTGGTTATTTTTACGGTGTAAATTACACTGGGTTCTGCGAAATCGTATGTGAATTGGAAAATTTAATATAACTGTTTTATATTATATATTTTTATTTAACATAAATATGGCTTGACTTAATAACCTGAAATATTCCACCTTTCTAATGGCGAGTATTATTTTTCGAAATCCTGTTACGAGTTTTTTTGGATTTTTTTAAACCAGAAATAATTCTCATAATTAAATTGATAATTTTATTGAAAATAAGTCATTGATCACGGTTTTTATTACTTAGCTTGAGATTTTGTGTCAGTTATTTATTAGTTATTTTAGAAGAAACAGCGAGATTAATTGACAATTTTTTTCAAAGCCCATTTCGTTTATTTTTGTTAATTAAAAAAAAGGAAAATTATTTTATTATCAACTACATCAATTATCGCTATATTTGAAGGACGGGAATAATTCTATCTTTTGCAACTATTTGTCATCGGTAAAATAGTTGAGTATTTAAATATAACAGCGTAAAAGGCGTGGAACACAAAGTTGAATATTCAACCTCTCTCTAAAAAAAAAAACGTATTTCAATCAAATTTACAAAATTATTTATGTTTATTACTAAAAAGCAATTGCTCTTTATAATTTTTTCTTTGTTTCTAGCATCGCCTAAATTCGAGGTGGTAATAATCGTCAGGAAAATTTGAAACCAAGTGAACAAAATGACCTCAATTTTTCGTGGAAATCGAGTGAACGTGTTGTGCAATGGACAATAGTGTGCTAAGAGTGCTAAGAAGAGAGATTAAAGAATCGTGAGAGGTATTTTTTTGTTGAACAAAGCTTTGTTGAACAAAGTCGAATATGCAGTAAAAGAGCAAAATAACCGGTTGAATTAAAGACAATTTTTTTTTTGTTTTTTCAAAATCTTCATTGGTTATTTTTACGGTGACCATCAGGTCGAAACAACTTTCCCGGAGTTAGCGGGAAGGTTGTTTTGACGATCATTCGACGGTCTCGAGCAACCCGAAAAGCAACCTTCCCGATGTCTACGCGAAGGTTGTTTTGACGGTCACTCATTGGTTCCAGCGACGGAAAAACAACTTTCAGATTTTTTCGTTTGGTTGTTTCGAAAGTCATTTTGACCATTACCGAAAGTTTTTTCTGTGCAGATAACAACTTCTACCACCGTTTTTTTTCGGTCACTTTGACAGTTGTCGTGATTGCTAGGGTAAGCTTTGTAAAAAATGAAAATAAATGAGGAAACAATGTGCAAAGTTCTACTTTGCACATTTTTTCGTTTCCTATAAGATTCTTGAAAAATTCAAAATCACGTAAAATCCAAATCGCTTTACCAATCACGACCAAATTTGATAGGTTGCAGCGTTGAATGTTATATTTCATCTGTAGAAAATTTCAGTGAATTTTGTGAAATTTTACGTGAGTTAGAGCAAAATGAAAATTTTTTAAAAAATTCAAAATTCCATAAAAATCGAAACTTTTTACAGATTCATTCCAAATTTAATGCCGATACTCTTTTAACATAGCTTTATTAATAAAAAAATATTTAGCTCAATGGCTAAAAATTTGCGGATGCTAGAGAACGTACAGACATTTTTCGAAAATTTCAAAGACTAATAAAAAATTTGCAAAGTTCTACTTTGCACATTTTTTCGTTTCCTATAAGGTTCTTGAAAAATTCAAAATCACGTAAAGTCCAAACCGCTTTACCGATCACGACCAAATTTGATAGCTTGCAGCGATGAATGTTATATTTCATCTGTAGAAAATTTCAGTGAATTTTGTGAGATTTTACGTGAGTTAGAGCAAAATGAAAATTAAAAAAAAAATTCAAAATCCCATAAAAATTGGACTTTTTTAAAGATTCATTCCAAATTTAATGCCGATACTCTTTTAACATAGCTTTATTAATAAAAAGTTATTTAGCTCAATAGCTAAAAATTTGCGGATGCTAGAGAACGTACAGACATTTTTCGAAAATTTCAAAGACTAATAAAAAATGTGCAAAGTTCTACTTTGCACATTTTTTCGTTTCCTATAAGGTTCTTGAAAAATTCAAAATCACGTAAAGTCCAAACCGCTTTACCGATCACGACCAAATTTGATAGCTTGCAGCGATGAATGTTATATTTCATCTGTAGAAAATTTCAGTGAATTTTGTGAGATTTTACGTGAGTTAGAGCAAAATGAAAATTTTTAAAAAAATTCAAAATTCCATAAAAATCGAAACTTTTTACAGATTCATTCCAAATTTAATGCCGATACTCTTTTAACATAGCTTTATTAATAAAAAATTATTTAGCTCAATAGCTGAAAATTTGCGGATGCTAGAGAACGTACAGACATTTTTCGAAAATTTCAAAGACTAATAAAATTTGAACGTATTTTTGAATTTTTTTGAAAATTACCACAAATAAAGGCGTCGAACTGCTTCACATTCTTGCTAAATTTCAGCCTGATTGTTAAAGCAGTTCTTGAAATATGTAAGTTTGAATTTTGAGTGACAGCCTCACACGCACATCGACTCATACATTTTTTCTAAACCACTTTTCTCGATGTTTTAGACCATTTTGAGTGTATGGACATAACAAACTTGAAAAAAAAAAAATTCGCACGAAAACAACGCTTTCTCGATGCGGAAGCAAAATTAGTATATTTTTCAAACATTGCAATATTGACATAATATGTAACGATTTTTTAAAACCGGTAACCGATGTGCATGTGAAGGAAACAAGTAAAAAAATACTTCCTTTTTTCGTTCAATTTCCATCGATCGTCGCGTGCCAGCGACTAGAGCCCGTATACGGGTCATTCCATACCAAGTAGGCCATTCATTTGCCATCACGCCAATTTTTCTGTAGTTTGGTAAACATAATAATAGAAATTCTGTGAAATTTTGAGAAAATTCGGAATGGTTTGTCTCAACGAAAAAAATATTATTACTTTATTTTTTCAAAAAACGGCGGAATTTTTTTTTGAGCATCTATAGAAAATTTTTTATTAAAAAGTACATTCAAAAACTTAAATTTTATACAGGAACACATTTTTTGTACGATCGGTAATTTTGAATATACAGCGAATTGAAAAAAATGAAATAAAAAAAATCGTTATTAAATAATTTATGGATTTGCCGTCACGCCATTTTTTCTATAGTTTGTAAGCATAATAATGAAAATTCTGTGAAATTTTGAGAAAAATCGGAATGGTCTGTCTCAACGAAAAGAAATATTATTACTTTATTTTTTCGAAAAACGGCGGAATTTTTATTTGAGCATCTATAGAAAAAATTTTATTGAAAAGTATATTCAAAAACTTAAATTTTATACACGAACAAATTTTTTGTACGATCGGTAATTTTGAATATACAGCGAATTCAAAAAAATGAAATAAAAAAAATCGTTATTAAATAATTTATGGATTTGCCGTCACGCCATTTTTTCTATACTTTGTAAGCATAATAATGAAAATTCTGTGAAATTTTGAGAAAAATTGGAATGGTCTGTCCAACGAAAAAAAATATTATTACTTTATTTTTTCGAAAAACGGCGGAATTTTTATTTGAGCATCTATAGAAAAAATTTTATTGAAAAGTACATTCAAAAACTTAAATTTTATACAGGAACAAATTTTTTGTACGTTCGGTAATTTTGAATATACAGCGAATTGAAAAAAATGAAATAAAAAAAATCGTTATTAAATAATTTATGGATTTGCCGTCACGCCATTTTTTCTATAGTTTGTAAGCATAATAATGAAAATTCTGTAAAATTTTGAGAAAAATCTGAATCGTCAGTCTCAACGAAAAAAATAGTATTACTTTTTTTTTCGAAAAAACGGCGGAATTTTTTTCTGAGCATCTATAGAAAAATTTTTATTAAAAAGTACATTCAAAAACTTAAATTTTATACAGGAACAAATTTTTTGTACGATCGGTAATTTGGAATATACAGCGAATTGAAAAAAATGGAATAAAAAAAATCGTTATTAAATTTTGGGCAAACCATAGGTGCTAAAATTCTGAAATAATTTAAGGATGTTCGTGATATTCTAAGCAACTTTTAAAAAAATTATGAACACTTTTTGCGACCATACTAAACTTGGGTGGTCCATTTGGTATGGAATGACCCATATATATATATATATATATATATACACAGAGAACGAGTGTATGACGCTGTTTCGATTGGCGACGCGCCAGCAAAACGTAACGTCAGTTAGGATGATGTACGACAGACGTAATGTAACTTGCACTGCGCAACTTCCGGTTCCATCAAACCCATCAGATTATTCACCAGCGATTTGAACAAAGAATACGTTTCGTCCCTGTGTTTATCGTTATTATTAACGGCCAGGTATACATGTATATTAAAAAAAAATACAAGAACAGAAGAGCAATCGTGTGGAAAGGTGGAACAGGGTCACAACACAGCAATACTTGCCTCGGATGTCGCTGACCTCCTCGTGCAAAACTAGCACTCTACGATTATATATACTGATACATACACTGCAAAAAAAAATCTACTTGAAATTTAATGTACTTGTACTGGGAGTTTTTATGCATAAACTAATATATTAAATATAATTTATTTATTAAATTTATTTTATTTATTAATATTAAATATACAAAATTTTATTTTAATATTTAATATTATTAAATATTAAATATTTAATAATAAAATAAAAATAAAATTTTGTATATTTAATATTAATACAAAAATTAATTTAATAAATAAATTATTTAATATAATATACTAAATTTTATTTAAATTTAATATATTCATTTAATATTTAATAATTTAGTATGTCAAAATTTTTTGATAAAAAATATTTAGTATATAAAAAATGTAGTATAATAAATTAATATACAAGTGTAATGCAAAATTAATGTATGGTACATTATTGCTTTCAATAATTTACTTTAATTTTACTGTAGAAATATTTAAATTTTAATAATTTGCTTTAATTTTGCTGGAAAAGTATGTGAATTTTATACCACAATTGTATATTAAATTTCGGTGAAGAGTTTATGCATAAAAATTTGTAATATTTTCTGCATATGAAGCATTCTCTGTCAATTCAGCCACTTTTTTTTCGACCCTCTCCGATTTGCCCTGTAATTGATTATATGAATGTACCACTAAAAGACACTCTATGTGAATTTTTTCAGATTTTTAAAAATAATTTTTCAGAAAATGGATTTTTTTATTCAAGTGCAAATATCTCAGAATTTTGAAGTTACTGAAAAAAAATGTCTGCACATAAAAGTTGTCGTTTATTGTTAGCTTTCGAGCGGAATATTCCAAATAATTGTCACGTTTCTGTGAGTATGATTTTTTTTTCCGAAAAATGGAGGAATTATTTTTTAATTAAAAAAAGGATATTTTTTTTTTTACTGAAAAATTACAGAGTATTGCTACATGATTGTTGATATCACAAAAAAATCGCCAGAGTGGCACCGATCGATCTTCTGGTATTAAAAAATGGATTTGTGTGAAAGTTCCGAAAAACGGGGGCATTATTATTTTTTTGATAAAAAAAGGTTACTTTTTTTTGGCTAATAAAATTACAGAGTATTCTTGCATGACTGTAGATATTGCAAAAAAATCATCAGAGTGGTACGGATCGAGCTTACGGTATTAAAAAAAATTATTCGTGTGGAAGTTTCGAAAAACGGGGGAATTATTATTTTTTATACCGGAAGCTCGATCCGTACCACTTTGATGATTTTTTTGCAATATCTACGGTCATGCAAGAATACTCTGTAATTTTATTGGCCAAAAAAAAGTAACCTTTTTTTTATCAAAAAAATAATAATGCCCCCGTTTTTCGGAACTTTCACACAAATGCATTTTTTAATACCAAAAGATCAATCGGTGCCACTCTGGCGATTTTTTTGTGATATCAACAGTCATGTAGCAATACTCTGTAATTTTTTCAGTAAAAAAAAATATCCTTTTTTTAATTAAAAAATAATTCCTCCATTTTTCGGAAAAAAATCATACTCACAGGAACGTGACAATTATTTGGAATATTCCGCTCGAAAGCTAACAATAAACGACAACTTTTATGTGCAGACATTTTTTTTCAGTAACTTCAAAATTCTGAGATATTTGCACTTGAATAAAAAAAGCCATTTTCTGAAAAATTATTTTAAAAAATCTGAAAAAATTCACATAGAATGTCTTTTAGTGGTACATTCATATAATCAATTACAGGGCAAATCGGAGAGGGTCGAAAAAAAGTGGCTGAATTGACAGAGAATGCTTCATATATATATAGAAAGTATGTATTTATGTATTCATAGAAGAGTGAGCGTTATTTTATTTTGTCTGTTATTCTGTTTCTATCCCTTCAGTTATATCGATTTAACAATCACCAAAATTGAACTGTAGGGTCTCATGCCTCTTAGAAAAAAAAAAAGTGCTCGTTCCACGTCGTTTTTCACGTGCTATATTTTATTTTCTCGCCTCGTGAAATTTCACTCAACTTTATGGAGGGTGAGGAAAAAGTTTTTTTTTTTTTTCATGTTGTTTTGTTTCTCGATGAAAAGTCCATTTGCAAATGGGTTTTCGTGGAAGGAAACAAAAAGCAAAAAGAAAAAGCAATCGTTTTTGCAGTTACGTGCGGATGACACGAACAGTCTTGACCTCGTATTGTGGAAATGATAATATGATGGGAATTGGATGTCAAGATTTTAGTACAAAAAAGTCGTTCTCACGTCGTATATTCTACTACAGAAAATACTCGTTTCAAACCTTTTTATTGTGATTTTAAAAAAAATTGTGTCTTTTGTACGTTTCTGATTTCAAAATTCGCAGATTTGACTCCCGGTCGGAAAATCAACCTCGAATTTTTTTTCTCTTCAAGATATCGGATCTTGGTTTTCACTATCGTTCTCAAGTCGCATATTCTACCACAGAAAACACCCGTTTCAAACCTTTTTACTGAGTTTTTGAAGAAAAAGTGACTTTTGTCTGTTTCTGATTTCAGAATTCTGACTTCCGGTCGGAAAATCGACTACAAATTTTTTATTGTTGAGATATCGAATTTTGGTTTTCACTATCGTTTTAAAATCGCATATTCTACTACAGAAAACATCCGTTTTAATCCTTTTTGCTGCGTTTTCGAAAAAAAGTGAGTTTTGTCTGTTTCTGATTTCAGAATTTACAGAACCGACTACCGGTCGGAAAATCAACCTTGAATTTTTGTCTTATTAAGATATCGAATTTTGGTCTTCACTATCATTCTCAAGTCGCATATTCTACCACAGAAAATACCCATTTCAAACCTTTTTACTGCCTTTTGTTTTTTAAACTGACTTTTGTCTGTTTTAGATTTCAGAATTCAGAAATCTGACTTCCGGTCGGAAAATCGACGACGAATTTTGTTGTTGTTGAGATATCGAATTTTGATCTACACTATCGTTTTTAAGTCGCATATTCTACCACAGAAAACACCCGCTTCAAACCTTTTTACTGCATTTTCGAAAAAAAGTGGCTTTTGTCTTTTTCTGATTTCAGAATTCAGAAATCTGACTTCCGGTCGGAAATGCGACGACGATTTTTTTGTTGTTGAGATATCGAATTTTGGTCTACACTATCGTTTTTAAATCGCATATTCTACCACAGAAAACATCCGTTTCAAACCTTTTTACTGCGTTTTCGAAAAAAAGTGACTTTTGTCTGGTTCTGATTTCAGAATTTACAGAACCGATTTCCGGTCGAAAAATCGACCTCGATTTTTGTTCTCATTAAGGTACCGGATTTTGGTCTTCACCATCGCTCTCAAGTCGCATATTCTACCACAGAAAACACCCGCTTCAAACCTTTTTACTGCATTTTCGAAAAAAAGTGACTTTTGTCTTTTTCTGATTTCAGAATTCAGAAATCTGACTTCCGGTCGGAAATGCGACAACGATTTTTTTTTGTTGAGATACCGAATTTTGGTTTTCACTATCTTTTTTAAATCGCATGTTCTACCACAGAAAACATCCGTTTCAAACCTTTTTACTGCGTTTTCGAAAAAAAGTGACTTTTGTCTGGTTCTGATTTCAGAATTTACAGAACCGATTTCCGGTCGAAAAATCGACATCGATTTTTGTTCTCATTAAGGTATCGGATTTTGGTCTTCACCATCGCTCTCAAGTCGCATATTCTACCACAGAAAACACCCGCTTCAAACCTTTTTACTGCGTTTTCGAAAAAAAGTGACTTTTGTCTGGTTCTGATTTCAGAATTTACAGAACCGATTTCCGGTCGAAAAATCGACATCGATTTTTGTTCTCATTAAGGTACCGGATTTTGGCCTTCACCATCGCTCTCAAGTCGCATATTTTACCACAGAAAACACCCGCTTCAAACCTTTTTACTGCATTTTCGAAAAAAAGTGACTTTTGTCTTTTTCTGATTTCAGAATTTACAGAACCGACTGCCGGTCGGAAAATTAACCTCGAATTTTTTTCTTATTAAGATATCGAATTTTGTTCTTCACAATCGTTCTCAAGTCACATATTCTATCACAGAAAACACCGGTAAAACCTTTTTACTGTGATTTCGAAAAAAGTGACTTCGTTCGGTTTCTGATTTCAGAATTCATCGATCCGGCTTCCGGTTGGAAAATCCAACCTAATTTCTTTTTTCTCTAGGATATCGAATTTTGGTCTTCACTATCGTTTTCAAGACGCATATTCTACCACAAAAAATACCCGTTTCAAATCTTTTTACTGCGTTTTCGAAAAAAAAGTGACTTTTGTCTGTTTTTTATTTCAGAATTCACCGATCTGACTTCCGGTCAGAAAATCGATCTCGAATTTTTTTGTTCTTAAATATACCCAATTTTGTTTTTCACTATAATCCTCAAATCTTATATTCCATCACAAAAAAAACACTCATTCAAATCTATTTCATTTTGCAATGAATTTTAATATATAATAATAATAATTCCACAATCAAATTGATAAACGAATTTCAAATACATGTTTATCGAATGAAAGCCTCAGCTAAGTATACTTAAAAATATTCCATAAAATCCAATCCAGCAGTTCTAAAATAAATTTATATTCCAAAAATCCTTTTATTAAATTGTCTTTATCCCCCCAAAAAAAAAAGCCATAAATATTTTCTTAATCATACACGAAAAAAAAAATAATAATAATAAATTCACGAATTTAATGGATAAAAAATTAATTTCTATTATTTCTAAAAAATAATAATAATAAGTTTACGAATTTAATGTATAAAAAATTAATTTCTATTATTTCTAAAAAATAATAATAATAAATTCACGAATTTAATGGATAAAAAATTAATTTCTATTATTTCTAAAAAATAATAATAATAAGTTTACGAATTTAATGTATAAAAAATTAATTTCTATTATTTCTAAAAAATAATAATAATAAATTCACGAATTTAATATATAAATAATTAATTTCTATGGAAAAAAAAATTCTACGTTTCTCATATTTACTTCATAGACTCTCGTCCGTTTATTTTTTAAAATCATTCGCGACCGTTCGCCCTCTAATTATCGACTTTCTTGTCATCGTGCAACCTCGCGAGTGGTCAGTGTGCAACACTGCGCCATAAATCGTCGTTATTACTATAGATTTGCGTGCCATATCTTTTTTGCCTTTCCGCACGAGGCGAATTGACGGAAAATTAAATTTTAATCGTTCTCCGCACGCAGTGTTGGACTCACCGACTGAGCGCGACTCGACAGAATCGAATTAAATCACGTGATGCGTAATAAATGTTATTCGTGTGTATATTCACGGTCCGATGTACGTATATCAATTGCAGCGATAATACATATATATAGAACTAGTAGTAAGGCACGAATCGACCTCGACTAATTGCGAGTTCACCTTTAAAATTGATAGAAATTGTTTTATTGCCACTCGAATAAATCACTGTCAGATAGAAATTAAAAAAGAAGTAAAAAAAAAAAATTTCTCCGTCATAGAGAAATTTTTTAATGTACTTTTTAAAATTTATTTTCAAAATTTCGATGTTAGGATAGGAATGATGATTTAGGATAGGGAAAACCGGAAGTGATTTTAAACAATCAAATTTTTTCGAAAAATTGGATGTAATTTTTTTTTTATTTTTGTAATTTCAGAATTACAAAATTACTTAGAATTATCCAAAATGTTGGGAAAAGTGGATTAGAGAAAATGTCTCTAAGTGTGTGTGTATTTTTATTTTATTTTCAGTATGACCTCTAATTTTTTTGAATTATTAAAAAAATATTTAGGCTCAAAAATCATTTTTGTAAAAAAAAAAATCTTTTTTTATTATATTATATATAAAAACATTTATTATATATATATATATGGAAATTTATTTTTAAAATGTCCATGTTAGGTTAGGAATGATGATTTAGGATAGGGAAAACCGGAAGTGATTTTAAATAAGCAAATTTTTTCGAAAAATTCGATGTAATTTTTGTTTTTTTTAATTTTTGTAATTTCAGTATACTTAGAATTAGACAAAATGTTGGGAAAAATGGACTAGAGAAAATGTCTCTAAGTGTGTGTGTATTTTTATTTTATTTTCAGTATGATCTCTAATTTTTTTCAATTATTAAAAAAATATTTAGGCTCAAAAATCATTTTTGTAAAAAAAAAAATCTTTTTTATACAAAATTATTAACATATTTTTACTAAAATTTATTATATATATATGGAAATTTATTTTTTACATGTCCATGTTAGGATAGGAATGATGATTTAGGATAGAGACAACCGGAAGTGATTTTAAACAATGAAATGTTTCCGAAAAATTTGATGTAATTTTTATTTTTTTTTAATTTTGGAAAAATTAAATGAAACATTGGATGTAATTTTAATTTTTTTTTTAATTTTTGTAATTTCAGTATACTTAGAATTATCCAAAATCTTGGGAAAAGTGGACTAGAAAAAATGTCTAAGTATGTGTGTATTTTTATTTTATTTTCAGTATGATTTCAAATTTTTTTAGATTATTAAAAAAATATTTAGGCTAAAAATCATTTTTGTAAAAAAAAAAACGTTTTTACGCGCAATTATTAACATATTTTTACTAACATTTATTATATATATATGGAAATTTATTTTTGAAATGTCCATATTAGAATAGAAATGATGATTTAGGATAGAGTAACCCGGAAGTGATTTTAAACAATGAAATGTTTCCGAAAAATTGGATGTAATTTTTATTTTTTTTTATTTTTGTAATTTCAGTATACTTAGAATTATCCAAAATGTTGGGAAAAGTGGCCTAGAGAAAATGTCTCTAAGCATGTGTGTATTTTTATTTTATTTTCAGTATGATTTCTAATTTTTTTGGATTATTAAAAAAATATTTAGGCTCAAAACTCATTTTTGTAAAAAAAAAAAAATTGTTTTTTCGCAAATTTATTAATTTCTGCACCTAAATCCTAGAAGTTTTTCAAAAAAATTTCTTCCTGCATTACATCGTAAAGGTTCGTCGACGTTGTGGATTTTTTTCAAAATTTTTTGATAACGTATGAAATATTTTTTTAACTGTCATAATTTTTCATGTATCTTCTTCAAATTCTTGTGGATTATGATATAAAACCATTCGAGATTGTATTTGGTGTGAATCGTTTGAGAGGTTCACATTTTACACCACTTTGAAAATATCGAAAAAAGTCATTTTATCAAAACACGAATTTTTAAAATTTTTGTAATTTATTATAGATGAAGTTTAAATTTGGTTCAAATATCGATGAACCTAATTTTGAGTTAAAAAATTTCACGAGAATCGATCAAGCGGTTCAAATTTTATGGGTTTTTGAATCCACAAAAATAAATATATATATACATTTTTCGAGCATAAACAATTCTGCAAAGTAGAACGTTGCAAATTGTTTCTCAATTATGTCACACACGTGAGAAAACTTTGTCCTTCAGGAAATTAAAAATTAAGAAAAAAAAAAAATCCTACCCGAAACACTTTGTAAACACACATTTCAAAATATGTAAAATAATGAGGAAGAAATTTACAAGATTCTACTTTGCAGGTGAATTTTATTATTCCCCACAAAATTATACAATTATGTCACAAAAATATCCGTAACCGGTTCACCAAAAATGTCGTAATTTGTTTTATCACGATTAACAGCATCGTATGGAATATTCTTAAAATTAATTCTATTCTCCGGTAGATTTTCACCAGCCTCTTTTTTCTTGTTCTTCTTCTTGCATTTCTTGACCCTTTTCCTTCCAGTACCGTTTGGCCTTTTTTCCAGACGATTTTTCTTGCTGGTAGTTTGATTTTTAGTGGTGTTATGTTTAATGGTTTCCATGGTTGTAGTTTTCGTTGGTTCGGTCGTCGTTGTGGTAGATTTTACCGTAGAAATTGATTCTTCAATCTTATCTTCTCTGCTAATTTTTCCTGGACGCTCAGTGAAATTTTCCAGGTTTCGTGAAATGGTACGTCGCATATTTGTCGCAGCAAAAAGAGGTTCTTCATTTTTAATCTCCTGATTCAGCCGTTTAAATCTAATTTTCTTGCTTCGTTTCTTCATTCCAAATTCTCCATGACAGCAGCAACCGCAACAGCCTCGACATCCACCAAAACCATCGACTTCATCATCATCTTCATCATCTTCATCGTCATCGTCATCTTTATCATCAAGCGAAAAATTTCGTTCCAACAAACGATGGATTTTTTTGACAATCGAATCACGTCGATTGCCTGGAAGATTGTCAAGTTTTATCATGATGTCCTTGACATCCGGTCTGAAATGATTGCTTTTGATATATGGATGGCCGCTCATAAATCGGAAATTTGGCTTGGCGACGTTTTTATCGGCTTTAGCCTCGAGACCAGATTGTGGATTGGTGAAGGACCTGCTGGTTGTGGTCTCCTTCGTTACCACTGGAATAACAAGGTCCTTTTCCGAGGCTGAAGTCTTGTTGGATATTTCTTGATCCTTTGGAATCGTGACGTTATTTTCTTCATCTTTTATCAATTTGACGTCAATGAGTTGTTCCTTTTTCTTAGCTGTTTCTTTTTCCTTGTCGCCAATTGTGCCAATATTCGACGAGTTTTTACTCCTTGGATTTTCACTCGTTGGTTCACTTTTGACGATTTGATCATTGGTGGAATTTTCACTCTTTGAATCACTTTTGGTGGAATTTTCGCCCTTTGAAAATAACGATTCCAATGGATTTTTGTTGGGAATCAATTCTAACAATGCGGAGGACACATCAGAAAATATTCCTCTAGATTCTATCGAATTGGTTTGGTTAATTTGACTCGTAACTCGGTCAATGTCGTCAACGTCACTCGATAAAATGGTTTTGGTTTCGGTGGGTGATTTTTCATCGTTTAAATTTATTCTCGGACGTATCCCGTCCTTGGTTTGTTCTAAATTTAATGGGGCTGCATTGCCAGTGCCATTTGAGTATTTGAGTAAGTCATTCGCTTGAATTCTGGTAGAGAGTATAAGTAGGAATAATATAACAAACGACAGGATTTTCATGACTAATATTCGCGAGGCACACGCGAGTACGAAGTGCCGACACTTAATGGTCCAACTATGTGAACTATGTCTTCCTTAACCCCTTCCGACGCTGCGACAAGCGAGAAATTCGTGTGGGAGAAGTTTGCTTCGTTATTATTTTGATAAGACGGTCAAGATCGAACGTTTCGAATCGATTATATGGGTAGTATCTTGGGGAGCTATGATTCTTCAGGCTGATTTTCCAAAGCTAATTTCTATACTCTTCACTTTTAATTTTTAGTACTTGATGCAACCAATGAAGACTGAAGTTGTCATTGAGGTACCATTGATTGATTTACCGACATAATATTTTGGGTGATTATATCTTGGGACACAACAATTTAATGGAAATATCTGGAGATAAAAAACATCCTGAAACCGAAATCATTTCATGTTAAAAAAAAAAGGATGCAAAGTAGAACCTTGCACATTGCTTCCTCATTATTTTTCGCTTTTTACAAAGCTTCCTCTCTGAGGAAGCAAAAAAGTATGTTATTCAATTTTGGCTTCCTCATAGAAGCAAAAAAGTATGTTATTCAATTTTGGCTTCCTCATAGAGGAAGCTTTGTAAAAAGCGAAAAATAATGAGGAAGCAATGTGCAAAGTTCTACTTTGCATTATTTTTTAAATTAGATAAATAAACATGCAGTGAATTCGCTTTTTCTATTTCGTTATTCCGTTATTTCGTTATTATTAGAGCGTTTTCGAAAGTAAATGTGATAACGTATATTATTAAAAATAATTCAACATTCCATAAAATCACAAATTTCATACCGTTTGTCACTAAATTATACATATATAATGGCTGAATGTTGTTTCATTTATATACAGAATTTGAGCTCGCTATTTCAAGTTTTGCAAAAGTTACAATAGAGCGATAATGTAAATTTTTTGAAAAATTCAAAATTCCATAAAATCTGAACCACTTTACCGATTCGAGCCAAATTCAATACCAAACAGCATTGAGTGCCCCTACTATTATAACCAACTATTTAGCAAAATAGACTAAATTTTACGAAAGTTAGAGCGACCACGTCCTTTTTTCAAAAAATTCAAAACGGCATAAAATCGAAATTGTCGCACAGATTTTGTCGAAAATTGGTACAGTTGAAGAGGGTCTGCTGCTACACTAGTGTGCCAAATTTGAGCGCGATATATAAAACCGTTCTTGAGTTATCGGTGTTCGAATTTTCGGAGTTGTATACATACACACACACGCACACATACATACATACATACATACGTACATACATATGGACATTTTTTCTAATTCACTTTTCTGGACGTTTTGGACAATTCTAAATGTCCTGACATAAAAATCTCGAAAATTTTTTTTTTCATGAAAACAAAGCTTCCTCTATGAGGAAGCAATAAAATAAATAAAATAAACAAAATAAATAAAATAAATAAAATAAATAAAATAAATAAAATAAATAAAATAAATAAAATAAATAAAATAAATAAAATAAATAAAATAAATAAAATAAATAAAATAAATAAAATAAATAAAATAAATAAAATAAATAAAATAAATAAAATAAATAAAATAAATAAAATAAATAAAATAAATAAAATAAATAAAATAAATAAAATAAATAAAATAAATAAAATAAATAAAATAAATAAAATAAATAAAATAAGTAAAATAAATAAGTGATACAATTAGCCCCGGTCTTCCAAATCGAGTAGACGTCTGCGTGCTAATTCTAGCGGACAGCGGAACTGAAATAATAATCAGGCGTTTCGAAAGCTCCTGGAGTGCCCCACACGTTATAGCTACACATAGAATACACACATACATTGAATCAATGAAATGTAGCATACAATTTTGTCGAAGTGAGACCAATTCGATAATTACGTATTTGTCTATCAGCTATATCATAATAATTAAATATAGGATTATAGATATGATGTATATATATATATATATATATATATATGACTATAAAATGCAGATACTATTTAATAACACGCACGATTTATCAATTAATAACGTGACGCATTATATTCTATTTTCTAGGTTCTGCCCGGTCTTTACGTGGGCAATTATCGAGACAGCAAAGATTCCACACAACTCGAACGTTTTGGGATTACTCATATCCTTGCAATTCACGATGCAGCTCGTCAACTCCATCCTGTAAGTATTTTAATTCATAGAACACTCTAAAAGTTTTTATTATGGAATTTCGAAAACTTCTCTTTGGAATAAAAATCTTTTAATAAAATAAGAAAATGTGAAAATATTGATTTTGCATAATAATCGTTAATACCTATGAATTTTCTCAGAATTTTTCTCCTATTTAGAAAAATTTAGGAGGCACCTGCGTATATCGATTTAGAAGATTAAATTACAAAATTAATATATATTGTAGATTGAAACATTCTGAACGATCTCAAAAAATTAGAAAGGATTTGACCGTTTATAAATAAAAATATTCCAAATTGAAATATGCCTTTTTTAACACGGTCTCAAATGGCAGTCGTAGTTAGCTCGCACTTTATCGGTGAATTTTATATGCTAATAGAGAAGATGCATTAAAAGTAATGATTTCAAATGATAGACTGAATTCTTACAAAGCATTAAAAATTTTAAAAAACGTCTATAACCGCAGTAACACAGTCAAAAACAGTGTTCAACTAATTACGTTTGTGAAATTTTCAATCTCAATCGAAGAGATTTGGCAACGCCGAATATTCTGAGGGGAAATAGCGGACTAGCCGAACGGACTCGTCTACGGCGGGAATTTCAAAAGTTAATTTTCGCATTTGGTGAGATTAAAGCTTCTTCTTAGCAAATATAACGTAAAACAACTCCGGAATCCCGGAAATTTGCATTTTTTGAGACTCAACTCAAGCTGATCAACGCTCGATTGTAATTATATGACTGCTTTGTAGTCAATAAGTAGTTATAAATTTTTGAGATTTAAACACGCGCTGAAAGTAAACTCAGCGATACCAACCTCAACATATGTGCGACGTTGCCACGAGCCTTGCGGAACGTCCCGACACGCGAACAGCCGACTTTATTTCGCTCAAAATAAGGTTGGCACAATAGTCATATGAGTGACTTTGCATTTCGTAATTCGTAAAAATAAAATAGAAGGAAATTACATTTCGCCTTAACACCCTACACAGTGACTGAAGGGGAAATGGAGAGCAATATGCACTACAAATTTCAATTTTTTTTGTCATTTATATGAAAATTTCTAATAGTGCGTTGGTTGACTAGCATGACCCGCAGATGCCTCCTTAAACAAATACATTTACATTTGAAAAAAAGTTGGTCCAAAAACGATTAAATATTTTATTAATATCAGTAATATTTTGTTTTTCTAACGTATAAATATTTTATTGCTTTCAGTAATTTTTTCTCTCAGTTTAGCAACAAAATGTAAGCCCCAAAAATGATATCCAAGGATTAATTATTGATAGATAATCAATATAATATTTAATCGTTTTTGAGTTATTTTTTAAAATCTGTTGCAATTATTAATGAAAAAAAAACTGGTACCCTAACTTTTTTTCAAATGTAAATAATTTGTTTAATTTTTCTAAATATTGATAAATTCTGAAAAAAATCATACCTGTTTACACTGAGAGAAATTGAGATAGTCCTAATAACTATTCAGTGATAATTATATTTTATTCGTCCAGATGACTATTTTCGTAGTTACATTAATAGTAACGTAGTTAATGTAACTACGAAAATAGTCACATTAACAATAACGTAGTTAATGTAACTACGAAAATAGTCACATTAACAATAACGTAGTTTTTTTTTCAAACGTATCAATATTTTATTGCTTTCAGTAATTTTTTCTCTCAGTTTAGCAACAAAATGTAAACATCAAAAATGATATCCAAGGATTAATTATTGATAGATAATCAATATAATATTTTATCGTTTTTGAGTTATTTTTAAAAATCTGTTGCAATTATTAATGAAAAAAAAACTGGTAGCCTAACTTTTTTTCAAATGTAAATAATTTGTTTAATTTTTCTAAATATTGATAAATTCTAAAAAAAATCATACCTGTTTACACTGAGAGAAATTGAGATGGTCCTAATAACTATTCAGTGATAATTATATTTTATTCGTCCAGATGACTATTTTCGTAGTTACATTAATAGTAACGTAGTTAATGTAACTACGAAAATAGTCACATTAACAATAACGTAGTTTTTTTTTCAAACGTATAAATATTTTATTGCTTTCAGTAATTTTTTCTCTCAGTTTAGTAACAAAATGTAAACATCAAAAATGATATCCAAGGATTAAATATTGATAGATAATCAATATAATAATTAATCATTTTTTAGTTATTTTTAAAAATCTGTTCTAATTATTAATGAAAAAAAAACTGGTAGCCTAACTTTTTTTCGAATGTAAATGATTTATTTATTTTAATTTTTCTAAATATTAATAAATTCTGCAAAAAATAATACCTGTTCAGAAAAATTAACGAATTATTTTTAGTTGAAAAAACAAAGGTGAAGAATTTTTTTTTTCATACTGTTTTCAATTTTATTTCAGGACAAACACTATTTGTGTATTTTGGCTGCCGATACTCCCGATCAGAACCTATCGCAATATTTCTCGCTGTGCAACGATTTCATTCATGCGGCTCGACTTCGAGGCGGTAACGTTCTCATTCATTGGTAAGTGGCACGACTTTTAATCGTCGTTTACGATTATACGTGCGAGTGCCACTCTCAGTGAGTACTAGGACGTCAGTGTACACAGAATTGAATGAACATATGTGTAGGTTGAGAGAGCTTCACTTTTTAAATTGTCGACATCATGTGAATAATGAAAAAAAAAAATATAGAAAAACTTTTGCTAGGTATTCACTAACATGTCTATACGACATGTACAGAAATATATTTCCAGCGTGAAGTTGCATTTTTTTTCCCCTCTCGAGATTCAAGAGCTCAATATATATCCTACTATTGAACGTAACTCGTCACTCTGACTCAGAGATTGGCACGTCTACTATTTTTTTTTCTCCAATAAAACTTCATTTATTTATCGTATGAAAATATGTATAATGTAATTTTTTCTCGTGAAGTTGATCCAATTAAAATTACATCTGATACGAAAATCAAATGTTTTGTGATAAATATTTAATAATATGAAATTTTCTAAGAATTTATTGAACGATTCAAATAATCTTATCCGAGTGAAAGTTTTTAACTGATTAATAATGTGATAGAATTTCTATAGAAATTCACATAAATAGACTTAAAAAAAAATTTTCTACAGCTTTTTATAAAAGTTTTAAAATTTTTGTTAGAATTATCAAATAAGACTTTCAACGTAATGATTATAAAATATTTCTGTAGTAATTTCGATCTTTTCGTCGTTTCAAATATATCTCTAATAAATTAGTGAATAAATTCTGTTAAAAATATACTACTGAATAATAAACTCGTCAAATTTATACACGATCATTAAAATTTTGTGATAAATATTTTATAATATGAAATTTTGTAAGAATTGATTGAACGATTCAAATAATCTTATCCAACTGAAAGTTTTTAACTCATTAATAATGTGATATAATTTCTATAGAAATTCACATAAATAGGCTTAAAAAAAAAGTTTTCTACAGCTTTTTATAAAAGTTTTTGAATTTTTGTTAGAATTATCAAATAAGACTTTCAACGTAATGATTATAAAATATTTCTGTAGTAATTTCATCTTTTCGTCGTTTCAAATATATCTCTAATAAATTAGTGAATAAATTCTGTTAAAAATATAATACTGAATAATAGACTCGTCAAATTTCTACACGATCATTAAAATTTTGTGATAAATATTTTATAATATGAAGTTTTGTCAGAATTGATTGAACGATTCAAATAATCTTATCCAACTGAAACTTTTTAACTGATTAATAATGTGATAGAATTTCTATAGAAATTTACATAAATAGACTTTAAAAAAAGTTTTCTATAGCTTTTTATAAAAGTTTTTGAATTTTTGTTAGAATTATCAAATAAGATTTTTAACGTAATGATTATAAAATATTTCTATAGTAATTTGATCTTTTTGTCGTTTCAAATATATCTCTAATAAATTAGTGAATAAATTCTGTTAAAAATATAGTACTGAATAATAGACTCGTCAAATTTCTACACGATCATTAAAATTTTGTGATAAATATTTTATAATATGAAATTTTGTAAGAATTGATTGATCGATTCAAATAATCTTATCCAACTAAAACTTTTTAACTGATTAATAATGTGATAGAATTTCTATAGAAATTCACACAAATAGACTTTAAAAAAAGTTTTCTACAGCTTTTTATAACAGTTTTTGGATTTTTGTTTGAATTATCAAACAAGACTTTCAACGTAATGATTATAAAATATTTCTGTAGTAATTTGATCTTTTCGTCGTTTCAAATATATCTCTAATAAATTAGTGAATAAATTCTGTTAAAAATATAATACTGAATAATAGACTCGTCAAATTTCTACACGATCATTAAAATTTTGTAATAAATATTTCATAATATGAAGTTTTGTAAGAATTGATTGATCGATTCAAATAATCTTATCCAACTGAAGGTTTTTAACTGATTAATAATGTGATAGAATTTCTATAGAAATTCACACAAATAGACTTTAAAAAAAGTTTTCTACAGCTTTTTCTAAAAGTTTTTGAATTTTTGTTTGAATTGTCAAATAAGATTTTCAACGTAATGATTATAAAATATTTCTGTAGTAATTTGATCTTTTTGTCGTTTCAAATATATCTCTAATAAATTAGTGAATAAATTCTGTTAAAAATATACTACTGAATAATAGAGTCGTTAAATTTCTATACGATCATAAAAATTTTGTGATAAATATTTTATAATATGAAGTTTTGTAAGAATTGATTGAACGATTCAAATAATCTTATCCAACTGAAATTTTTTAACTGATTACTAATGGGATAGAATTTCTATAGAAATTCACACAAATAGACTTTAAAAAAAGTTTTCTATAGCTTTTCATAAAAGTTTTAAAATTTTTGTTAGAATTATCAAATAAGATTTTTAACTTAATGATTATAAAATATTTCTGTAGTAATTTGATCTTTTCGTCATTTCAAATATATCTCTAATAAATTAGTGAATAAATTCTGTTAAAAATATAATACTGAATAATAGACTCGTCAAATTTCTACACGTTCATTAAAATTTTGTGATAAATATTTTATAATATGAAATTTTGTAAGAATATCCAACTAAAACTTTTTAGCTGATTAAGGTAGTATGAGCGGAGTACCTAGTCAATAGAAAGTCCATATTTGTTATTATGAGGAAAAAGCGAAGTATCACACATTTCGCTATTTTAAAAATCACAATATAAAGAGAGAAAAATTATGAAGTGTGTGTGATGATAAGGTGTGTATATTTATAAAACGGTAGCAGTTTAAATAAGAGTGTCACTTGACTCAGATTGTCCAACCGGCCGCCATTTGGCCAATCAAGGAACGCGTGACTACGTTATAGTCAACTGTTTTCCGGCAGTTTGATGCCGGTTCGCGAAAACTCGTCAATTTAATCGATGATATCAATTCGAAATATTCGATAACATATATTTTTTAAGGGACGTACGTGTTCGTAGCAGTTTTCTCGGTATTTCGAGCTTTTATTTACGGAGGTGTCTGAATTTGAAGAATGGCTATTTCGGTCTCAAAGTGTTATCAGGGCAATTTCCATATATAACATGTACTAAATTTCCCAATTTTGCACATTAACTATTATTGTAAATGGTCGGTAAAATGGTTTGAAATTTTACAGACAGCATTAGGGTGGCCCAAATTTCAGCTGTATTTTTTAATTTTTGGTCTCACCTCATAAAATAGTTGTTTTCGGTGAAAAAACAATTTTCATGAAAAATGGAGATTGCCAAAAATTATGTAGAGGTCGCTCAACAATTTTGAAAATTTCCGAAACGTTTTCTTTTTCTTCATTTTTTGTAATCTCTCACCCCTCATATCATCTTGTTATCTCATTCCTAGTTTATGGTCGAAATTTTGGAAAAAAATATTAACTTCAAAACGTCGCTCAATGACAAAAAAACATTTTGGAATTTATTTTCAATTTTTATTTTTTTCTCAACTTTCACCCCTGATTTTCACTCATTATCAGACGTCTAGTTCATAGTTTAAAAAATGTTATGAAAATATTAACGTTAGGCTGTCGCTGAAAGAAGTAAGTCGTTTTTTTTGCTAATCGAGAATCGCGAAAAACGACTTATTTCGTTCAGCGATCGCCTAACGTTAATATTTTCATAACATTTTTTAAACTATGAACTAGACGTCTGATAATGAGAGAAAATCAGGGGTAAAAGTTGAGAAAAAATAAAAATTGAAAATAAATTCCAAAATGTTTTTTGTCGTTCTGAGACGTTTTGAAGTTAATATTTTTTTCTAAATTTTCGAACATAAACTAGGAATTAACTAGGAGTTAACAAGATGATATGAGGGGTGAGAGATCACAAAAAATGAAGAAAAAAAAAAAAAATTTCGAAAATTTTCAAAATTGTTGAGCGACCTCTAAATAATTTTTCACAATCTCCATTTTTCATGAGAATTGTTTTTTCACCGAAAACAACTATGTTATGGGGTGAGACCAAAAATTAAAAAATACAGATGAAATTTGGGCCACCCTAGACAGCATCCTCTGAACCTATTCTATAGCGTATTAAAAAATCACTTTTCTCTCTGATCGTGAGGTTTGTGCTCATACTACCTTAATAATGTGATAGAATTTCTGTAGAAATTCACATAAATAGACTTAAAAAAAAAGTTTTCTACAGCTTTTCATAAAAGTTTTTGAATTTTTGTTTGAATTATCAAAGAAGATTTTTAACGTAATGATTATAAAATATTTCTGTAGTAATTCGATCTTTTCGTCGTTTCAAATATATCTCTAATAAATTAGTGAATAAATTCTGTTAAAAATATAATACTGAATAACAGACTCGTTAAATTTCTACACGATCATTAAAATTTTGAAATTCACAGCTTAGCAGGAATGTCGAGAAGCGTCACCGTTGCCGTGGCGTACATCATGAGCATTACAAATCTCTCGTGGAAAGAAGCTCTCAAGGTTGTGAGGGTGGGCCGGGCGGTGGCGAATCCCAACGTCGGATTTCAGCGGCAACTGGAGGACTTTGAGTCGAGCCGTCTACAGGAGGTGGGCAACCGAGAGATAACTAGACCGAAGAATCATTGAGATATACCGCATATAGAGTGAAAGTGTGAAAATGGTCCAATATGCAATTATGATTTTAAAGAACCTCTGCAAAGTAGAAACTTGCACATTGCTGCCTCATTATTATTTCGGTTTCAAAAAGCTATGAATGAGGAACTATTTATTTACTTACTTATATTTTTATTCACTTTAGATTGAGTCATATTTTTTCTCCATTTAAAATTCTTTTTTATTTGTTATTTTTTGGTTCCTCATAGAGGAAGCTTTGTTTTCATGAAAAATTTTTTTTTCGAGTTTTTCATGTCAGTACACTCAGAATGATCCAAAACGTCGAGAAAAGTGATTTAGAAAAAATGCCTGTATGTGTGTGTGTGTGTGTGTATGTGTGTATGTTACACGATTGAAAAATGTAAACCTTTATAACTCGGAAATGCCTTTTGATATCAAGCTGAAATTTGGACCATAGATAGAGGGAACAAGCCTCATCGTTCATACAGATTTTTGTTAAAATCCACTTCATTGTTAAATTATTACGCGTTATTTAATTTTTTGAAAAATGTCTGTTTACGCGATAACTCTTTCAATTTTCGAGATATTGATCTTAAAATTGGTATGGATTTTAGCTTTCATACGCCGGTGATCGCTATTGAATTTGGTTAAGATCGGTTGAACCGTTAAAATTTTATGATGTTTTGAATTTTTCAAAAAATTGACATTATCGCTCTATTGTAACTTTTGAAAAACTTAAGATAGCGAGCTCAAATTTTGTATATAAATGAAACAATATTCAGCCATTATATATGTATAATTTAGTGACGAACGGTATGAAATTTTTGATTTTATGGAATGTTGAATTATTTTTAAAAATATATATTATCACATTCACTTTCGGAAACGCTCTAATAATCACGAAATAACGTAATAACGAAATAGAAAAAGCGAATCCACAACATGTATATTTATCTAATTAAAACAAGGATGCAAAGTAGAACCTTGCACATTGCTTCCTCATTATTTTTTGCGTTTTACAAAGCTTCCTCTATGAGGAAGCCAAAAATTGAATAACATACTTCCTCATAGAGGTAGGCTTGTAAAACGCGAAAAATAATGAGGAAGCAATGTGCAAGGTTATACTTTGCATCTTTGTTTTTAATGTAATGAGAATTGTGTGACAGAGGATCATCTGTCCTTAGATTACTAATACAATTATTACTATTACTATTACTAAGAATTACTAAGAAGAATCATTGAGATATACTGCATATAAAGTGAAAGAGTGAAAATGATCTATCAGATTGTTCAACCTGTAACACTTAGACCAGAGTTCAATGCAATTTTGTTGCTACATTTTTAAAAATATTATGTAATTTATTCTAGCGGTATTAACATTTTTTAAGCATAAATTGATATATACAGTTCAATATGCAATTATGATTTTAAAAAACCTCTGCAAAGTGCAAACTTACACATTGCTGCCTCATTATTATTTCGGTTTCAAAAAGCTATGAATGAGGAACTATTTATTTACTTGCTTATATTTTTATTCGCTTCAGATTGAGTCATATTTTTTCTCCATTTAAAATTCATTTTTATTTGTTATTTTTTTTTTAAATGTAATGAGAATTGTGTGACAGAGGATCATTTGTCCTTAGATTACTAATACAATTATTACTATTACTATTACTAAGAATTACTAAGAAGAATCATTGAGATATACTGCATATAAAGTGAAAGTGTGAAAATGATCTATCAGATTGTTCAACCTGTAACACCTAGACTAGAGTTCAATGCAATATTGTTGCTACATTTTAAAAAATATTATGAAATTTATTCTAGCAGTATTAACATTTTTTAAGCATTAATTGATATATACAGTTCAATATGCAATTATGATTTTAAAAAACCTCTGCAAAGTGGAAACTTGCACATTGCTGCCTCATTATTATTTCGGTTTCAAAAAGCTATGAATGAGGGACTATTTATTTACTTGCTTATATTTTTATTCGCTTTAGATTGAGTCATATTTTTTCTCCATTTAAAATTCTTTTTTATTTGTTATTTTTTTTTAAATGTAATGAGAATTGTGTGACAGAGGATCATCTGTCCTTAGATTACTAATACAATTATTACTATTACTATTACTAAGAATTACTAAGAAGAATCATTGAGATATACTGCATATAAAGTGAAAGTGTGAAAATGGTCTATCAGATTGTTCAACCTGTAACACCTAGACCAGAGTTCAATGCAATATTGTTGCTACATTTTTAAAAATATTATGTAATTTATTCTAGCGGTATTAACATTTTTTATGAAATTTATTCTAGTGGCATTAACATTTTTTAAGCATAAATTGATATATACAGTTCAATATACAATTATGATTTTAAAAAACCTCTGCAAAGTAGAAACTTGCACATTGCTGCCTCATTATTATTTCGGTTTCAAAAAGCTATGAATGAGGAACTATTTATTTACTTACTTATATTTTTATTCGCTTTAGGTTGAGTCTTATTTTTTCTCCATTTTTTTTAATCAGGAAAAAAAAATTTTATTTTATTTTTTACATGTAATGGGGATTGTATGATAGAGGATCATCTGGCCCTAGATTATTAATGCAATTATTACTATTACTATGTTGATCAATTTTGCCTTCGTCATAAAGAAAGCTTTGTGAAATTTGGAAAATAATTCTATAGCTTTTGACATCTTTCGTCAGACCCGGACTAACTTTTAATATCTACCAATCTTATTTGCAACTTCATTTATGTATAAATTTCTGCTTGAAAATCTTGTAATTTGTATGATATATGTCATATTTCATTTTTGAAAAAAATTTAATTTATATATATTATAAAACGTTAATGGCCCTGTCGATTTTGATTAAATCTACCACAATAGTCGACTAGTATCTGGGGTAAAACACGTCAAGTCGGCCACACGAATTTTTCATTTCAATAAAAAGTTTTCAAATTTGTTGAAGATGTTGGTCTGGCTGAAAACAAAAATTACAAATTTTTTCAGATTTTTTTATCGCATATTTCAGCCGTTACAAAAAACTGAAAATAATAATCGTTAATTTTTTAACGCCAAAACTACAACTCTCGCAAAAAAATCACGTGAACAAAAAATTTAAGGTATTTAACGTTCTTTTCAATAAATTTTTTGCAAAATCTTTCTATTCTGTTTTATGCTATTTTTCAATGGAATAAAATTATAATATTTTTTTTCTCCAAAACTGCGTTCCTGATTCGGCTGAAATTTTTACATTTTGTTCCTTAATATGTCTAGAATCTGAGAAAAAATTGGCAAGATGGGCGGCGATTTCATTCCATTGTTACAGCTCTTCAAACGATCGAATACCAGGGTAATCTAATGTGTAATTGCTCTGTACGTTCAACAGACTGTCTACATAATAATTCTAAAGCCCGCACTGCATTTTTTGCATCGGATATTTTTGCCTCTTCAATTTTTGGGTTTTTTAATACATTTATTTTATCGACTGATGGAATTGAAACTTTTTTCCTGATGACACGTAATTCATCATCGTGCTCTTTTCTGATCAATCGAAAATTGGCAAAACGTGGTGAATGAATGTCTCTTGACTTCAATATTCACGTGCTCAATGTTACACGACCATCGTTTTGCGTTGTGAAGACAAAGTGTGGACGACAGGTACGGGGGAATTTGCCAATTAATCTAATTAAAAAAAAAAATTTTAATCAAAAGTAACAAAAAAATAAACAAGTGAAGTGGGCTTTAGATTTTTTCTATTGACAGTCTCTTTAGACAGTCTCATTAGATTACCGTTATGTTCGATCATTCGAAGAGCTGTAACTGTGGAACGAAGTCGCCGCCCATCTCACCAATTTTTTTTCAGATTCTTAACATATTAAGGAACAAAATGTAAAAATCTCATCTGAATCGAGAACGCAGTTTCGGAGAAAAAAAAATTGAAATATTATTTGATTGAAAAATAGCATAAAACGGAGTAGGAAAATTTGCAAAAAAATTTGTTGAAAAGAACGTTAGATACCTTAAATTTTTTGATAACATGATTTTTTTGCGAGAGCTGTAGTTCTGGCGTTAAAAAATTAACGATTATTATTTTCAGTTATTTGTAACGGCTGAAATATGCAATAAAAAAATCTGAAAAAATTTGCAATTTTTGTTTTTAGCCAGGCCAACATCCTCAAGAAATTTGAAAATTTTTTATTCAAATGAAAAATTCGTGTGGCCGCCTTGACGTGTTTTACCCCATCTGCTCTACTTCTGTGTCAAATTTCAGTTAAATTAAGCCATTCTCTATTTACAAGGGACAAAAATTGTTGAGATCAAACATCAATTCAGTTGATATAAAAACCTATGTAAATTCTACCTACAAATGTGGATTTTCAAAAGTACTTCGACAAACATTCACTGGTTCATCCTGATGCTCTGGGCCATATTCGATACCTGCTTTTGTACATACAGTGTGTATCAGCGTATACGAGAGGCTCTCGGGTTTTACGACGCTCCAGGGAATTCGCCAAGCACATATACGAATTCCCTCCTCGGCTTCGAGAAACGATGTACTCAACAGTCTCTCTTGAAACTTAGCAACCGATTCCCTCGTCACACCGCCACGAGTTATTTATATATTTATTGCATAATATAATTATCGGAATTATATGGATATTTTTGGGAAGCCATAATTTTGCAAAGCCAATTGCTATTCTCTTCACTTTTAATTTTTATTACACTGTTAAAAAAGATTGGAAGTTTTTATTCATAAACTCGTAATCGAAATTTAATATACAATTGTGGTATAAAATTCATGTAATTTTTCAGTAAAATTAAAGCAAATTATTAAAATTAAAATACGTTTACTATAAAATTAAAGTAAATTATTGAATGTGATGAACCATACATTAATTTTACATTACACTTGTATACTAAATTTTATATACTAGTTTATGAATAAAAACTTCCAGTAAAAGTACACTAAATTTCAAGTACATTTTTTACAGTGTACAATTGTGGTATAAAATTCATGTACTTTTTCAGTAAAATTAAAGCAAATTATTAAAATTAAAGTACTTTTACTGTAAAATTAAAGTAAATTATTAAATGTGCTGTACCATATATTAATTTTACATTACACTTGTATACTAAATTTAATATACTAGTTTATGAATAAAAACTTCCAGTAAAAGTACACTAAATTTCAAGTAGATTTTTTTTACAGTGTAATTGATGCAAACAAATGAAGATTGAATCGTTCATTGTGGTACCATTGATCGATTTACCGACATAATATTTTGAGTGATTATATCTTAAGACACAACAACTTAATAGAAATATCTGGAGACGAAAAACATCCTTAAACCAAAATGACTTCATGTTAAAAAATGGTTAAAAAATTACTAAATATTTTGGTGATAATATGAAAGTATTAAAGGACACAAATAATGTAGGGACCGAAAAAAAATTGTGAAGTTGAATCTTGCACATTGATTTGTTATGTTTTTAATGAGGTGGTCGAGATCAAAGAATAAAACAAAACTAAAACAGTAGTAAAATATGATGAAGCCAACGAATTTTAATTAAATTTAACACGATAAAAGGATAGCAGAATTGTAGAACCCCATTAATTAATGAAATCTAGTTTACAGTATAGTTTTGTAATTATGATTTCATAATAATAATATGTAGTGATTATAAAATAGAGTGTAAACATTTTAATAGCTTTAAAAAATACTAATTTTCGTTTAAATATTAGAAGAAATAGTAATTATGTTCCTTTATTTTTTCAAAAAGATTACCATGAAATTTTATTACAAAATAATAATTTTTGCAGCTATTCGAAAGTTTAGTAATTGTTTTATAATCGTTACAAGTTATTATTATGAAATCATAATTATAGAGCTGATCATATCATCATCTGTATTTCTATAAGTATTCCGCATTTAGAACTTTGAAGGATAGCAATAACTTCACTTGCGCGTCAAGTTTTAGTCTGATAGTCCTATTCGTTCTCAAATTATAAGACATTCAACAAATGATATGATTTTATTCCCGCTATGTATTTCCAAATATCAAATTACGCACATTGTTTAAAAAAAGCCATTTAAAAAATCATACGTTAAGTTAGCATTTAGACATTGAAAAAATTACATAATATCGTAATATTGCAAGTGATCCATGTATTTTTGAATATCAAATTGAATATTAAAAAACCATAGCCTGGAAAAAATATATTACAGAGATTGATAGAGATCAATAGAATTTGAATGGGATTTAATCGTATGTTATTATCTCTATCTATTCGGACTTTGATCAATTTATACAAATTGAATCGTTGTTATTAGTTTCCTTTAGTTTTCGTTTTCTATTGGTTAAATATGATAGATACGTTATCGGGATGTGTGGTACACTAATGGATTTATAATATTTTATAATTTTATTTAAACTGATTTTTTAATAAATTCTTAGACCTCTTATTATCCGAAATCAATGCTCTTATTAGTATCTTGATATGCTTGATTATTTATTAGATTTTTCTCGTATCGCGAAGTACTCGAATACGGATAAAATAAAATTTTCGGTAAGGAATGTATACGTGAAGCATTCTTAAGGGGAGGGAGTCAGGTCAAAAAAATTGATTTTGGAAATTCAATATCATTCAAATCCAATTGCATATAAAAATGCCCAATGCACTATATTGTTGGTAGTCGATGAAAGAATTTTTTACTGTCATCTGACTTGCATATGCTTTTCAATATTATCTTAAGCAAAGTTCTTAGGTTTTCCATTCTGCGCATGATTCAGATCAAACTACTAGGCAGATTGGAATCATTGATGTCTCATTTTCTTCTTCATGAAAAGATACACCGGCTAAATGGAGCAAACTATTTTTTTTCATTCTGAAAGCAAAGTTAATCACTGATTTAGAAAATAGCATAAAATTTATTTATTAATAATTATGTTACTTAAAAAATATTACATTTTACAAACATTTGCTTCGTTCAGTCGGTGTATCTGTTCATGAAGAAGAAAATGAGTCGTCAGCCATTCCAATCTGCCTAGTAGTTTGATCTGAATCATACGCAGAATGGAAAACCTAAGAGCTTTGCTTAAGATAATATTTAAAAGCATATGCAAGTCAGACGATAGTAAAAAATCCTTTAATCGAGTACCAACAATATAGTGCGTTGGGCATTTTTATATGCAATAGGATTTGGATGATATTGAATTTCCAAAATCAATTTTTTTTACCTGACTCCCTCCCCTTAAAGAGTTAATTAACATAAATAATTTAGTAAGAAAGATGCTAAAAAACTGCTCAATTTACTGTTGTTACTCATACGTACGTGAAGCGGATTATATATTATTGATGTATATTATCTTACAAGAACGAATTTGGATCAGAAAAAAAACGTAATTATCCGGTCGATTTCTTTTTTTTTTTGCTTGGAATAGTACATCATGGGTATATACGTACAGTCGTATATTTTTATTATTAAATTAAATACAAAAATTATATTATTTACAATAATATTATAGGATATGGGCGAAACATGTAGTACTTCGGTCGTAAATTTATGCCCTAGCAATAACGATAACTTTAATTTTTTCGCAAAAACAACTGTCAAAATAACCAAAAAAATAACACTGAGTAGAAGTTGTTTTTTGTACGGAAAAAACTTTCGGTAATTGTCAAAATGACTTTCGAAACAACCAAACAAAAATAAATCTGAAAGTTGTTTTTCCGTCGCCGGAACCAAAGAGTCACCGTCAAAACAACCTTCCTGCTAACTCCGGGAAAGTTATTTTGACTCGTTGGTCAATGTCAAAACAACCTATGTAAATGTCGAAGAAAAACATCGTTTTTGCGCTTAATTTAACGGGTTATCTTGCTCTTTTAATTGTACATTATTTGTATGGATTATTAATTTTCGACCCGGGGGCATTTTTATGTAGTTTTAGACACAATTACACAATTGTAAAAACTCATAACATGATTAGACTTTTTTTGTATTACAAATAGACAATCGAAACATGTATTCCTAAAGGTGTGAATAGCCGAGTGGTCTAAGGTGCATAGCAACAATCACAAGGTCTCAGGTTCGAATCCTACCAGTGATAAAAAATTTACATTCTTTGTTCATGTTCAAACACGTATCAAATTGTTGAACAAAGTCGAATATGCAGTAAAAGAGCAAAATAACCGGTTAAATAAAAGACAATTTTTTTTTGTTTTTTCAAAATCTTCATTGGTTATTTTTACGGTGACCATCAGGTCGAAACAACTTTTCCGGAGTTAGCGGGAAGGTTGTTTTGACGGTCATTCGACGGTCTCGAGCAACCCGAAAAGCAACCTTCCCGATGTCTACGCGAAGGTTGTTTTGACGGTCACTCATTGTTTCCAGCGACGGAAAAACAACTTTCAGATTTTTTCGTTTGGTTGTTTCGAAAGTCATTCTGACCATTACCGAAAGTTTTTTCTGTGCAGAAAACAACTTCTACCACTGTTATTTTTTTGGTCACTTTGATAGTTGTCGTGATTGCTAGGGTGATAGTACATCGTAAATTCACGAAACAAAGTCAGTATTCGGAACGATAAAATTTTTTATAATCGTTTTCTAGCATTTATTTTTACCAGGGTAAAGAAAAATCATACGTTAAGTTAGTTTTTGGTCATTTAAAAAATTACATAATATCGTAATGTTACACGTGTTATTTATATATTTATTTTTTGGATTTATTTCCAACAGGAGAGAAGGAGACTGAAGGAACGGTTTCCGAGTCTTGCTCTCACGGTCACCGATGCCGAGGCCTGCAGAGCTAATCTCAGTAACTACGAGACTCTCGCATTAGCACGTGAAGTATGCGAAGGAAAATGCGCCATGGGAAGGCCTTGTCCGACTGGTCTTTGTCGACAACGCTCCAAGAGGTTAGTTAAATTTGGCTGAAATACAAAAAACAAGAAAGATTAAAAAAAGAACCATGCAAAATGCTTCCTTATTATTCTTGAATAAGAGGAAATATCTTCATCTATTTTTGCTTCCTTATAGAGAAAGTTTTGTTAAAAGTTTCAAATAATGAGGAAACAATATGGAAGGTCCTACTTTGCATCCTTGTTTAAAATACATTTGGAAAACTGCAGTTTAGAAATTTTAGTCGTCAAAGATGTAATAACGAAAAATTCAAATTTCTATATAATACAAATTCTTTTACCGACCTCCATTAAATTGTTTAGCTAACATCACTAAATATGATTCCGTTTATGTACAAAATTTATCCTCGCTCGTTTATGTTTCGCAAAAGTTAACGCAATATTGTAATTTTTTTGAAGATTCAGAGACTCTATAAAGTTCAGATTTTAGTGAAATATAATTTCACCAATAAACATTAAATGTACCTGGACTTGTGAAGAATTATTTGTCAAAACATCGTCAATTTTACGAAAGTTCTTTAAAAAAAATATTTAAAAAATTAAAAAGCTGTAAAATATTTATTTCTGCATGAAATAATGAAACAATTGTTTGAAAATTCTGAGTATGCTGTCTCTAAGTTTTCTCTATGGGGAAGCAAAAATTAAAGCATGTATAGTGCATGCGTTAATTAATGCATGTAAAAAAATATTCATATGTACGTTCACTTGGAGAACGACGGAGCTTCCGACAAAAAGTTGTATCATTAGTTCTTTTCCGTACGACTAATAGAACGCTCAGGAGAAAATCGTCGACGAGCAGCACAGGAAGTTTGAGTTCCGGAAGAACACCACCCCAGACACCGAGGCTCCTACCGTCCGCTCCACCATCACCAGCGTTGCCAAGGTCTGCCAGCGTAATGTCTGCAACCGCAAGACCTCGTAGTGGTCCCGCGGGTTTGCTCTCCTACACCGGCTCTGCTCCTCCTTCTCGGTAATGGAAAAATAATCAAATCCACCAAATTTCGTAATTGTTAAGAGATGGAAATCACACTGATAAAATAGACCGGAAGTTTTTATTCATAAGCTCGTAAATGTCCTACATTTGATGTATAGTTTAGTATATTTATTGAGAACCTGGAATATTAAATTTCCTAAGGGCACAAAAAAGAATACATGAAGAAAAAGCGGAGTACAGAAAACAAATCTCAAACTAAATCGGGCGAGATATGAGAGTAAATGAGAGGTGAGCAAGAAAAAATAACAAATCAAGACAGTTGTGATATAAAATAAAAGTAGTTTTACAGTACGATTAAGGTAGTATGAGCACAAACCTCGCGATCAGAGAGAAAAGTGATTTTTTAATATGCTATAGAATAGGTTCAGAGGATGCTGTCTGTAAAATTTCAAACCATTTTACCGAGCATTTACAATAATAGTTAATGTGCAAAATTGGGAAATTTAGTACATGTTATATACGGAAATTGCCGTGATAACACTTTGAGACCGAAATAATCATTCTTCAAATTCAGACACCTCCGTAAATAAAAGCTCGAAATACCGACAAAACTGCTACGAACACGTACGTCCCTTAAAAAATATATGTTACCGAATATTTCGAATAGATATCATCCATTAAATTGACGAGTTTTCGCGAACCGGCATCAAACTGCCGGAAAACAGTTGACTATAGCGTTGCCACGCGTTCCTTGATTGGCCAAATGGCAGCCGGCTGAACAATCTGAGTCAAATGACACTCTTATTTAAACTACTACCGTTTTATAAATATACACACCTTATCATCACACACACTTCATAATTTTTCTCTCTTTATATTGTGATTTTTAAAATAGCGGAATGTGTGATACTGCGCTTTTTCCCCATAATAAAAAATATGGACTTTCTATTGACTAGGTACTCCGCTCATACTACCTTAAGGAGACATCTGCGGGTCATGCTAGTCAACCAACGCACTATTAGAAATTTTCATATAAATGACAAAAAAATTGAAATTTGTAGCGCATATTGCTCTACATTTCCCCTTCAATCACTGTGTAGGGTGTTAAGACGAAATGTAATTTCCTTCTATTTTATTTTTACGAATTACGAAATGCAAAGTCACTCATATGACTATTGTGCCAACCTTATTTTGAGCAAAATAAAGTCGGCTGTTCGTGTGTCGGGACGTCCCGCAGGGCTCGTGGCAACGTCGCACATATGTTGAGGTTGGTATCGCTGAGTTTACTTTCAGCGCGTGTTTAAATCTCAAAAATTTATAACTTCTTATTGACTACAAAGCAGTCATATTATTACAATCAAGCGTTGATCAGCTTGAGTTGAGTCTCAAAAAATGCAAATTTCCGGGATTCCGGAGTTGTATTACGTTATATTTGCTAAGAAGAAGCTTTAATCTCACCAAATGCGAAAATTAACTTTTGAAATTCCCGCCGTAGACGAGTCCGTTCGGCTAGTCCACTATTTCCCCTCAGAATATACGGCGTTGCCACATCTCTTCGATTGAGATTGAAAATTTCACAAACGTAATTAGTTGAACACTGTTTTTGACTGTATTACTACGGTTATAGACGTTTTTTAAAATTTTTAATGCTTTGTAAGAATTCAGTCTATCATTTGAAATCATTACTTTTAATGCATCTTCTCTATTAGCATATAAAATTCACCGATAAAGTGCGAGCTAACTACGACTGCCATTTGAGACCGTGTTAAAAAAGGCATATTTCAATTTGGAATATTTTTATTTATAAACGGTAAAATCCTTTCTAATTTTTTGAGATCGTTCAGAATGTTTCAATCTACAATATATATTAATTTTGTAATTTAATCTTCTAAATCGATATACGCAGATGCCTCCTTAATATTAATATTATGACTTTCAAGCGTCACAAACAATTATGAATGTTTCTTTTGTATTACATTGTCACAATTGGATATTTTTGACACTCATATCCTTCCCTAGTGGGTTCGACCGCTCCGGTTTCAGGTTGAAATTACCGCAAAAAACCGCAATAAACACCTCAGTGTTTCCTGCACTTTTCCGCACAGCAATTCACCGCAAAACCACGGAGCGTTTTTTTTTTTGTAACGTTGGTAATTTCGCTGTTTCGATCACTGCAAACACCGGTGTCAATTTCGAAAAATCTCTAAATTTCGTAATGTTTTGTAATTTGTATAAATAATGGTAGAAATCACGGCTCGACGAAATTTTCAGTGCCATGGTAATCCGCAGAATCCGTCTTGCTACTGATAAACAACAGTAAAAATGACCCACGTCAGTATATGGACGGACGATTTAACTTACGATCGCCCGTACTTATACACAGAACGGCGAAGACTCACTTGCGAGAAACGTTTCGACTCGTTCGCCACCTAGCGGGCTAACTTCGGGTGCACGCGCAATGACCGGCTCCGCTAGATGGCCAACGACTTGAAACGATTCTCGCAAGCAATTGTTCATCTTTTCGTGCATATAAACATGTAGCTATCGCAAGTTGCTGTGCTCTCATATTCGCTGTGTGCACGGAGGTGAAAAGTGGGGGGAAATTGACGCCAGCGCTCGGGGTGGCAGACCGTGGCACTGTTGGGACAATATTTTTCTGTAATCGCTTACGGCTCCAGCGTATTTTTTGGTCGCCACTTTAATAGTACATTGTGCAACTAGTGCCGAAAATTGGCGATTCTGACGAGTGCGAGAGTTACAATCGTACGAGTTGCAATCGCCAATTCCGGCACTAGTTGCACACGGTGCTTTTTTTAACGAAAGAATAGAAACGATCGCTTTCCGAGACTGTAGAGTATGAACGGAAAGGGTCCCTAACCTCAACACGCCGTTAAAAAATGTGCCGGGCGCGTTAGGAAATGTTGCGGCAGCGTTTAGAAAAACAAATATGCGTGTAGAAAAAGAAGAATGTAGCTGATGTGCGCATGCGTAGGACATTTCCTAACGGCGTACGGGAACGGCCACGTTCCGCCACGCTCTACAGTTGAGGAAAGCGGGAGTTTCTATTCATGAGTTAAAAAAAGTTTTTTAACTTTAGTTACAAGTTAGTTAAAAGTTTTTTAACTTTAATTACCTTCGGAGTAATTGGATATCTTAAGAACGTCTAAAAGATATCCAAATCCAAAAGATATCATTTGGACGGAAATTAACATACCTTTTCGTATACCAAATAGATATCCTTTGTCTTTGTGCTACTTGGGACTATTATACAATTCTATATTAAATTTAATATATCGGCTTATGCATAAAAACTTCCCACAAATATATACTAATTTCCCGAAGCTTTTTTATCATCTCGTTGAAAAGTCTCAAATTTAATTTCCAACTCTCTACAATAACGACACATGATGATTAATGTTTTTAAAATAATTAACCAGGGCTGTCTCGAGGGTCGATCTGTCAGCGGCTGTCGCGTGCAGCAGTAGTTCAAGTACGACGAATCTCTTCACCGCCGGAAGGACAACATTGACCTCGGGAAGCAATTGGAGGATGACGACGGGTTCGGCCCCGGAAACACCAAACAAAACACCGCCGGTTTCGCCTATGCACATGGCGCGACGTAGTTCCGGCAGAAGAGCCGTCGAGTCTCCTCCGGTAACACCGATCGACACGCCACCCGATTCGCCAAAATATCTCACTAGACGCGGTCCCGTAAATTCCGTAAACAGGCGAAACACTTGATCGCCACCGGCGACTCCCGTTGAGTCGCCATCGGACTCGCCCCGAGCCGGAACCTCGCCAAATTGGCAATATCTAGGATCATCCCTCAGGCGTTCGATCGGCTTTCCCTCGATTACCCTCCTCGAGTCCTCGTCGATAGACTCAACGAAGAAAAATTGTCAAAATTCAACTTCCACGACGACAATTATCGGCAACAAAAGACTGCCACCTGTGGAATCGGCCTCGTCATGTCGTAGCCCCTGCAGACAACAAACTCAACAACAACAACAGCAACAATGTTGTCTCGCTGAGCGCTTTGAAACTGATACGAATCCGGCCTCGAGATGTTCGACTCCGAATCTAAATCATCGATGAACCGTAGCTGTTGTTTCTATTTTTGTTTTGAACGTTTTTTTTTTTGGAACTGCTGTCGACAATCCTTATTAAGGAGGTTCGACTATTTTACACTAGTCAAATCAGTGGCATATTTTGGTAATTCATTAAGGGTATACTGGAGTAGATTTTTTTTACCGACTTTGGTCGACATATGGTGTGCGGCCATTTTGCTTTTCGGGAGTTTCGGTATCTTTTGCCAAAAGTAAACAGATTACGTCGGCGCCACCTGTGTCCTAATCGGGAAACTTACCGACCAAAGTCGGTATCAAAATCTACTCCAGCATCTCCTTAAAGTTTAATGCATTAAATAGCTGTAGTGGAGCGTTGATTTGTATTGAAGTATGTACACTTAAGAGGGGGAAAAATTAATAGTGACGAATTTGCATAAAGATTAACTGCTTAAGGTAGCTATGTCAGTACGCCGGAGTCATAAATACTAGCAACTATCGTCATCGAAGAATAAAATTATTCATTCTTTCTGCATATTCCACAATTAAATTCTAAAATAAGAAAGTTTCATTCAATCATATTACGAAATTATTTTCACGTGCGTAATTAATTTAATAATGTTATTAAAACTAATTTGACTTATGTCTTGACTCGTCCGCCATTGGCTCTGTAAGCACACGACACATCGTGGCAACACCGCAATATCGACCGACTGTTCGACCGGCATCGTACGTTACCGACATGAAACGAGGTTAGGTTTGCGAAGTTTGTTTGGCGAATCTGCTCTGTCATGTCGAATTCTCCAAAAGAAAGACACGACGTTAGAGCGGATCGCGGAAAAAAAACAGCCAATTCATTAGGCGTAAATGAAAAACGTGGTTCGACAACATTCAAGCAACAAAAAAGCCAGATACAGTGAAGAATCGACGCAAATCAAATTTGATCAACAAATGAAAAATTCAAGAGTATCGATAGGTTAAAAAGTTCGATTTCAGTTAATTACGTCGAATTTAGGATGTGAGCGATCATTTTCATCCATTTTCATTGCAGAACACTACGAGTATATACCGATCGATGGTAACTGTCGCGTATATAGCTGATGTGCAACGTTGCCAAACTTCGGCGCCATCTTGAACAGCTGGTAGAGATTGTTTTTGCACAACGCAATTTCTTGCAATTAACTTACAATAACTCGCTGAAATGTCCGGTGACTACTACTTTTTATGGTCGCATCGGTTACTTTAAGATCTAACGAAAACGTAGAGCTGTTTAGATGTTTTATATTTCATTTCTGAGATGCTTTTTTCTCTGTTCAAAAGTCAATTTTTTATATTTCTCCATATAACGCCATGTATAAAACTATGTTTTAAAAAGTTATATACTTAATTAGATATCCGGTAACGTATCTCGTAATTCCTCACAAAGAAAAGATGAATACTCAGACTACAAGATATAAAGAATTCGGATGTATCTAACGTGTTTGCCTTCGCGTTATAACTACCTTAACGTCACTTTCCATTTTCGTTTCAGTTTTTTCCAAGAATAATCTATATTTTTTTGCCAATTTTGATGAGTGATGGCTCATTCTCTTCCTTAAAAGATGCACTACAAATTGACCGGCTGGATATTCGATATTATTGATCATTTAACAATTATAGCCATTTGTTTATGAAAGTATTTTTTATTTTGTTAAACAACAGGCTATAATTATTAAACGATCAATAATATCAAATATCCAGCCGGTCAATTTGTAGAGCATCTTTTAAGAAAGAGAATGAGCCATCACTCATCAAAGTTGGCAAAAAATTATAGATTATTCTCGGAAAAAACTTAAAGAAAATGGATTTCTTTGGAAAGTAACGTTAATTTGTTACTCCGTATGCAAATCCGGCACTATTAATCTTCCTCTAGATTAAGTATACATGCTTTAATTCAACCTACTCTCTACTATTGTTATTTAATGCATTAAATTTTAATAAAACAATTATAAAAATTTAGCACTAATTTGACTAGTGTGAAACGGTCGAACATCCTTAAGGGACTGTATTTACTAGGAAATCGTCGGATTTTTCTCGCGAAATAGAGGAATGGCCATTAATACAAGAAAAATGTATTTGAAATGCTTTTGTGACTATATGATTAAGGATTCGGAAGGAAATGATAACAATAGCAACAATGTTGTTTCACTAAACGCTTCGAAACTCAGACGAAAATCCGGCCTTGAGATATTTGACTCCGAATCTAAATCATAGATGAACCATAGATTTTTTTTGTAACTATTGTCGACAATCCTCAGTAAGGGACTGTATTTACTAGGGAGTATTTTGTAGGGAAAGCTTTTGGAAAGCTATACTTTTGCTTTCTCTTGAAAGAAAGTTTGTATTCGGGAAAAAATGTCGAAGTTTTTTTCATTGTTAAGACTCCAGATCCCGCAGTTTTCAAAATATTGGAGTTAAATTTGTTACAATAGTGGATTATTATCAAACACGACTTGGTTTTGAATTTCTCGCAAATCGCTCAAAGCATTTGAAATTTGTGGTGTTTTGTATTTTTTTGGAAAAATATTTAACTCCTGCAGATTTAGAGAAATATCGGGATTAAATTTTCTCCAGTAAAAGAGTAGAAGGATGGAATAACAGATATTTGGCAGCACCAAAAGACTGGACAGTTGCATATTTATTTGGAACTCGAAGATTATTCTGCAAAGTTACTCGCAGAAACAAAAAAATTACGATATTTTTTCCAAACTATTAACGAACAAATTTATTAGACGTGAAATGGATTGATAAAAATATACAGCTAAGGATTTTTTAAATACAATATATTCGTTACTGAACCAAAAGCAAATGAAAAATGCAGGAAAAAGTTAATTCGTCAGTCACAAAAAAAAAAAAAAACGTAAGAGAAAAGGAAACTTTTTTTACATCTATAATTGCGAAAAAAATTCTCTTGAGTGAAAGAATTAAAAAAAATTAGCACAGTAATCTTGACGAAATCGTATTGCAGTAAGTACAGGCCCTGGAATTCCGACTATCGTGTTTCGTTTCCGACAAAAGTGCTGTGTTCAAAACTGTACTTAAATAGCAGCTAAAATGAATAATGTTGACGAGGATTTTCGATGCTTCTAAACGGCCCGACTCCAACGCATCATCCGTGCAGTGTTTTGCATTGTGAATTTTATTATTTGGATGACGAATTGTTGATGAACTTTGTAATTTGAAAAAAACGCAGAACTGAAATCGCGTGGACTTATAATATTTTCGCGATTATCGCGCGCTACGTCGTTAAATTTGCATACACACAGATACAATTGCTTGTGAAAAGCATTGTTGCCGGGAATTTTTTGATAATTGTATGTCTGTTGGCGGGACACAACTATGTAAATAGAGTAGAAAAATTGGTCGGGTACAATTTAAGGTACGTGTATATACTGTTGTTGTTAAAATGCACACAAGCACCAGAGATATATAGGCAATTCCATCACTAGCGTTTAGAAATCCGTGCGCCTAATTTTCCATTCCTCAGAAAATTTTATCATTTTTTTACTACGATATGAAACAAAAATTTGCCAAATATTAAACCCCTATACAATTTTTTCTAATTAATATCAATTCATTAAATTTTCGATTTTCTTTCAATTCTTTATATTCCATTATTATTAACAAATACAGGTGAAAATATTACATTATTCAAAAAAACTTTATTTAGGCCCAAAAGTCTAAACTTTTTTGAAAAATATTAGTTCTGTGAAAAAATATTTAGCCTCTAAAAATCCGTTTTTAAGTGATATAAAATAATTCAATGTTTTCATCGATTGAAAATAATGAAAAAATATACAATTGAACGGAAATCAAGACTAATTAATTCGTATTAAGTTAAAAAAAAATGTGTAGAGTTGTAATATTTGGCAGATTTTTACTTCGTATCGTAGTAAATATTCTGTACAATTTTCAAGCAAATAAAAAATTAAACGCACGGATTTGTATCCGTAACTGGTGAAATTATCCATATATAAATATATATATATGCGAGAAATCTGCGTTGATCGCACCGAGGCTAGACCTTGGAATTATATATACTAAACAGAGTTAAAAGCCTCCATTATTTCCTTTGATAAACATTTATCGACATAATTGATTTAATAGTTATTGTCCTGCAATAATTATCTGCGGCTTTTATAGAAAAATGTTCGAATATTTAAATAACTGTTAAAAAAACAGTTTTTTAAAATAAAATTCTATTAATTTTCACAATATATCGTGAAATTTATTTTTATCTTTTTTATTTACAAGTACGATTTTTTTTTTATAAGAACTGCAGGTTATTATTGTAAAATTATGATTATTAAATATTTTATTCTTATTAAATAACGGAGGCTTGTAACTTTGATACTGAAATGATATTGCACTCGTTAACGTGAAAAATTTACATTTATTTGTTGTTCGATCGCGTCCTAATAAATATCTGACAACCGATATTGCAACGATACTGTCCATCCGACGTTAAACTATATATATTAATTATATGCACGTTATACGTGATATTGTGACAATCCAAAGAAGAAAAAAAAACGATTCTCGAATACGCCACGACAAAAACTCTCGTCATAAGCAACAAATTTATTTCACGTTTACATCAGTTCAATATTAGGACGCGATCTACGACGAGTCTATGAAAGACAGAGAAAGAGAGAGAGAGATAATCATAGCTAAAATTGTTCATATGAAGAAAAAAAATTCATATAGTATTGTAAATGACCTATCTGTCAATGCTCTAATTTTATACAAATTATTGACGCGAAAACAGTCTGTAGATACACGCAACATAAGATATGGAACGTCGTTAGTAAGATCAGCGATTTGAGCAGCGCTGAATCGTTTGAAGCCTCAAATACGATTGAATTTGTCGACGATTTATCGAAACTAAAAATGGATAATTCTCGCTATTTTGAATCAGGCATTTTATATTTTTATCCTCGTTAATTAATCGTAATTTATTGTATCCAAGTTTTTGTAAGTCAAAATGAGAACTTTTTGTGTATTTCTCGGATTTTATTTCAATTTTCAAAAGTGTCAAACGTTTAGTTCATTTTTCAAAATTATTATTATTATTAATTGTAGAATTAATTTGTAGAATGTATACATTTTTACGTTTAAAATTTTGAGTCACAAAAAATGTGGGAGATTTACAAACATTTACAAATTATAATTAAAAAAAAAAAACTACGCCAGATTCACAGGAAGTGAATATATTTTTTATTATTTCGAAATTATTCTTTATTTCGCAGCATTTTTAATACTGTCATTTTAGTAGTATGCATCTAAATTAATTAAAATAGATACTCAGTAAGTTTAAAGAATGGATACTTCAAGTTTTACGTTGTAAATCAGGAAAAAGGGGATTAACTGAATTATAGTCGTTATCCTATTTGTAATCAGAGTTGTAAATCCCCATTAATTCACGAGATATAGTTTACAGTAAAATTTGTTTTGTAATTATGATTTCATAATAATAATATGTAGTGATTATAAAATAGAGTGTAAAAATGTGAATAGCTGAAAAAAATTCTAATTTTGCTTCCTCATAGAGGAAGCTTTGTTTTCATGAAATTTTTTTTTTTCGAGATTTTCATGTCAGTATGCTTAGAATCACCTAAAACGTCGAGAAAAGTGGTTTAGAAAAAATGTCCGTATGTATGTATGTGTGTGTGTGTGTGTGTGTGTGTGTGTGCTGGGCTTCGAAAATTCAATCTCCTCTCACTCGGTAACCGTTCGAGCGATCCGGCTCAAATTTGGCACGCAAGTAGAGTAGCTGCCCCTCTTTGAATGTTGTGATTTTTGCCAAAATATGTGAAGTCATTAAGATTTTATGTTGATTTTAATTTGTTGAAAAAAGGGCGTGGTCGCTCTAACTTTCGTAAAAGTTCGCCGATTTGGCTAAATAGTTCTTCATAACTGAAGATACGTTCAATGTTGTATGGTATTGAATTTCGACGAAATCGGTAAAGCGGTTCGGATTTTATAGAATTTTGAATTTTTCGAAAAAAATAGATTTTGATCTAAATTACGTCGAATTTCAACAAATGAACAGAAATTTTGTACAGACGAAAAATAACATTCAGAAATGCCATGTACCAAATTTGGTGATGATCGGTAAAGTCGTTCGGATTTTACACCATTTTTCATTTTAAAAAAATGTAGATTTTCGCTATAACTTCCGGAAAAGTTGAGAAAGTACGACAAAAATTTGTATCTAATCAAAATTAGATGTAACGGTGTTTGCAGAGGTGATTTATAGCTGTATAAAACACCTCTGCAAAAGAGACACAAGGTATAAAAAAAAAAGATGCAAAGTAGAACCTTGCACGTTGCTTCCTCATTATTTTTCGCTTTTTACAAAGCTTCCTCTATGAGGAAGCCAAAATTGAATAACATACTGCTTCCTCACACAGGGAGCTTTGTAAAAAGTGAAAAATAATGAGGAAGCAATGTGCAAGGTTCTACTTTGCATCTTTTTTTGCTTTAATATTGCAAGAAATAGTGGAAAAACCTTGCACATTGCTTCCTCATTATTTTTCGTTTTTTACAAAGCTCCCTCTATGAGGAAGCAGTATGTTATTCAATTTTGGCTTCCTCATAGAGGAAGCTTTGTAAAAAACTAAAAATAATGAGGAAGCAATGTGCAAGGTTCTACTTTGCATACTTTTTTAAATTAGATAAATAAACATGTTGTGAATTCGCTTTTCTATTTCGTTATTCCGTTATTTCGTTATTATTAGAGCGTTTTCGAAAGTAAATGTGATAACGTATATTATTAAAAATAATTCACCATTCCATAAAATCACAAATTTCATACCGTTTGTCACTAAATTATACATATATAATGACTGAATATTGTTTCATTTATATACAAAACTTGAGCTCGCTATCCCAAGTTTTGCAAAAGTTACAATAGAGCGATAATGTCAATTTTTTGAAAAATTCAAAATTCCATAAAATCTGAATCACTTTACCGATTCGAACCAAATTCAATACCAAACAGCATTGAGTGCACCTACTCTTATAACCAACTATTTAGCAAAATAGACTAAATTTTACGAAAGTTAGAGCGACCACGTCCTTTTTTCAAAAAATTCAAAACGGCATAAAATCGAAATGTTCGCACAGATTTTGTCGAAAATTGGTATAGTTGAAGAGGGTCTGCTGCTACACTAGTGTGCCAAATTTGAGCGCGATATACAAAACCGTTCTTGAGTTATCGGCGTTTGAATTTTCAGAGTTGTATACACACACACACACACACACACACACATACGGACATTTTTTCTAGATCACTTTTCTGGACGTTTTGGACAATTCTAAATGTCCTGACATAAAAATGGGCAAATTTTTTTTTTCATGAAAACAAAAATGGAAGAAATAAGTAATGCATTTCTTTCTCAATGCATTACTTATTTTTTTCCATTTTTTCAAAAGTATTACCGTGAATTTTTATTGAAAAAAGTAGAACCTTGCACATTGCTTCCTCATTATTTTTCGCTTTTTACAAAGCTGCCTCTGTGAGGAAGCAGTATGTTATTCAATTTTGGCTTCCTCATAGAGGAAGCTTTGTAAAAAGCGAAAAATAATGAGGAAGCAATGTGCAAGGTTCTACTTTGCATCCTTTTTTTTATACCTTGCGTCTCTTTTGCAGAGGTGTTTTATACAGCTATAAATCACCTCTGCAAACACCGTTACATCTAATTTTGATTAGATACAAATTTTTGTCGTACTTTCTCAACTTTTCCGGAAGTTATAGCGAAAATCTACATTTTTTTTTAAATGAAAAATGGTGTAAAATCCGAACGACTTTACCGATCATCACCAAATTTGGTACATGGCATTTCTGAATGTTATTTTTCGTCTGTACAAAATTTCTGTTCATTTGTTGAAATTCGACGTAATTTAGATCAAAATCTATTTTTTTCGAAAAATTCAAAATTCTATAAAATCCTAACCGCTTTACCGATTTCGTCGAAATTCAATACCATACAACATTGAACGTATCTTCAGTTATGAAGAACTATTTAGCCAAATCGGCGAACTTTTACGAAAGTTAGAGCGACCACGCCCTTTTTTCAACAAATTAAAATCAACATAAAATCTTAATGACTTCACATATTTTGGCAAAAATCACAACATTCAAAGAGGGGCAGCTACTCTACTTGCGTGCCAAATTTGAGCCGGATCGCTCGAACGGTTACCGAGTGAGAGGAGATTGAATTTTCGAAGCCCAGCACACACACACACACACACACACACCCACACATACATACATACGGACATTTTTTCTAAACCACTTTTCTCGACGTTTTAGGTGATTCTAAGCATACTGACATGAAAATCTCGAAAAAAAAAAATTTCATGAAAACAAAGCTTCCTCTATGATGAAGCAAAATAATAATTTTTGCAGCCATTCCAAAGTTTAATCATCGTATTACAATCGTCACATGTTATTATTATAAAATCATAATTATAGAGCTGATCGTATCATCATTATTATTTCTATAAGTAAATTTTTTTAAATTTACAACTCTGTAATATATAAAGGAAAATGCCTGTTTCAATTTAATACGAGAATGTCTATAATTTCGGAGCCGGAAAAATAAAAATGTTAAGAGGATGGATAATGTCGACATTGTAATTTCGACGACAGCGTGATTGTTCAACAATGCGCATAAAATATAGTAACATAATTATGCTGCGAGAGAGAGAGAGAGAGAAAATCTGCGCATATTATAAGTAAATATAGTCAAAAGATTTTATATTCATCGGGAATTAATAACGTGAGAATTTTCTGACGTTAATTTACTCCCGATTCCCATGGACAAGAGGGAAAAACAACAAAAGTATAGTACATTATGTTTCTAAACAAGCAAATCGATTAGGTCTGCTTGAAAAATTAATATAAAAAAAAATGAGAGACTTGCAATAAGCTGCGATAGATATTGTGTTAAAATTATGCAAAAAAAAAAAAGAAACCCAATGAAAATTTAATAAATTAAGTCCCATGCACATACGTCAAATCGCGTCCAATTTATGGGACAAAAAGGGAGTGAGAAAAAGAGTTAGTTAATTAATCGCGCTTAGGTATCATTAGGCAATACATTTACTGTCCATTCTCGATATCCAGTGTTCGCGTCTACGATGTAAAAATGTGAAATGATAACCACTCACTACTGGCGTGCAACACTTTCTTACACCTGCATAAACGTCAAGTGCAGCAAGAGAGAATTAATAACTCTTCGAAGCGAGAATCGTGATAATTGAAATGCGTATGAAATTTCATTTTTCTTTTTCTGCACAGCGACACAATATTATAATGGCTAAATGAAAATTGTAATAACGACGAGCCTAAGCGATACTAAACAGATAATAATATTGTGGCTGTGCATTGTGATTATATAGAACGAGTCTTGGACGTTTAATTTTTTTCTAATAGCAACAAACAGTTTTTTGAAATATTATGGAAATGTTTCCTTGAAATATGACGATATTACGTCATAGGAATAATTTTCTATGAAATATTAATGAAATGTTGGAAATATTTCTGCAATATTCATCAAATTTTTTGTGACATGTTAGGCGATTGTGATTCATAATTATAAATGCAGTCTGGTAATGTTGGATTTCATTTTTGCAGTATTTTGGCTGTTTGTTATCCCTGGTAAAAATTAATTTTAGAGACTGAATTTTAATGGGGTTTAATGGGAATATGATAAATATTTGAATTCAAAGATTTGTGAATGAAACTTTTTTTTAAATGAACAATGTAATGTTAATATTATTCCTACGATCGTATATTTTTATTATTAAATTCAATACAAAAAAGGATGCAAAATAGAACCTTGCACATTGCTTCCTCATTCTTTTTCGCTTTTTACAAAGCCGCCTCTATGAGGAAGTTTCTTTATTCTATTTTTGGCTTCCTCATAGAGGAAGCTTTGCGAAAGATGAAAATTATTGAAGAAGTTGATGATTTCTGATGTTTTACGAAATCCAGAGCGACACCAATAAATTTTTAAAAAATTCAAAATCACGTAAAATCCGAACCGCTTTACCGATCATCACCAAATTTGGTACGTAGCAGGGCTGAATGTTATTTTTCCTGTGTAGAAAATTTCAGTCGATTAGTTGAAATTTTACCTGAATTAGAGCAAAACGAAAATATTTCGAAAAATTCAAAATCTCATAAAAATCGAACCGCTTTACCGATTTGGCCCAAATTCAATACCAAAGGTCGTATCACTTTGTTCAATTTTAATACGAAGTTTCAGCCCGATTGCTAAAAATTCGTTCGAGCTAGAGCATTTACGTATTTTTTTCAAAATTTCAAAATTCTTATAAAAATGAAATGCGTTAAGCGATTTTTGTAAAATTTATACCAATTGAAAATTAGCCAGTACTGTACATGTTGGTTAAATTTTAGCTGATTCGGTCGAATACTTTATAAGTTATAGTTATATGAATTTTTGGCTTTTCATCACACACACACACATACATACCTCCGGACAATTTTTCTAAACCACTTTTTTCGACGTTTCAGACCATTTTAAACGTTTCGACATGAAAAACACGAAAAAAAAAAAATTTCATGAAAACAAAGCTTCTTCTATGAGAAAGCAAAATTATATTATTTATAATAATATTATATGATATGGAAGAAACATAGAATTTCGATTGTAAATTTATGATAGTACTTCGTAAATTTAGAAAAGTGGTTTAGAAAAAATTTCTGTATGTGTGTGTGTGTGTGTGTGTGTGTATGTGCACAATTTTTTGTTAGCACGATAGCTGTCGCAATTTTTAAGATAACGGGCTCAAATTTGAACCACGAGTAAACTGTCGTTAAACAAGGTATGGGATTGAATTTGGAGTTAATCCATCAAGGTGTTCAAAATTTATGGCATTTTGAATTTTTTGGAGAATGTCAGCTCGGGCTCTAACTCCCGCAATTTTTATGATATCCAGCTCAAACTTGAACCAGAAGTGGACTGTTATCAAATAGTGTTTGGGATTAAATTTGGTGTCAATCCGTTAAGGGGTTCACAATTTATGGCATTTTGAATTTTTTGGAGAATGTCAGCTCGGGCTCTAACTCCCGCAATTTTTATGATATCCGGCTCAAACTTGAACCAGAGGTGGACTGTTATCAAATAGTGTTTGGGATTAAATTTGGTGTCAATCCGTTAAGAGGTTCACAATTTATGGCATTTAAAAATTTTTTAACATTTTTCGTTCGTGCTCTAACTTTCGCAATTTTTAAGATATCGGGCTCAAATTTGGTCCACGAGTAAACTGTCGTTAACCAAGGTATGGGATTGAATTTGGAGTTAATCCATCAAGGTGTTCAAAATTTATGGCATTTTGAATTTTTTGGAGAATGTCAGCTCGGGCTCTAACTCCCGCAATTTTTATGATATCCGGCTCAAACTTGAACCAGAAGTGGACTGTTATCAAATAGTGTTTGGGATTAAATTTGGTGTCAATCCCTTAAAGGGTTCACAATTTATGGCATTTTGAAATTTTTTGCCATTTTTTGTTCGTGCTCTAACTTTCGCAATTTTTAAGATATCGGGCTCAAATTTGAACCACGAGTAAACTGTCGTTAAACAAGGTATGGGATTGAATTTGGAGTTAATCCATCAAGGTGTTCAAAATTTATGGAATTTTTAATTTTTTTGAGAATGTCAGCTCGGGCTCTAACTCCCGCAATTTTTATGATATCCGGCTCAAACTTGAACCAGAAGTGGACTGTTATCAAATAGTGTTTGGGATTAAATTTGGTGTCAATCCGTTAAGGGGTTCACAAATTATGGCATTTTTAAATTTTTTGACATTTTTTGTTCGTGCTCTAACTTTCGCAATTTTTAAGATATCGGGCTCAAATTTGAACCACGAGTAAACTGTCGTTAAACAAGGTATGGGATTGAATTTGGAGTTAGTCCATCAAGGTGTTCAAAATTTATGGCATTTTGAATTTTTTGGAGAATGTCAGCTCGGGCTCTAACTCCCGCAATTTTTATGATATCCGGCTCAAACTTGAACCAGAAGTGGACTGTTATCAAATAGTGTTTGGGATTAAATTTGGTGTCAATCCGTTAAGAGTTTCACAATTTATGGCATTTTGAAATTTTTTGACATTTTTTGTTCGTGCTCTAACTTTCGCAATTTTTAAGATATCGGGCTCAAATTTGAACCACGAGTAAACTGTCGTTAAACAAGGTATGGGATTGAATTTGGAGTTAATCCATCAAGGTGTTCAAAATTTATGGAATTTTGAATTTTTTTGAGAATGTCAGCTCGGGCTCTAACTCCCGCAATTTTTATGATATCCGGCTCAAACTTGAACCAGAAGTGGACTGTTATCAAATAGTGTTTGGGATTAAATTTGGTGTCAATCCGTTAAGGGGTTCACAATTTATGGCATTTTAAAAATTTTTGACATTTTTTATTCGTGCTCTAATTTTCGTAATTTTTAAGATATCGGACTCAAATTTGATCCGCAAGTGGACTGTTATTAAATAAACTTTGGTAGTGAATTTGACGTCAATCCGTTAAGGGGTTTAAAATTTATGGCATTCTGAATTTTTTCTTCGTGCTCTAACTTCCGCAATTTTTAAGATATCGGGCTCAAATTTGGTCCACAAGTAGAGTGTGGGTAAACTAAGCATCAGTTCGAATCTGGCGAGAATCTGTCAAGGGGTTCAAAACTAATGCCATTTAAAATTTTTTTAAACAAGGCTGCAAAGTAGAACTTTGCAAATTGCTTCCTCATTATTATTGGATTTTTACAAAGCTTCCTCTATGAGGAAGCCAAAATAGATTAACATGCATCCTCATAAAGGTAGCTTTGTAAAAGTCCAACAATAATGAGGAAGCAATTTGCAAAGTTCTACGTTTTTTTTACCAGGGATATGTTGTGCAAATACAAAAAACGAAAAAACGTCCATGACTCTATAAAAAAAAAAGAGAAGTAGTAAATATTGTTATTGTATTGAGTATGCGCATGGGTGAAGCCAGATGCACCAATTATTAGGTACATGTGTGCGATCGGCGTACAATATTTTTGATACATCTGAATTGATCTGTGATGTGTACGCGCGAATCACTGCGAGCCATATCATTACCCTATCCAATCCCACTTTTCCCTTCAATCTGCATTAACGAAGAAAAAAAGATATCCATTTTTCCCACAACATATCAGAGACAGAGAGAGATTCTCTTCTCAATACTCAATTGAGCTTTTTGTAGGTGCAATTTGAGGTATCTTTAACATACTTCTCGTGCGAGTAACATACAGTAGCATCTCTGTAAGCGAATTTACTTAAACTCTAAGCTCAACCTAATTTTCTGCCAAATTAGAATAACATTTTTTTTAAATAACGATTTTACTCCCTTTATGATATTAAATTTTAATCAAATACATTAATTTTGGTAAAACCGAATTTTCTACCTGAAAAGTCGTACTTTTCATTCAAAATAAAGCAATAATCTTTTTGGGTTTATATATTCGTTCATTTGTTTTAAATGTAATTTTTTTTTCCAATTTGTATATTATTGTAGGAGATTTTTATAAATTATTTGGGAAAATGTTTTTTTTTTTCGTGGTTAAATAGAAATGGAAAAAAAATTGATAGTAAATTCTCCACAAAATTCAGGTGCATTTATTAAATTTTTAATAATTTATTTATTTATTCATGTACCTAATTTTTGGTAATTATTTGAGAAAAACTTTTTCTTTCTGAACTATAATTTATGGGATGTACAATAAAATTATTGGCAGTCAATTTTCCAGAAAAATTTGAGTGTGCATTTTTTTTTTTAAGTGGATACTTACATAGAAACTACTGTATACAAAAATTTACGTGTATTACACGAAGGGACACTATGATAAAGCGCACAAGCACAGATGCAGGCCGCATATTGCTCCTTTAAAATAATAGCTGAAAACGTTGATATATCTCGCGAGATTGCTAGATTTATCTGAATCGTTCTACGCCGCCTCGCTGTTATCCTCAAACGCTCGCTGGCTCGCGAGTTATTTATTTTTGACGAATGAAAAGCAATAAAGTTTGGTAAAATGCAATGAAAGTGTAATCGTTGATTTATCCATAATTTTTCATCAATTGCTAAGAGAAAATTGTCGTAATTTGCAATATTCGATAATAAATACACGTACACGGATTTTTATTTTATGCATGACGTACTTTTAAGACATTATTGAATTACATGCTCCATTTATTTTCAGGTCCTATCCCTTATTGATTCTTCAGTTAAACCATTTTATTGGGCACGAGAAAATAAAATAAAAATCGACGTTGCCAAGTAAATTGGACCTGGAATCGATAAAACGTTATACAACATTGATTTTTTTTGCGCTGATACGTAGATTAAGGAGGTTCATAAAAAAAATCAAGTCTAAGAAAAATTGTAAAAAAAAATCGTACAACAGCTGTAATGATAACGGACACGTACGCAAAATTTTTAAGGGATTCACCGTGTAGTTTCCGAGATATTAAATAACAAAGTTGCGACTATTTACATGTAAAGAAAAGAAAAGTGAATCGAATATTGAACTTTTTACGTCTTTGCAAGAGCTAAATCCAAGATAGAATAATCAAAAAAATATGTAGACGTCCGAAAAAGTATTCTGAATAGGGCACGAGCTTGAAATTTGAAGGTCACCGCGAAATTGACAGAGAAATCGTTAATTTTTTGCCTCTACGCTTAAGGTAGTTCTGTCGTAAAGGCAATCCAAACTCATATGCATGAATTTTTTACATGTTGTAATTTAGCTATTCAATTTTACTTGCACAAAATCTTGAAGGCCATTACCGAGTATTTGAATGAACTATTAAAACTTGAAAATCGATCTTTTTACACGGCGCTCACGGGAGGGCTGGAACAATTGATCTTTAAATCGAAAATTAACATACTTAGATCAAAGATAGAGAAAAAATAAAAAATACTACGGATTCGCAAATCATTCAGGAATTGATGCATCATGAAAAAAGGTGAAGTCTCCGGAATAATATTTAATTAAACCAAGGTCAAAGTGCACGATACCGGGCCAAATGACGTTTCCTAACCTAATTATCGTGAAAATGAAGTCAAATCCGCACTAAACATATCAACTATTTACAAATAATCGTTTTTATTTTATTACGACAATTTCGAAGGATTCTCGATTATTTTTTATATTATTATTGAGGCAGTCAAAGTAATGCGTATGATTATTTTTTAATGTCATATAGACACTGAGATTTATGACTCCGGCGTACCGACAGAACTACCTTAACGTGGCTCGCATGGTGTCTCGCTCACACGGCGTCAGCCCCTTACCGCGCAGCACAACAGTGCCTATCCCCACCCTGCCGCCATCACCGAACCTCCTTAAGGGATCGTCACTGTCTGACCCACCGGAAAATAGCAGATTTTCGCGATTTTTGCTTCCTCATAGAGAAAGCTTTGTTTTCGTGAAATTTTTTTTTTTCGAGTTTTTCATATCAGGACACTCAGAATGGTCTAAAACGTTGAGAAAAGTGGTTTAGAAAAAATGTCTGTATGTGTATGTATGTGCACAATTTTTTGTTAGCACGACAGCCGTCGCAATTTTTAAGATATCGGGCTCAAATTTGAACCACGAGTAAACTGTCGTTAAACAAGGTATGGGATTGAATTTGGAGTTAATCCATCAAGGTGTTCAAAATTTATGGCATTTTTAATTTTTTGGAGAAAGTCAGTTCGGGCTCTAACTCCCGCAATTTTTATGATTTCCGGCTCAAACTTGGATCAGTAGTGGACTGTTATCAAATAAAGTTTGGGATTAAATTTGGTGACAATCCGTTAAGGGGTTCACAATTAATGGCATTTTTTAATTTTTTGAAATTTTTTGTTCGTGCTCTAACTTTCGCAGTTTTTAAGATATCGGGCTCAAATTTGGTCCACAAGTGGACTGTTATTAAATAAAGTTTGGGAGTGAATTTGACGTCAATCCGTTAAGGGGTTTAAAATTTATGGCATTTTGAATTTTTTGTTCGTGCTATAACTTCCGCAATTTTTAAGATATCGGGCTCAAATTTGGTCCGCAAGTAGAGTGTGGGTAAACTAAGCATCAGTTCAAATCTGGCAAGAATCTGTCGAGGGGTTCAAAACTAATGCCATTTAAATTTTTTTTAAGGAGAGGGAGTCAGGTAAAAAAAATTGATTTTGGAAATTCAATATCATCCAAATCCTATTGCATATAAAAATACCCAACGCACTATATTGTTGGTACTCGATTAAAGGATTTTTTACTGTCGTTTGACTTGCATATGCTTTTAAATATTATCTTAAGGAGGGTGGATACCGTCTTTCTGGCGGGGAGGTGAGCGGTTTGCCGGGGAGGTAGTGTGCGAGAGAGAAGTCCGTGACACGCGTTCACTGGAGTACATTGTTGTACTATTCCAGCAGTTTTGTTTTTACGTTTTCTCGGCAATCAAGCAGACGAATCATTTCGGTCTTCGTAAAATTTCTTTTCGAAAATACAAGGAATGATTTGGTTCTATTATCAACAATTGTTTATCATTTTTATTATACTTTCGAGCATAACGTTGAAGGTGCGCATAGTTTTCGCTATGTTGCCCATGCATAAGAGTGTAATTTCAGTAATTAATTTCTCGATAACCATCTAGACGATTAACATGAAATTTGGCATGGAGATGTAATTTTTATCTACGAATATCCTCCAAAAATTTGAGAGCATGTTTATCATTTTGAGTTGGGTATCCACCCTCCTTAAGCAAAGATCTTAGGTTTTCCATTCTGCGCATGATTCAGATCAAACTACTAGGCAGATTGGAATGGTAGACGTCTCATTTTCTTCTTCATGAACAGATACACCGGCTAAATGGAGCAAATCTTAATAAAATGTAATATTTTTTAAGTAACATAATTATTAATAAATAAATTTTATGCTATTTTCTAAATCAAGGATTAACTTTGCTTTCAGAATGAAAAAAAAATAGTTTGCTCCATTTAGCCGGTGTATCTTTTCATGAAGAAGAAAATGAGACGTCAACCATTCCAATCTGCCTGGTAGTTTGATCTGAATCATGCGCAGAATGGAAAACCTAAGAACTTTGCTTAAGATAATATTGAAAAGCATATGCAAGTCAGACGACAGTAAAAAATCCTTTCATCGAGTATGAACAATATAGTGCATTGGGCATTTTTATATGCAATAGGATTTGGATGATATTAAATTTCCAAAATCAATTTTTTTTACCTGACTCCCGTCCCTTAAACAAGGCAGCAAAGTAGAACTTTGCAAATTGCTTTCTCATTATTGTTGGATTTTTACAAAGCTTCCTCTATAAGGAAGCCAAAATAGATTAACATGCTTCCTCATAGAGGTAGATTTGTAAAAATCCAACAATAATGAGGAAGCAATTTGCAAAGTTCTACTTTGCAGCCTTTTTTTTTTGCTGGTTAAGATAAGCTAATCGGTCTGATTTTTTTTCAAATTAAAGCACTGATGGAGAATACAAAATGATTTTTTAAAAATTGATTTACTTATTTTTTAACACTGTTTTTATACATCGAAAGTACCGGTTAAAAAAAAAGGTCGCAAATTTGATCTGAAACAAAAATTTCAAGAAGATTATTAATCTTTAGTAAAGCCGCTATGGTGCTATGGAAGCTTTTTTGTTTTGATGAAATTTGAAAAAATGGCGGCGGTTTGAACAAAATGTATCGAATTTAGCCTGTTTCTTCGACAGTTTAAATGATTTTTTAAAAACTGATTTATTTATTATTTAACACTGTTTTTATACATCGAAAATTCCGGTGAAATAAAAGGTCCCGTATGGTCGCCAGGATTGCGGATGCAAATTTGATCTGCAACAGAAATTTCAAGAAGATTATTAATCTGTAGGAAAGCCGCTATGGTGCTATGGAGGCTTTTTTTGTTTTGATGAAATTTGAAACATTGGCGGTGGTTTGAACAAAAAGTATCGAATTTAGCCCATTCCTTCGACAGTTTTTCGTAAAAAAAATAGGAAGATTAAAAAAAAATAAAGCTTCCATAGCACCATAAAGAATGACGTGAAGAATATTCTGTCAAAATTTCAAAGAGATAGCTTGAAAACTGTTTCTTTGAGAGTGGCCACCGTTTTTAAAACACCATTTCGAGAAAAACGCGTTTAGTTCGGAGTGAGGAATTTTCAGATAAATCGTCCACTTACGATCAATCGGCGATGCCAGGTGCATACAATATTCCTTCTGCTCGTACTTGGCCCATTTATTCAACGAGGTTGTAGAACTAAATTCCCGGATATTAAAAGGTACATTACAGGTAGGAATAAAGACAAACGAAAGGAATAATGTCACATTCCAATTCCTTTCTCTAAGACAGGCTGTAGCGACCGAAATAATTCGAATTTCGATTTAAAAATTTGAGAGAATGTTTATAACCATATATACTATCGGATAATGCAACAAAAAAATCGATTTTTTGAAAATTTCACACTGTGACGATCCCTTAACTGTAAGAAAGTAAGATTCCCATGTGACGAGTTCCCAAACGTAGATTCTTCTACATTCCGATGTGACTTATTTTTACAATTTAATGACAACATTTTTTCTCAAATCCGTAAAGAATTATTTGGTTTCATTATAATCAAATTCGTATATTAAAAAAAAATTCAACGATTAAAATTCCACTAAAATTTAGTTTTTTTTTAAATTGTTAAAACGAGAATGTAAAGAAGAATCATAAAAAACGGTGAACGTAATTCTTCGTAGCTTTTTACAAATTGCGAAAATGCAACGTTTTACTTTGGATTCTTCTTTTCTCAACATTGTTTTTGCTTCCTCATGGAGGAAGTTTTGTTCTCGTGAAAATTTTTTGTTCGAGATTTTCATGTCAGTACACTCAGAATAGTCCAAAACGTCGAGAAAAGTGATTTAGAAAAAATGTCTGTATATGTGTGTGTGTTACACGCTCAAAAAATGTTAAACCTTTATAACTCGGGAACGCCTCGAGATATAGAGCTGAAATTTACACCATAGATAGAGGGGTCAATCCTCATCGTGCATACCAATTTTTGTAAAAATCCCCATAATCATTAAATTTTTACGCGGTTTAAAATTTTTTCAAAAATGTCTATTAACGCGATAACTCTTTTAATTTTCGAGATATTAAGCTCAAAATTGGTATGTACGTGAGCTTTCATACACCGGTGATCCCTATTAAATTTGGTTAAGATCGGTTGAAACGTTAAAATTTTATGAGATTTTGATTTTTCGAATTTTTTGATTTTTTTTCTGCGATGCGAATTTTGGTATCAAATATCGAGCAGTGAGTCAAATGAGTGCCAAATTCATGATTAACAGAAAAATACGTCAGATATAGCCCAAAAATGTTGAACTATAACATATTTTCATAGCGATGTTGTAAAGTCTATATTGCGAAAAGTAGCGATTTATGTCGTATAAACTAGCCATATCCTTGCTTCCCAATGAAATTTCGGAAACCACCGATTTCTATCGTGTTCTACAAAAAAAACAGAGAAGATAGAGTATTTGAGGGAGTTTCTGGACCGTTTGTCCTTATTATATTTTCACAAAGCGAGAGTGTGCGCTTATTTATATTTATTTAAAACAAGGATGCAAAGCAGAACCTTGCACATTTCTTCCTCATTATATTTCGCTTTTTACAAAGGTTCCTCTATGAGGAAGCCAAAATCAATTCCCATACTTCCTCTTAGAGGTTGCTTTGTAAAAAGCGAAATATAATGAGGAAGCAATGTGCAAGGTTCTGCTTCGCATCCTTGTTTTTTTTTTTAACGCCGATATTTCTTAACATCTAGGAATCGGATTGAGTGAATGAGTGAAAATATCTATTCACATGAGAAACAGGACATATCTATTTAAAAATTCTGTCGTATGTACATTTGATTGCAGCGAAATTCATCGAGACGTAATCTACGCGCTCTTCATGTGTAAGTATAAACAGAATACATAATCATCTTCTTGTCTCTCTTTGAAATGCTTCGAGGTCCCAAGATTCGTCTCCTCCGCGGCTTCACTTTTGCTTAACCACAATCCGATTTATGATTTTATTCAGGTCAGTGTTTTTCCAATTCAGCGAAACGTTGTCCAAGTGGTTGTCGAAATCGACGAGATTTCGGTATTGCTCGTCTCCCAAAAGTTCGTAAATTGCTTCCGTTACGGCCTCTTCACTGTCCAAAATAACACTGCAAAAACGAAAAAAAAAAAAACATTTATTTAGCTACAAACTTCGAAACATCAGCTAAAAGCATAGTAAAAGTCTAAAAATAAAATGACAAATCTTCCTCATAAAAAACGTCGTAAAAATATGTTTCTGGATTTATTACAAACTAAATTACTATTTCATAATCTAATAGCAAAAAAAAAAAAAAAAAATGGAATATTATTTCAACGTCGTTTATTATTTACTGATAATTTTTATTTTCCACGAATATTTTTTTCTGGTATGTTTTCCCTGTGGATTTTTTTCCCAAGGATATTTTTGGCGGATACTGCGATACGGACTCAGTCGGTAAAAAAACCGGTTTCCCTATTTTCTCCACAGCAGTTAATATTTTGGACAAAAACAAATGAGGTTTTCGTAGATTAAAATCAGACGCATAAAAATGTAATTTGCAATTAACCAAAAGATTGACAATTGCTGAGAAAAAATAGGGATAGAGTTTTTTTTACCGACTTAGTTTCGAATAAAAAAAAACAATCTCCTTTTTACATAAGCAAAACTTTGAGGACTTTACAACCAATTTGACTTACTCAGTCTTGTCTTTGACTTTCCATTTTCCATCCAAATGTTGAGAAACTATCAACGGATTGTTGGGCATACCAACAGTTATCTCTCTATTGTCAATCTGTAAAGGCAAAATAGTGATTTAAAAAATGTATATTATGTAGAATCTTTGATTTGTTATGAACTTTATTCTACTTACCACAGCTAGAACAGCATTGCTGAAATTTTCCGCAATTTTGTCGGCTATTCTGTGAGCTGGTTTGTCTGTGCTATATTTCATCAAATATTAAAATGAAATTAGAGATAATTGATATAATGAAAAATATCAAAAAATGAACTCCATAATTTTTCGAAATTTGCATTAATTGACCGATTTTTTTCGAGCAATAGATAAATTCGTTTCCAGTACTATAACTGGCTATGCAAACGGTGAATATTACCGGTATTTTACCGGTTTATCTGCGCGGTATTTAATCGAATATTATAGTGAAATTAGAGATAATTGGTAACATGGAAAATATCACAAAATTAACTCCATAATTTCTCGAAATTTGCATTAATTGACCGGTTTTTTGCGAGCAATAAATAAATTCGATTCCAGTATTATAACTGGTGATGCAAGCGATGAATATTACCGGTATTTTACTGGTTTATTTGTGCTGTATTTAATCGAATATTATAATGAAATTAGAGATAATTGATAACATGAAAAATATAAAAAAAATCAACTCCATAATTTCTCGAAATTTGCATATATTCGACCGATTTTTTGCGAGCAATAGATAAATTCGATTCCAGTATTATAACTGGCGATGCAAACGGTGAATATTACCGGTATTTTAGCGGTTTATCTGTGCTGTATTTAATCAAATATTATAATGAAATTGGAGATAATTGATAACATGAAAAATATTTAAAAAATCAACTCCATAATTTCTCAAAATTTGCATTAATCGATCGATTTTTTGCGAGCAATAAATAAATTCAATTCCAGTATTATAACTGGCGATGCAAGCGGTGAATATTACCGGTATTTTACCGGTTCATCTGCGCGGTATTTAATCGAATATTATAATGAAATTAGAGATAATTGATAACATGAAAAATATTAAAAAAATTAACTCCATAATTTCTCGAAATTTGCATTATTCGACCGATTTTTTGCGAGCAATGGATAAATTCGATTCCAGTATTATAATTGGTGATGCAAGCGGTGAATATTACCGGTATTTTAGCGGTTTATCTGTGCTGTATTTAATCGAATATTATAATGAAACTAGAGATAATTGAGAACATAAAAAAATTTTCTCAATAATTTCTCAAAATTTGCATTAATCAGCCGATTTTTTGCGAACAATAGATAAATTCGATTCCAGTATTATAACTAGCGATACAAGCGGTAAATATTACCGATATTTTCGTCATATTTCTACTGTTATGATATCGTGATCTTACCGATTTTTTTTACCGATCGCTAAATCAAAATAGGAAACTTATACCGTTTTTTTTGCGTTCAGATTTTAGCTCCAAATTGTCCAACATCTTCACATCTTTAATCGAAGTAACTCAAAAATCCAACAACAAAATTTCGGAATGGGGATATTTCACACAACCTTAATAACGGAAAATTAAGTAATTACCTTATGTCATTGATGAGTTCATTGGCCAAGTAATATCCTGCTATAACGAGGCCTTGTTGAGCGGCAAATTGATCGACCTGCATATGAAAAAATGCGGGTTACTTCCGGTCAATATAATTCAATATATGGGGCATTCCATCCCGATTCGACCTGCGTCTGATTCTCGATCTCCCCGATTTGGCTCATAATTTTTTGTAGGATTGATTAGACCCTCAAATGTGCCAGATTTTTATTTTCTAATTTTTTTTTAAATATTTTTTTAACGTGACATATCGAATGCCTTAATTTAAAAATCTGAAATAATTCTGAAAAACACTTTATGAAATATCAAAATTTTCTAGCTTATAGCCAAAGGGGCAAAATTTTTCTTCTCATAGTTTTTAAGCTTTTTTGATTTAAAAAAATTGTGAAAAAATAGAAGAAAAAAAAATTAATCTACTACAGGCGATTGGTCAAGCATTTACTTATGTAAACTCGGATTTTTTAGAATTCTCTCAGATTTTTAGGAATTCGTGACATTTTTTGTAACACTTTTCCAGCAACATATACGCCACATTCTAGCACCAACATGCCACAATTAAAAAATCTGAAAAAATTCTGAAAAATACTTTGTTGAATCTCAAAATTTTCTAGCTTAGAGCCAAAGTAGGGAAGATTTTTCTTCATGTAGTTTTTAAGCTTTTTTTATGTAAAAAATTATAAAAAAAATAAATAAAAAATCAATCTATTATGGACGACTTGTCAAACATTTCTGTATATGAAACTGTATTTTTCAGAATTTTTTCAGTTTTTTTAAATTATAGCATGCTGGTGCTAGAATGTGGCTTGTATGGTGCTGGAATAGTCTTAGTTCAGAAAAATTTCACAAATTCCTTATAATCTTAAAAAATTCTAAAAACTTTGAGTTTACATAAATAAACATTTCAGAGTTGTAAATCCCCATTAATTCATGAGATATAGTTTACAGTACAATTTATTTTGTAATTACGATTTCATAATAATAATATGTAGTGATTATAAAATAGAGGGTAAACATTTGAATAGATGAAAAAAATACTAATTTTCGCTTTAATATTGCAAGAAATAGTGGAAAAAATGGAAGAAATAAGTAATGCATTACTTTCTTAATGCATTACTTATTTTTTTCCATTTTTTCAAAAGAATTACCGTGAATTTTTATTGAAAAATAATAATTTTTGCAGCCATTCCAAAGTTTAATCATCGTATGTCAATCACTACATGTTATTATTATAAAATCATAATTATAGAGCTGATCGTATCACCATTATTATTTCTATAAGTATTAGACTTTTACAACTCTGAAACATTTGACCAATCGCCTCTAGTAGATTAATTTTTTCTTCTGTTTTTTCACAATTTTTGCTTCCTCATAGAGGAGCTTTGTTTTCATGAAAAATTTTTTTTTTCGAGATTTTCATGTCAGTACACTCAGAATGGGCCAAAACGTTGAGAAAAGTGATTCAGAAAAAATGTCTGTATGTGTGTGTGTGTGTTACACCATCGAAAAATGTAAACCTTTATAACTCGGGAATGCCTTGAGATATCAAGCTGAAATTTAGACCATAGATAGAGGGATCAAGCCTCATCGTTCATACAGATTTTTGTTAAAATCCACTTCATCGTTAAATTATTACGCGTTTTTAAATTTTTTGAAAAATGTCTGTTTATGCGATAACTCTTTCAATTTTCAAGATATTGATCTTAAAATTGGTATGAATGTGAGCTTTCATACGCCGGTGATCGTTATTGAATTTGGTTAAGATTGGTTGAACCGTTAAAATTTTATGATGTATTGAATTTTTCAAAAAATTGACATTATCGCTCTATTGTAACTTTTGCAAAACTTAAGATAGCGAGCTCAAATTTTGTATATAAATGAAACAATATTCAGCCATTGTATATGTATAATTTAGTGACGAACGGTATGAAATTTTTGATTTTATGGAATGTTGAATTATTTTTAAAAATATACATTATCACATTCACTTTCGTAAATGCTCTAATAATCATGAAATAACGTAATAACGAAATAGAAAAAGCGAATCCACAACATGTATATTTATCTAACTAACAAGGATGCAAAGTAGAACCTTGCACATTGCTTCCTCATTATTTTTCGCGTTTTACAAAGCTTCCTCTATGAGGAAGCCAAAAACTCAATAACATACTTCCTCATAGAGATAGCTTTGTAAAAAGCAAAAAATAATAAGGAAGCAATGTGCAAGGTTCTACTTTACATCCTTGTTTTAAATCTAAAAAGCTCAAAAACTATAAGAAAAATTTAGCCCACTTTGGCTACAGCTAGAAAATTTTGATGTTCAACAAAGTATTTTTCAGAATTTTTCCAGATTTTTAAATTATGGCATTCGATATGTCACTTTAAAAAAAATATTAAAAAAAAAATTTGCATAGAAAAAACTAAAAAATAAAATCTGGTGCATTTGAGGATCTAACTAATCCTACAAAAAATTACGAGCCAAATCGGGTAGGTCTGATCCAGGTCGAATCGAGATGGAATGCCCCATATATAAAATGATACCTAATCAAATGCCACTTTTTAGGTTAGAACGAGAATCTTCTAATATTACATCAAATTCTCTGAATAATTACTCCAAATTATTACCAAATAAAAACCAAGAAATAAATGAGTTAACAAAATGATTTTCACGGTTTTTACTTTTCAGTAATTCATTATTAAACTTACCAATGTAAGAGCTACTTCAGCCATTGGCGAAACGTGTAGGCACAGATGAAAAAGCGGAATTGCATCCTCGATATACAAATCAGAAGATTTTCCCTCGCCTTTGGTCTTCGATTTAGCGAGTAGCAAACCGTTTATCGCACAATGCGGATATTTGGCAGCATGTAAAATGATTTTGCAGTAAGCGCGAGGCGAGAACGTCACTTCGGCCATTTTTACAGACGACGCGATGCACACAGAACGAGAATGACTACTGTATTATCCAGTAGTCGATACCAACACACGGAACTCCATTGATTCTCTCGCTCTTTCGTTTACGAACGCTAAGCTCCGTCTCTTTCGCACCTTTAGGGGATTTCTAGTGTACAACACGTCATCATACTTACTACTATACTTTCGTTGCTATGGTTACAGCTCAGCTGATTAGTGTATACAAAAATACTTTGAAGAAGACGTCTGATTGACAGCGAATTTTGACAGCTGATAAAAGGTGATTTTATTGTTATTAAGCGATACAGGATTTTTTTTAAAATTAATATTATGATCATTACACAATTTTTTTCTAATTCTATGGAAATTTTGTTGAGGAAATTATTAATAATTTTGTTTATTGTACAAAGCCGAAATACGCGTACGAAAATAGGCCGAATTATTGTGAAATGTAAATAATATATTTAAAAAATTAACTTTTCGTTAATTTGGAAAATTTAGAGAAAAAAATAAACAATTATTTTTGTGGTAAAAAGTACAAATACGAGTATGAAAATACGCCGAATTATTATAAAGTGTAAATAAAATATTTTAAAAAATAATTTATGATTATATTTCTTTTTTGTAATTTCTATGGAAAATTTAGAGGAAACAGTATACAATTTTGTTTATTGTACAAAGCACAAATACGCGGACGGAAATAGGCCGAATTATTGTAACATGTAAATGATATATTTAAAAAATTAAGTTATGATGAGTAAATATTTTTTTGTCAATTTTATGGAAAATTTAGAGACAAAAACAAACAATTATTTTTATGGTAAAAAGTACAAATACGAGTATGAAAATAGGCCGAATTATTATAAAGTGTAAATAAAATATTTTAAAAAATAACTTATGATTATATTTTTTTTTTTGTAATTTCTATGGAAAATTTAGAGGAAAAAGTAAACAATTTTGTTTATTGTACAAAGTACAAATACGCGTACGGAAATAGGCCGAATTATTGTAAAATGGAAATGATATATTTAAAAAATTAAGTTATGGTTAATTTTTTTTTGTAAATTCTACGGAAAATTTAGAGAAAAAAATAAACAATTATTTTTGTGGTAAAAAGTACAAATACGAGTATGAAAATACGCCGAATTATTATAAAGTGTAAATAAAATGATATATTTAAAAAATTAAGTTATGGTTAATTTTTTTTTGTAAATTCTATGGAAAATTTAGAGAAAAAAATAAACAATTATTTTTGTGGTAAAAAGTACAAATACGAGTATGAAAATACGCCGAATTATTATAAAGTGTAAATAAAATATCTTAAAAAATAACTTATGATTATATTTTTTTTTGTAATTTCTATGGAAAATTTAGAGGAAAAATTAAACAATTTTGTTTATTGTACAAAGCAGAAATACGAGTATGAAAATAAGCCAAATTATTATAAAATGTAAATAAAATATTTAAAAAAATGACTTATGATGATTATATATTTTTTGTTATTTCTATGGAAAATTTAGAGGAAAAAGTAAACAATTTTGTTTATTGTAGAACGCAGAAATACGAGTATGAAAATAGGCCGAATGATGATAAAGTGTAAATAAAATATTTTAAAAAATAACTTATGATGATTATATTTTTTTTTGGTAATTTCTATGGAAAATTGAGAGAAAAAAGTAAGCAATTTTGTTTATTGTACAAAGTACAGATACGCGTACGGAAATAGGCCGAATTATTGTAAAATTTAAATATTATATTTTAAAAAGTAAGTTATGATGATTACATTGTTTTTGTTATTTCTATGGAAAATTTAGAGGAAAAAGTAAACAATTTTGTTTATTGTACAAAGCAGAAATACGAGTATGAAAATAGGTCGAATTATTATAAATTGTAAATAAAATGTTTTAAAAAATGACTTATGATGATTATATTTTTTTTGTAATTTCTATGGAAAATTGAGAGGAAAAAATAAACAATTTGGTTTATTGCACAAAGCGGAAATACGCGTACGGAAATAGACCGAATTATTGTAAAATTTACATAATATATTTTAAAAAGCAAGTTATGATGATTATATTTTTTTTTGTAAATTCTATGGAAAATTTAGAGACAAAAATAAACAATTATTTTTATTTTTATGGTAAAAAGTACAAATACGAGTATGAAAGTCGGCCGAATTATTATAAAATGTAAATAAAATAATTTAAAAAATAACTTATGATGATTCAAAATTTGTTGTAAATTCTATAGAAAATGTTGAGGAATTTTTCTTTTCTCCCAGACATGAGTAAAATTGTAAATAATTTACTGGTTTTTGTAAATGGTGGTTTACCACTCTTCATACCATAAAAGGTGATTTTTTTTATTCCTATTGGGTGATACACGATTTATTGAAAATTTTTTATTTTATGATGATTTAGCAATTTTTGTAAATTCTATGGCAAATTTAGACGAAAAAATAAACAATCATTTTTATGGTGAAAGGCACAAATACGAGTACGAAAATAGGCCGAATATAAAATACGCTTATCCTAAAATGTAAATATAAATAAAATATTAAAAAATACAATTATGATGATTAAACATGTTTTATAAATCCTATGGAAAAGAGGAATTTTTTTCCCTTAGTTATTCTAAAATATAAATAAAATAAAATATTAAAAAATACAATTATGGTGATTAAACATGTTTTATAAATACTATGGAAAAGAGGAATTTTTTTTTCTCTTAGTTATGAGTAAAATTGTAAATAATTTACTACATTTTATTAATGGTTGTTCACCAATTTTCATACCATAAAAGGTGATTTAATTTCTATTAAGTGACATAATAATTTTTCTCGCGCAAATTCGATGTAAAATTTCGGGAAGAAAAATGAAAAATTATCATTTTTAGAAGTATGTTTTTAATTACTTGACATTAATACAGATGGCCGACTTTTCCGACGATTCGGACGTAAATCCCGAAGAGATGGCGCGAATGGTCGAAGAATTGGACGATCTCGATAATACGTTGCTGTTGGGTGTTATGCCAAAAAAAGATGCATTTCCGGTTGCTAAGGGCGATACGGAAGTGAAGAAGAAAATATCATTCAAAGGTATTTTCACATTTCCAAATAATCGCATAAGCGTTAATTATCCAATAATATTAATATTACCGATCAATTAATATTTTCCAATTTTGACGTTTGTAGATCCGATCGACGACGATCTTCTTGCCGATCTATCGAGCGACGGGGAAGATCAATTCACGACGAAGAAACCGATTATAGGAAGTGCCAAAAATAATCGACTTGCCGATTTATTCGGTATAAAGAATTCCGAGCCCGTGGAAAAAAGTTTCGAGCAATTGAAGACACAAAATACAGCGTATGCGCCAAAAATCGACATCCTCAAAGAAAAATCGGTTATAGATGACAATAGTTTGCCGATTTCAGTTAATAAAAAATCTACGACTCTAACACAATCTGTTGGGCGTTCGACATTACAAAATATCAAAGAACAGCCAAAGGAGACTGAAGATATGGTGCCAAAATCGGAAGATCCTCTGAGATTACCGATCAGTAGAGATCGAAAGTCCACTTTGATGGAAGATATGTTCGGTACCAGAGGAAGATCCGCTCCGTCGAGGGAAATCGATTCTCGATCAAATCTTTCGAAATTGGGCCTCGAAAATCCGCCGATTTCGGTGTCATCCGAGCCTCTTAAGTCTGATAAACCGATAAAAAGCTCGACCGGTTACACCCTCGAGCCCTCAACTGCCAGAGAACCTCGCAGAGGTCGAAGAAATTCACCGATCATCAGCGATCCACTTGGACTGTTTGCAGCTCCGCCAAAACAATTGGAACCAGCTGCTGATGTAAGTTGCTTCGAGCTAGAATTTGTATTTAAACAAAATTACGATTTTTACACTAAACATTTTAAAGTATTTGAAAATTTAATGTCCTTGTATTGGAATTTTCTATGCATAAATTGGTAAAAGTAAATTTATTTTATTAACAATAATGATAAGGAATTATTAATAAAATTATTATAAATATTATATTATAAGAACTATTGTAAATAAAATAAGTATTACGTACTTAGGAATAAATCTCCTAAGAGCACTAAAATATGAACTAACTTACGTTAGTTGAATTTTTAACTTAAGTTGGCTTGAGTTTTAACTTAAGTTGACTTAAGTTTTAACTTAAGTTGGCTTAAGTTTTAACTCAAGTTGACTTGAATTTTAACTTAAGTTTGGCTTAAGTTTTACCTTAAGTTGGCTTAAGTTTTAACTTACGTTGGCTTAAGTTTTAACTTAAGTTGGCTTAAGTTTTAACTTAAGTTGGCTTAAGTTTTAATTTAAGTTGGCTTAAGTTTTAACTTAACTTGGCTTAAGTTTTAACTTAAGTTGGCTTAAGTTTTTACTTAAGTTGATTTCATTTTTAACTTAAATTGGCTTAAATTTTAACGTAAGTTGACTTGAGTTTTAACTTAAGTTGGCTTAAGTTAAAACTTAAACTAACTTAAATTAAAAACTTAAACTAACTTAAGTTAAAAACTTAAACTAACTTAAGTTAACAACTTAAGTTAGTTTAAGTTTTAACTTAAGTTGATTTAAGATTTAACTTGAGTTAGTTTAAGATTTAACTTGAATTACTTTAAGTTTTAACTTAAGATGATTTAAGATTTAACTTGAGTTAGTTTAAGATTTAACTTGAGTTAGTTTAAATTTTAACTTAAGTTAGTTGACTTTTTAATTTAAATTAGTTGAAATATTGATTTAAATTAGTTGGAATTTTAACTTAAATTAGTTGAATTTTTAACTTAAATTAGTCGAAATTATAAATTAAATTAGCTTAAATTTGTATAAATGTTGGGTTACTTTAAATTTAACGATCGACCTTTTTTTTAGATAGGACCAAAAGTTGAGGATACTCGACCTGAGAAATCTTTGCCACAGGACGATTTGCCAGAATGGCTTGGCGGTACATCCAAAGCGAAGGATATTAAATCTGAAAATGCCAAAGAATCAGGCACGTTAATTGGCGGACAGACGGGCGAAGATTCACAGAATGCAATTAACTCGACAGCGAGTGTTTCCGGTCCGCAAGGACCTCAGTTTCAAGGATCGTCAGGTTTGTTCCCGCCGCCGAATCGGGAAATTTTTCATCCTGAAATATCGATGATGATCGGTAGCCAATTTGACCAACAAGCTGCAATAATTTCAATGCAGCAACAAGAGCACGAGCTAAGAACAGCCGCGACTCTTTCTCATCAGAACGAGCAAATGACGCATATTGTTCAAAACCAAAAATCCAAACTTGACGAACAGGAGAAGATGTTCAATGTATTAATAAAACGACAAATTGATAGACAATCGATGCTGGAGACTCAAATGAGAATACAACAGGCTCGTATTGATCATTACATTCAAGTGAGCATTTCTTAATCGTTCATAATTAATTTATTGCAATAAGCACAAATACGAGTAATTATTATAAAATATTAATAATTTGTCTTTATTTTGCAATAAAGACACTCATGGCACAACCAACGTCTATGCCAATTGCAGCTACTTTAGAAACCAAAACAATTAACGAAGATGGAAAAAATGTTGAAAAAGAGGAAAATTCTGAGAGTCTGGTTAAAAAATTGCAACTAGAAACTGATTACTTGGAAAATACTCTGGAGAGACTGAAGGATAAGCACGAGAAGGAATTACAAATTCTCGAAGAGTCATACGAGTGAGATTGTTATCCTTCTATGAGGCATTCTCTGTCAGTTCAGCCACTTTTTTTTCGACCCTCTCAGATCTATCCCATAATTGGACACATTTTAGTACCACTTGAAAGCACTCTTTATGAATTTTTTCAGATTTTTTAAACAATCCATTTGGGAAATGTATTTTTTTTTTATTATTCATATAACTTTTATGGCGAAAGTCTGACAAAAAAAATACATATATAAAAAAATGTTGTTTTTCACTCAACTTTGTAATACAATAGGTCTCATATTTTTATTCGTGTTGCAAAAGCGATATTCAGCAAAAAAAAAATGTTAAACAATTTTTTTCATTCATTCGGACACCTTCGATATTACTCTCAATTTTTTATAAGCTGTAGGGACATGTATAGAACCTACAAAAAAATTGGTGTAGTGGGCATCGACTACTTGAAGGATTCAAAAAAGAAAGAAAATTAATTAAATTTATTTAATTGTTTTTTTATTTTTATATATTTTTTTATTTCACTTATTTTTTGTTATTCCTTCAAATAATCGATCCACTGAGCTGCTTGACGTGTAACGACGACGCGGCCTTCAGGGTTTACATACAGTTATTCGTGCCTATAGCCATTTATTGGATCGAAAATTTTGGAAAATATTTTTTTCCTCCTTGAAATAGTCGATGCCCACTATGCCAATTTTTTTGTATGCTTTTGACATACCCTGTAACTTGTATAAAATTGGCAGTGATATCGAAGGTGTCCGAATGAGTAAAAAAAATTGTGTAACATTTTTTTTGCTGTAAATAGCTTTTGCAACACGAATAAAAATATGAGACATATTGCAAGGCAAAGTTAATTGAAAAACAACATTTTTTTGTATGTGTGATTTTTTTGTCAGATTTACTCCATCGAAGTTATATGAATAACAAAAAAAATATACATTTCCTAAATGGATGGATTAAAAAATCTGAAAAAATTCACAAAGAGTGCTTTTAAGTGGTACTAAAATGTGGCCTAAAAAAGTGGCTGAACTGACAGAGAATGCCTCCTATATCAAACATATGCTGAATAGTTTGAAACATTTAAATGACTTTAATTTCAGAAAGCAGATTTTATTTTTGCGACAATCTATGGAGAAAATGGAGAAGAAGATGCAGCAAAATAGTGAGACGTTGGAAAATGAGTACGAGAGAAAAATAGAGAAGATGAAAGATCAAAAGGAGCAAATGGAGCAGAATTATCGAGAGGAGATTGAAAAACTTAAGAAAAATGAGAGTCTCCTTGTCGAAGAAATTCATGGACGACATTCTCATAATATGGAACTCTTGGAGAAAGAACACGCAGAGACAATCGACGGAATATCTCGCGCCAAGGAATTGGAACGTCTCGCTGTGGAATCCATAACTACCCATAAGACTGATCTCGGCGATTTGCTGCAACGATCCAAACTGGTTATCGACAGCTTTCAAAATCTGCAAAAGAAATTCGAGGATAAAGACGAACAATTCGGACAAACTCGTGAGAGTTTTTTGAGAAAACAAGAAGAGAATTTACAAGGTAAAGTTGTTCGCTCTTTAAAATATAACTCAGATTAAATTTCGGTAAAAATCAGCACGAAAATAATTTAAAAATTAAACAACTAAATAAAATTCTAATTTAAAAGCAACTGATTTATGGTTAATGGCAATCGAAATATTGAGTGATTTTTTTTTTGTCTTTTTTTTATACTGTTAAGACATTTATATTTCAATGGCATAAAATAAAAATATTATATTATAATACAATGTGTACATTTTTGAATAGCTGCAAAAAGCTATTAATTTTCAATAAAATTTTACAGTGCTTCTTTTGAATTAATGGGGATTTACAACTCTGATCTTTATGTAGTTCTAAGGGACCAGATTAAATTTCTATAAAAATCAGCACGAAAATAATGAAAAAATTAAATAACTAAATAAAATTCTAATTTAAAAGCAACTGATTTATGGTTAATGGCAATCGAAATATTGAGCGAATTTTTTTTGTCTTTTTTATACTGTTAAGACATTTATATTTCAATGGCATAAAATAAAAATATTATATTATAATACAATGTGTACATTTTTTAATAGCTGCAAAAAGCTATTAATTTTCAATAAAATTTTACAGTGTTTCTTTTGAATTAATGGGGATTTACAACTCTGATCTTTATGTAGTTCTAAGGGACCAATTGAATTTGCAACAAGAAGCTGTGACGGAGGAACGAAAGCGTCTCATAGAAATGTGCCAGAGATTGGACACTGCCACTATTAATCTGACCTCGGAATTTTCCAAAAAGAGCTCAACGATTAATGAAACCGAAGAGAGACTGGCAACACGTGAAAGAGCGCTCATCCGCGAGAAACAATTATTCGACGAGCAGATTAAATGGGAACGTGAACATTTGCAGGTGATGAAAGAAACGTGGATGAAGGAGCAAGAGCGACAAATAAAATTGCTATCGCAAGAGCGAGAAGCTATAGCGACTGAAAGAACAAAGTTACAAGTTTTAAACAGGCTCCAAAGTGGTTCGGACGATATGGCGAAAGTAGAGGTTCGTAAATCCGACTTAATCAAATTTTCGTTGATTCTAATACCAAGATTTTAATTTAACATATTATTCTCGTTGATTCTAATGCTAACATTTTATTTAATATATAATTCTTATTGATTCTAATGCCAACATTTAAATTTAATATATAATTCTTGTTGATTCTAATATCAAGATTTAAATTTAATATATAATTCTCGTTGATTCTAATGCCAACGTTTTTATTTAATATATGATTCTCGTTGTTTCTAATACCAAGACTTTAATTTAATATATTATTCTCGTTGATTCTAAAACCAACATTTAAATTTAACATATAATTCTCGTTGATTCTAATGCCAACATTTTATTTAATATATAATTCTTGTTGATTCTAATGCCAACATTTAAATTTAATATATGATTCTCGTTGATTCTAATACCAAGATTTTAATTGAATATATTATTCTCGTTGATTCTAATGCCAACATTTAAATTTAATATATAATTCTCGTTGATTCTAATGCCAACATTTTTATTTAATATATGATTCTCGTTGATTCTAATACCAACATTTAAATTAAATATATGATTCTCGTTGATTCTAATGCCAGTCTTTTTATTTAATATATAATTCTCACTTGATTCTAATACCAAGATTTTAATTAAATATATTATTCTCGTTATTCTAATGCCAATATTTTGATTTAGTATATGATTCTCGCTTATTTTTTAAAATTGCATCAAACAGTTGGAAGCCGCTTTAAAAACAGCTCAAGATGCTGCAAACGAAGCGAACCTGGAAAGACGCAAGTGGAACGAAAGAACAAACGCCCTGGAGACTCAGAGGCGTGCTCTTCGCGATAAGGAGCGATATCTGGTTCAGCGTGCTAAGGAATTGGAAAATCTCACGCAATCGGCTTTGATGAAACGTGACGAAGGATTGCAAGCGTTGAAAGAAGCTCAACGCATTGATCAACAGCACAAAGAACGACTCGAGCAATTGCAAACACAACTGGAAAGCCTAGCGGAACGAGAAAATAAAGTGGCGACTGAAAAACTCGCCTTGGCAAGGTAAAAAAGCATGTTAATCTATTTTGGCTTCCACATAGAGGAAGCTTTGTAAAAATCCAACAATAATGAGGAAGCAATTTGCAAAGTTCTACTTTGCAGCCTTGTTTTAAAAATGTTTAAATTGCATTAGTTTTGAACCCCTTGACAGATTCTCGCCAGATTCGAACTGATGCTTAGTTTACCCACACTCTACTTGTGGACCAAATTTGAGCCCGATATCTTAAAAATTGCGGAAGTTAGAGCATGAACAAAAAATTCAAAATGCCATAAATTTTAAACCCCTTAACGGATTGACGTCAAATTCACTCTCAAACTTTATTTAATAACAGTCCACTTATGTACCCAATTTGAGCCCGATATCTTAAAAATTGCGAAAGTTATAGCACGAACAAAAAATGTAAAAATTTTTTTAAATGCCATAAATTGTGAACCCTTTAACGGATTGACACCAAATTAAATCCCAAACAATATTTGATAACAGTCCACATCTGGTCCAAGTTTGAGCCGGATATCATAAAAATTGCGGGAGTTAGAGCCCGAGCTGACATTCTCCAAAAAATTCAAAATGCCATAAATTTTAAACACCTTGATGGATTAACTCCAAATTCAATCCCATACCTTATTTAACGACATTTTACTCGTGGACCAAATTTGAGCCCGATATCTTAAAAATTGCGAAAGTTAGAGCACGAACAAAAAATGTCAAAAAATGTAAAAATGCCATAAATTGTGAACCCCTTAACGGATTGAAACCAAATTTAATCCCAAACACTATTTGATAACAGTCCACTTCTGGTCCAAATTTGAGCCGGATATCATCAAAATTGCGGGAGTTAGAGCCCGAGCTGACATTCTCCAAAAAATTCAAAATGCCATAAATTTTGAACACCTTGATGGATTAACTCCAAATTCAATCCCATACCTTGTTTAACGACAGTTTACTCTTGGTTCAAATTTGAGCCCGATATCTTAAAAATTGCGAAAGTTAGAGCACGAATAAAAAATGTCAAAAAATTTAAAAATGCCATAAATTGTGAACCCCTTAACGGATTGAAACCAAATTTAATCCCAAACACTATTTGATAACAGTCCATTTCTGGTCCAAGTTTGAGCCGGATATCATAAAAATTGCGGGAGTTAGAGCCCGAGCTGACATTCTCCAAAAAATTCAAAATGCCATAAATTTTGAACACCTTGATGGATTAACTCCAAATTCAATCCCATACCTTGTTTAACGACCTTTTACTCGTGGACCAAATTTGAGCCCGATATCTTAAAAATTGCGAAAGTTAGCGCACGAACAAAAAATGTCAAAAAATTTTAAAATGCCATAAAATGTGAACCCCTTAACGGATTGACACCAAATTTAATCCCAAACACTATTTGATAACAGTCCACTTCTGGTCCAAGTTTGAGCCGGATATCATAAAAATTGCGGGAGTTAGAGCCCGAGTTGACATTCTCCAAAAAATTCAAAATGCCATAAATTTTGAACACCTTAATGGATTAACTCCAAATTCAATCCCATACCTTGTTTAACGACATTTTACTCGTGGACCAAATTTGAGCCCGATATCTTAAAAATTGCGAAAGTTAGAGCACGAATAAAAAATGTCAAAAAATTTAAAAATGCCATAAATTGTCAACCCCTTAACGGATTGACACCAAATTTAATCGCAAACACTATTTGATAACAGTCCACTTCTGGTCCAAATTTGAGCCGGATATCATCAAAATTGCGGGAGTTAGAGCCCGAGCTGACATTCTCCAAAAAATTCAAAATGCCATAAATTTTGAACACCTTGATGGATTAACTCCAAATTCAATCCCATACCTTGTTTAACGACAGTTTACTCTTGGTTCAAATTTGAGCCCGATATCTTAAAAATTACGACGGCTATCGTGCTAACAAAAAATTGTGCACATACGCACACACACACATACAGCCATTTTTTCTAAACCACTTTTCTCGACGTTTTAGACCATTCTGAGTGTTCTGCCATTAAAATCTCGAAAAAAAAAATTTCACGAGAACAAAGCTTCCTCTATGAGGAAGCAAAACGGTGTATCAAAATTTTCTCGTATTCGACAATAAATTTAACATTGAAAATCAATCTATTTTCAAGGGAAAGACTCGCCACGAGATTCGTTCTCGCTGAAAAGCCGGAGAAAGATATAGAGGAAATCGCCGAACCTGTACATTATCGGAACGAACGATCTTTTGTATCGAATTCGATCGGTTCAACACATTTTAAGGTAAATAACTTTAACTTCTTCAATCCGTAGCTTCTTGACGATCAGCAATTTTCGAATCTTTGCGCCGAATTGTTTCATAATATTCTAGATTTTTTGTAAACAAGGAATATAATTTAGGCTTTTGATTTAAAATCAAACAGGATGTCTTTTTTTATGTTATAAAAATTTAAATGTTATATTATAAAAATCAACAAATACGTTCATGGATAAATCCTACATATAAATTAAGTGAATTTAACAAATTTCTACCAATTTGCAATTAATGAATCCAGCAGAAAATAGCGGCCAAGTATGAGAGTTTTACCAAAAAGTTTTCTCCAACTCATTAGGGGCTCTTCATAAATGACGTCACCACACAAGGGGGGGGGGGGGTCCCGAAAAACGACGTTTTATGACGATAAAGGAGGGGGGCGGGAGTCACAATTGTGACGTCACGCATTTCCATTTTTTAAAAATCATGGTAGCCGTTTTTGTTCCGGAAAAATTCCTTGACTTTTCGCTGGTTTTTTCCTGACTAATTTATCAATTTTCCCTGACCGAAATTTTAAGGACATCTACTAAAAAATTTATAACGCGAATAAAAAAAAATGTATTAGAAACAGATACGTGTTTTTGACAAGATATTTATTTCTCGATCAACAACGAATAGTACTTTTGAAGATATATTTTCTCTTTCAAAACATAAACGTTCTTTGGAATTATAATGCTTTAAATCCGATTAAATACTGATGTGAAGTGTAATACTTATTTTAGTAATATATAACACTTTTTAAACTTTTTTGTTGAGTGCTTCGATTTGTTCGAATAGATTTATGTTATAATGTTTATATCAATTTTGATTTGTTTTTTTTTTCTTTTCAAATATTTTTCGTCTGTTTTTTTTTTCAAGTCTTTCTTTTATGGATTTTTATTCAGTTATTGAAACTTTGGCAACAATCTACTTTTTCCCTGACTAATTTCAATATTCCCTGACTTTTCCCTGATGCCCTGATCAATTTTTTATTTCCCTGACTTTTCCCGGTTTTCCCTTTCCCGGCCGCCATGTAAAACTTCACTCAAAATTTCGCATCTCTTGGGGAATTTTTTTTAATTTCCATTTCACTATAACGAAATGATCTCTTCCGATTATTTAATTTATTTTTCCAAAAACATTTAATCGGTGGTGACGTCATTTATGGACGGCCCCTTACAAAAGCTCGTCCGCTATTGATAATTTTCTCGAAAGATTTGAACGTAAAAAAATCACCACTCGAAAAAAATAAAATGCATCAAAGGTTTCAAATGAGAATTCGAAAACAGCAGACTTAAAAAATATACGATCTCGAAAGTAAAGAAATGTGAATTTCAGGACGTAGTGGATCCACATTTGTTACTACTCAAGCTAAATCTTGACAATAAATTGGACGCATCCAACGAGCTACTCGCTGCCATGAATGTCATCAACCAGTAAATTATTAAGCACATATGTAAAAAAATGAAAAATGTATTCGTATAATAGTTACATAGATTACTTAGAATTGTTATTTTGGAAATATACTCGCTATTCGTAAAACATTGATGTCTCCAACAAACTTGGATCTTCGTCTAGAAAAAAAAAAAGATATTAGTGAGTTAATAACAAAACCGTTATTATCTACTGACATAAAAAATTAATTTTAAAATATCCTACCACTGTATTCATCAGCGATAATGTGAATGCTGTGAATGAGTGTTTCAGCTTTGTCAATGGACGACTTGATGCCTTTGAAATTGTCGGCCGCTGATTGTGTACAAAGTTGCTGAAAAAAAAAATTCCATACGTTATTGATTACATAGACACACACTATTCTTACAAAACAGAGTTATCAGACAGACAAATCATCGTGTGAAGACAACATTAATTTCTTTTTTAACTTGACGTCGAGTCGATTACCGCGACTCTTGATAAATCTTTGTTTTATTTGATAATCAGTTACTGTATATAATTGAATTAACAATTATTGTTTTATAACGATTATCTCTAGCTTTTATTTTTCAAAATGATTGAATTTTGTTAATAATTGCTAACAACAATAAGAAAGCATAAAAGTTCATGCAGTTTTCAATTTCAATTTTCAATTTTTTCAAGCAAAAATAACAATAATAATAATAAAATTAATTATTTCAGATATAACATAATACAAAATAATATAAATATTAACATATTAATTGACTCAATTTAACATAATATACATATATATATCTATGACCAGAGTTGTAAATCCCCATTAATTCATGAGATATAGTTTACAGTACTTTTTTTTTTTGTAATTACGATTTCATAACAATAATATTCAGTGATTATAAAATAGAGTGTAAACATTTGAATAGCTGAAAAAAATACTAATTTTTGCTTTAATATTGGAAGAAATAGTGGAAAAAATGGAAGAAATAAGTAATGCATTACTTTCTTAATGCATTAATTATTTTTTGCCATTTTTTCAAAAGGATTACCGTGAATTTTTATCGAAAAATAATAATTTTTGCAGCCATTCTAAAGTTTAATCATCGTACTACAATTGCTACATGTTATTATTATAAAATCATAATTATAGAGCTGATCGTATCATCATCATTATTTATATAAGTATTAGGCATTTACAACTCTGTCTATGATTCTTGGCCTGCAAGAGTGATACACCAGACATTTTTGGCCACTTTTTATTTTATCCTAATCAAATAACGCAATTTTTAAACTATTTTCCAGCCCTCAGCGCCGATCCAGTGCTTAATTTGTAGAAAAGCCTTCTTGTCTCTGGCTTTATTTCTGACATTGTTAACGTTTAACTCTTTTTTTTAATTGAATTTGGGAGTTCATTATAGACTTTGGCTGCTATATAATCGAAACATCATCTTTATTAACAATGATTTTTTTTCTGTTATTCAAAAATATGGACATTTTTTAAAAAATACCAGAGGTTCTTATTAAACAAAAATGTTTATAAAAATATATTTACAATACCAACTTACCACATCTGTGCTCAATTTGCAAGCATCTATGTTGTCCTCTGAATTCTTATTCCTACACAGATTTTCTTGATTATTGATTAGATTAACAGCATCCAAAAAAAAGTCCACAGCTTGACTGGAAAAATAAATATAATATAAACAATAAAAAGCCAGATACAATAGTACTTTATGATAATAGAGCGATAAAACTTTTTTTGCCCACTGTTGCAATCACACGTGTTAAGAAAACATTTATACAAAATTTAATTTCACAAGGTATAAAATTGGGAAAACATGCGTAAAACCATCTTTCTCGCACCGAGTGAAATAAATTATTTATTTATTTATTTATTAGTAGTAGATGCATTGAAACCCAATTTCGAGACAGTGAGGACATGCCCTTGTGTCTATACAATAAATTGGACAATTGGTGACGTAGTTAGGTATAACAAAATTAAATTCGCAATTGCAGGCGCAATATATATTATAAAAACAAACAAAAACCGTAATACCTGCCCTAAAGCAGAGTTGTAAATCCCCATTAATTCATGGGATATAGTTTACAGTACTTTTCTTTTTGTAATTACAATTTCATAACAATAATATTCAGTGATTATAAAATAGAGGGTAAACATTTGAATAGCTGAAAAAAAATACTAATTTTCGCTTTAATATTGCAGGAAATACAGTAGAACCTCGATTATCCGAACTAATTGGGACCGAGACTAGTTCGGATAATCGAAAAGTCGGATAATCGAGAAAACGAAATGCCGTGTTTTTAGGGACGGTATTATAAACGACACTTTTTTTTTTACATAAAAACAATATATATATATTAGAATTTGACATATATTAACATTAAAATATATATCTATTTAAAACATCTGAAAAAAGTGGAATGCTTCTTTTTTATATTTTCTTTATAAAACTGTCAATTTTTAATTGACGAACGGCTGTCACGCGTTTTTGAGCCGCCAAGTCTCGCAGCCGTTTAACAAGGAGAAGTTGCGTAGGGCAACATTCTTCCTGTCTCTCGAACCATTCGAGACCCGTCTCAAGCATCATCGAGTTTTTGATCTTTTGCATTTTTCATCACTTTTCTTTTCTTCCCCCCGTCGCCACTATCCATCGTAGACGCAAATATTTGAAGAGCATCTCGATTTTTTTTTATATCGGTGATTGTTGTTTTTCCCACACCATAAAACAATGATAAAGATGCGTGGGTTTCTCCCTTATCTAACTTCGTCAAGATTTCTAATTTTTTTTCCACCGTAAGAACATTACGTTTTCGCTTAGAAGTCGAAGGACTTGACATAGAAGTCATGGCACAAATGAAAAAGTTAACAAAACTATAGTGCAACAGGAACGATTCAGCATTCACATTTACTTCCGCGCGGTGTGAAAAATGTGTTGCAACTGCGCGAGGATTCTCCGCAAGAGCACTAACGCTCGAAGAAACAAAGCGTGCTTCAACACGCTCGATATGCGTCGTTGTATACGCGCGGTTCTCGCAAAGATACATTGTTGCTCACGGCAGTAGCAGCGAGAAACAATGTATCTTCCGCGTTGACGGTCGGATAATTGAGCGTTCGGATAAACCAAGTCATCGGTCGGATAATTGAGGGGTCGGATGATCGAGGTCCGGATAATCGAGGTTCTACTGTAGTGGAAAAAATGGAAGAAATAAGTAATGCATTACTTTCTTAATGCATTAATTATTTTTTTCCATTTTTTGAAAAGGATTACCGTGAATTTTTATTGAAAAATAATCATTTTTGCAGCCATTCTAAAGTTTAATCATCGTACTACAATCGCTACATGTTATTATTATAAAATCATAATTATAGAGCTGATTGTATCATCATCATTATTTTTATAAGTATTAGGCATTTACAACTCTGCCCTAAAGTATAACAAAAGTGAAATTATGAGCTTTGAGCATTATCTTGGCAAGAGGCGACTGATTGCAGATTTATATTAAGGGAGGGAGAGTTCAAAAATGTTTGCAATTGAGAAGAATTGATTCCCCAGTCTCGTAACACAGGGGAACCAATTATTAAGTGCGTAATTTGACCTGTAAAAAGGAACTACAAAAGTATCTGTTAGCCAAGTGACTCTCTCAATCTCTCAATAAATTTTTCTGTGCCTCAAATAATTGTTTAATAATTGTTCTGTGACGCAAATAATTTTTTATATCTTACCGATGATGCATGTTTGAAATTGGTAAGCCTGTATATTGTTCAGATTGATGTACAACTTTACTTATGGTGTGCCTGTGACCAGTTATCGTATTCAAGTTTTTGACAATTGTATCTGTGCATCGTAACTTTTTATCTGAAAATACAAAATTCTAAAAAAATGTACCAATTGTCAATCTCGCCACTTTAAAATGGTTGTTCATTGATTATTTATCATCAAATTGATTTTACAAATTCCAAATAGTCAAAAATAAAAATTACTTTATTTACTTGTAACTTGTAATTTTGTCTTTGCTTTTGTAACTTTTGATTTGCTTATTTTGAAGATTTGAAGCAAAAACCCAATGAATTAGTCTATGGTCTTTTTTTAATATCAAAGGCATTTATAATTTGCCTTGTAAGAAATTTAAGAATTATTCTTACATTTTTATTTTAAAAAATTGAGTTATAAGAATCAACTTTTTTAAAAGTATTTGTTGAATATAAATTTTTTAAGCAATTTTTGTTCTTTGGTTTGTTTAAACAAAAAAAAAATTTAATAACTTTTTGCTTTATTTTTGTAGCAACAATAAAACTTGAGGATAATTTCAAGTTTCATGAGAAAATGCAACAAAAAAAATCCTGCTAGTTATTAGGCAAATATAAAAACAAATGAGTATTGCAAAAATATTGCAAAAAGTTTCAGACATTGATTAGCAACAAAGTTTCAGATTGTTATATAAATTAAGTGATAAATAAACAAAGAATATCCGGTACTACAACGTATTGGTAAATATCATATAAACAAACATAATCATAACCCTTCAATTGTTGGAGGTCCATCAAAAGCGTTTTATGCCACAGTTCCTGTTCTGTCACGGCTTTTTCATGTTCCGCATTTCGAACATTACGTTTATTGCGTAAAAGCGTTATCAGCGAATCCATGTCACTATAATTTCGCGACTTTTCGCAACGTTTTTCTCTGCTGTCTTTTCGTACGTTAAAAATTAAACGAGCGTAGTACGTTATTTGGCCGCAAATGCGGCGCTTTGCATCCCCGGATGTTTAGTCAATTATAAAGCGAGGTCAAACCTACTCAGTCGGTAACAAAATCTGTAAACAATCTTTCAGACGACACCGTACGTTTTTTGATAAAAGAAAAGTCTTACAACATTGGTCTCTTAATTCTGCATGCTGTAAAACTTTGATTTTTCCAAAAAAATGTGTAGTTTCTGAGAATTCTTGTTCCGAAAGATATTCGCTATCCTTCTCGCACTCATGAATATTTCACCTCGTCATAAGGCGAGGTGAAACCTACTCAGTCGGTAAGAAAAACTGTAAACAATCTTTCAGACGACACCGAACGTTTTTTGATAAAAGAAAAGTCTAACAACATTGGTCTCTTAATTCTGCATGCTGTAAAACTTTCATTTTTCCCAAAAAATGTCTAGTTTCTGAGAATTCTTGTTCCGAAAGATATTTGCTATCCTTCTCGCACTCATGAATATTTCACCTCGCCATAAGGGGAGGTGAAACTTACTCAGTCGGTAACAAAAACTGTAAACAATCTTTCAGACGACACCGAACGTTTTTTGATAAAAGAAAAGTCTTACAACATTGGTCTCATAATTCTGCATGCTGTAAAACTTTCATTTTTCCCAAAAAATGTCTAGTTTCTGAGAATTCTTGTTCCGAAAGATATTCGCTATCCTTCTCACACTCATGAATATTTCACCTCGCCATAAGCGGCGGTGAAACTTACTCAGTCGGTAACAAAAACTGTAAACAATCTTTCAGACGACACCGAACGTTTTTTGATAAAAGAAAAGTCTTACAACATTGGTCTCATAATTCTGCATGCTGTAAAACTTTCATTTTTCCCAAAAAATGTCTAGTTTCTGAGAATTCTTGTTCCGAAAGATATTCGCTATCCTTCTCGCACTCATGAATATTTCACCTCGCCATAAGCGGCGGTGAAACTTACTCAGTCGGTAACAAAAACTGTAAACAATCTTTCAGACGACACCCAATGTTTTTTAATAAAAGAAAAGTCTTACAACATTGGTCTCTTAATTCTGCATGCTGTAAAATTTTGATTTTTCCCAAAAAATGTCTAGTTTCTGAGAATTCTTGTTCCGAAAGATATTTGCTATCCTTCTCGCACTCATGAATATTTCACCTCGCCATAAGGGGAGGTGAAACTTACTCAGTCAGTAACAAAAACTGTAAACAATCTTTCAGACGACACCGAACGTTTTTTGATAAAAGAAAAGTCTTGCAACATTGGTCTCTTAATTCTGCATGCTATAAAACTTTGATTTTCCCCAAAAAATGTCTAGTTTCTGAGAATTCTTGTTCCGAAAGATATTCGCTATCTTTCTCGTACTCATGGAAGTTTCGCCTCCACTTAAGGCGACGTGAAATATTCGTGAGTGCGAGAAGGATAGCGAATATCTTTCGGAACAAGAATTCTCAGAAACTGGACATTTTTTGGGAAAAATGAAAGTTTTACATCATGCAGAATTAAGAGACCAATGATGTAAAACTCTTCTTTTATCAAAAAACGTTCGGTGTCGTTTGAAAGATTGTTTACAGTTTTTGTTACCTGAGTAGGCTTTACCTCCCCTTAAGGTGATGTGCTATACCGTCCGAGTCGCCATGAATGCGAGTGAGAAAGAGCCATTGGGGATCGCAGTGGAGCGAAAGAGAACGATAGAAACGTGTAGCTCATCACGTTAACATGATGTGTTAGTGCTCGGTCGGTAACAAAATCTGTAAAGCGTTGTTCTTGGTTACAATTGATGTTTCAAGTAAAAGACGAGAAGTACTGACTGCAGAGTACGAAGACGCATTTAGTACTTCTCGTCTTTTACCTGAAACATCAATTGTAACCAAGAACAACGCTTTACAGTTTTTGTTACCAACCGAGCAGTAGCACATCATCTTAAGGGGAGGTGAAACCTACTCAGTCGGTAACAAAAACTGTAATCAATCTTTCAGGGCACACCGAACGTTTTTTGATAAAAGAAAAGTCTTACCTCATTAGCCTCTTAATTCTGTATGACGTAAAACTTTCCTTTTACCCAAAAAATATCCAGTTTTTAAGAATTTTTGATCCGAAAGATATTCGTTATCTTTCTCGCATTCATGGATGTTTCACCTCCCCTTAAGGCCATCCCCAGATTCAAACGTTCATTAGACGGTTAAAGAAAGATTTAATTATAAAATTACTGTAACTAACGGCAACCTCATACCTTCCAGTTTCTCGAACCTACGAATTAATCGTCAAAATATTAAATCATTTTTCTAATTATGTACGAAAATAAAAAAATCGTGTGCGTATTTCCGGACACCTAATGTTCCGATAGTTCCGATCCCTTGGACAATCATAAATATAAATAATTCTGGTATAAAACGCGATTGATTCGGAATAAAAACAAAAATATTGTTTATTTCAGACATTCTTCTTGAAATCGGCCAGATTTGGGTCTTTTTTGACCGCGTATTTTTTTAATGGGATGAAACTTTTTTTACGTTATCTATACATGAAAAGAGGAGACCCGTATTTTTTGGTTCGGCGAAATTTTTTTTTTTTAATTATGAGTTGTGACATTTTTTTGGGAAAAAGACGCGAAATCTCGTTCAGAAATTAATATCTCTGGCTCTATCTGTCGTAGAGCGATAAACGAAAGTGCGTTTTGAAGCTAAAAGAACACGCTTTCATGATACATTTTTCCAATAGTTGTGAAATAGCAAACTACTATTGTTATAAACAATTGAAAATTTTTACAATTTCTTTTTTGCAAATTTCGGTATTTTTAACATTTTTTTTTGTAATTGCGTTAAATTGTTCATGCAATTCTGTAACATACCCAATTTTTTTTCGCGAAAAGATATCGCTTAAAACACGGTTCCATAATACATTTTTTCAATAGTTGTGAAATAGCAAACTACTATTGTTATAAACAATTGAAATTTTTTACAATTTTTTTGGCAAATTTCGGTATTTTTAACTTTCTTTTTTTGTTGTAATTGCATTAAATTGGTCATGCAATTCTGTACGTTTCCAATTTTTTTCGAAAAATATAGCATAAAATGCTATATTATTATAGCATCTTATATTATTATAATATAATTATAATAATATTTTATATTATAATATAATATATAATATAAAATATTATTATAATTATATATATTTTATATTATTATAATATAATGCTATATTATTATATACAGGAGCGGAGAAAAACGAAAAAGTAGGCAGTGATCCTGAAAAAACGTCCTTTTCGCTCTAGAAAGAAAAGTAAATAAAACAAAAATGAAAACTATGTAATTTTATTTCGATACTTCAGGTAATGGAGAATAAATGAATGCAGATTAGTTTATTACCTAATCAAATTTATTTTTACTCAATATTTCATGATACAATCTAGACCTATGATGATTTATAAAATAACGCAATCATCGATAATGTAAACGGGTATAAAACCGAAATGGCGGATAAGTATTGGCCTGAAAATATTGAATCCGAGGCAGTCGTACAATCGATTCAATCTATATTTATAATGCCAAATGATAAACATAGTGTCGTTTGTTTTCTTCATCTTCATCATCTTCTTATCTTTTTTCCTCTCGAGAGTATGTTTAGTAATGGTTTTTATATGTATATATATAAAGTCTAATGAATTAATAGTATATATTGTACTTAATTCATTAATGTGGTAGCAGCCTCACTCTCTAATCGTACTAAATATAATGACGGTATTAATGCGTTAATTATCGATAATACAGGTTATTCAACATTTTAAATAATAAGTTTCGGAATAATTATCAAACAATGCTATAAGATATTTTTTGTCGTTTTACCGTTTTTTAAATTGTTATCATATAGTAATAATCACAATAGCGTATTCTGAAAAATAGATTAGGGCACCGTGGGCAGAGGGCCGAGAACTTCATGGACTCTGTCACTCTCTTTTCCATCTTTTTTATTTCTTCTTCTTCTTTATTTCATCCTTCGAGTCTTGTAAAGCCATTTTGTTATCACGATCTGGCTTTTCAACAAGAATATTACAATATTACACGACTCGAATCATTAGTGTCTCTTCCTTTTCAAAAAAATCTTTCATTCCCCATACTTCAATTTGCGGATTACAAATTTGCTCGTTTTAATCTTTCGTTAAGACAGGACAGATCTTTTTGGCGTCGTTTTGTCCACTGTCGCTCTGCCCAGGGAACCCACTATAACAGGGCACTATGAACAGCAGTCCGCCGGCTAAATGAGTTCCCGACATTACAATCATTCCACCTGCTTCTTCATTTTTTTCTTCTTCTTCTTCTTCGCCATTCTCTGCGTTCACGCGCGCCTCGCTTTTTATTATTTCTTCATATTATTTTTTCCCTCCCTCTATTTCCTTTTTTTGTTGTTTTTTTTGTTTTATTTTATTTTTTTTTGTAGACCATCCCTCTAGAAAATGCTCCATCCAAATATTAGTATATGAAATATAAGTACCATAAGCGCGTGTCGCGTTCGCACGAAGCTACGAGGCAAATTAGCCTCGCATCTTCTTGACGTATCGTTATCCGGAAATACTGTTTCCAAGTGTCTCTGTACGCGTGTAAATAGCGTTAATAAAAAAAAAAGAAAAAAAAGAAAAGAAAAGTAAAAACAGTGGATACAAAACGATAACGAAGATGCAAACAAAAGGAAGAAATAATATCTTAAGAATCATAGTAATCGACGTTCGAGCAGTGTGCTATAATTACTTCGTGGATAAATAAATACTCGGAGCGTACAAAAAAGCTTTTCAGTATGTTACAAAATTTGTGTATCGTGATTTATTTATAATTTAAAAAATGAATAGTAGGCTCGTGTCTCTTACAAGTACTCGGATGTATCAAAAATGGAATGTCTCATGGTGAATAAATGGCATTGTATCTTTTTTTTGTGTTTTCTTTTCTTCATTTTGTCTCAAGTGTCGATGATGAAAGTTGGTGACGGTGAGATGTGAAAAATATCATCCCAGCAGATGTAGTGGTTTCCCGTTTTGCGAATGTGCGATGACGAATATTAAAGTGTGATCGAAAGATATTCTTGTGTGTCGTTTCTCTTTTTTTATTTTGTCTGTTAATAACCGCGCTAAAAACTCGACATTGTTTTTGTTTGTTGCTTATTTCCCGTATCCACAATTCAACCGTGTTCGTGCGGCCTCTTTCAAACCCTACTATGCCCTGCAATCATGCTTCCTATGTCAGCATTCACTCTACATCAGCCATAGTAAATCACTACTGTACCTTTTTTTTTTTCGCGTTATGATATTTTGTTTACTGTTCTTTTATTTTTATGTTTTTTGTATTTTTTCTTTTTTTTCGTTTACTTTTTATTAGTAATAGACGTGCCATGTCTTCTACCTCAGCCTACAGCCAACTACTAATCTTCGCTTCTTCCTCGCTTGCTATCATCTCGCCGTGTTTTTTTTTTTTTTCATTTTCATTTACCTCATGTTATAAATAGTATTGTATAATATAATTTTTATGTCATTATAATATAATCATCGGCAATAATATACCTCCATTAATGGATTATTTCATTAATTCTTTTTTCACGTATCAGCTAGTGTGTGTGTGTGTTTTTTCTTTTTTTTAAATTCGCGTAAAACGCCTCGTCGAGTGAATATAAACGAATGTGTGAATTGTGTTTGTCCACATTTCGACACAGAGAAGTCGTTCGCGAATTTTTCATTATAATTAATTATATCTTTTGTTATTTATTTAAGTTTATTTAGTTATTTTCTTCTTCTTCTTCTTTAAGTTATTTTCGAGTGTACCTAAATGCGAATATGTTCACGAGACTCTGCTCTGCGGCTCGAGTCAAGGCGTCGAATAAGGGGCGACTGTGGCGTTCTCATCGAAGTTTACGTGTGTCTCTCGAGACGTCCTCTTCGAACGCAGACATTCAGGCCGATCGCCTTGGCGCTATTTATCTTTCTTTATAATCAATTATTTTTTCCTCTGTTTCGTATTTTTTCTTTAATGATTCAACAACGAAAGTTCAATAGGCAAACGTTCGTGAATGCTGAGGGACACGAGGACACGTAGTCTTTGACATTACCACCGCGTTTCGCTTCCCGCTCATTCCTTAATCGCTAGTCATTTAATTTATTAATTTTTGTTTTTCGTATTTCTTTTTACAAGGGAATATTTTGTTTTTAATAAAGCCGAAAATTCATGTGGTATCGTTTAGCAAGCAAATAAGATCGTAATGTTAAAGATCGATGAGAATTCTTGTTATACTCAGCCGCATTTCGTGTCGTTTATCAATTATTCATTTAAATTTGTTTGTTAAATATACGGACCGGTTTGGCTTCTGTAATTGTGTGTGTTTTTGCCGGAGTTAATCTTGTTCTTCATTCGGGCTATAATTATCAGTAATACATGGCTGATATCCCAACATTATAACACATGCTGCTGGGTCCTGCTCAGCCGGATCTAATAGTTATAGTAAAAAATAGCGTAAACGGCACTGTATTAGGAAGAAGCAAAATACATGTTACATTCTCAATATTTATCGTTGATAAATGCTATAGTACTTTTAAAAATCGTCTTGCCTCGCAATTTCATTATCGTTACGATTATTTTTGTTTTTTCTTCTTTAATATATATTAACTAGTTCCTCTTTTCCCCTCCTCTATTTTTACATCGCAAAGGGACTTACGGAGTGCCACCCACGCAAAAAACTCACCAACATTTGTTGCCTCGCCGTGTTTCAGCAGGCAATCGTATTTATTTATTTTTTTTCTGTTTCTTTTTCTTTATTCGATTAATTACAATAACGAAAAGAAAAGTTTTATCGCACAGGTAAACACCGTGAGTTTAATGAAATCCTCTCGCGATTCGGTTTTGTCGCGCAAACTAGAACGAAAGGACAACGCTTTGACGGAGAGGTACGAGCGTAAAAAAAAGATCTCCATAACATCATTAAACGCACGGGAATCCAATGATCGCGAAAGATGATAGAATTCATCCAAGTTATAATCGTCAATTTTGTGATAAAACTTTTCCTCGTCATATCAACGCTAATAGTTTATTACCTCTAATTTTAGGTACTAGTTCTTGTTGTTGTTGTTGTTGTTTTTTTCAACAAGTGACTTACAATTCGTACAACTTGCCTAAATTGTAAAACTATGACGCCTAAAATGATCTAGATCTCGATATAAATACTCAGATCAGATAAATTAATAATCGTTAACTGTGTATGTTCCTCTACCTAGGCTAGACTCCGACGGAAAAATATATTTATAAAAAAGTTATAATATCGTTAATATATACGTTTCAAGCGTTCTATATACTGTTCTAATCTTCTACTTATGTCCTATGTTCATCGCTCGTCTTCGTCGTCGTCATCGTCTTCGTCATCGTCAATCATCTGCCCATACATAGTACTTCAATCTCTAAAAGCTCCTGTAAGGAAAAAGGAGCTCGAACTATAATCATCTCATTATCATCATCGTCTTACGTCGTCGTATTCTTTTCATTCTCAATAATTGTATATAACCGACTGAACATCACCTCAAAATACACGGACAAATAACTCGAGTTAAATAATAGTAATGGGATGGTGCTTGAAACCATTGCGGCGCTTAAACCCTCTTAAGATTATCCATTCGTGCGTGATTTTTTACATACTCAACAAGCGTTTCGTTCGCAGTTATATAGACGACTCGGTACTCGACACAATTATTAACTCTTTTCTTTTTTTTTTGGATGGAATCTGTTGCAAACTGGCTGAGAGACAAATCGAAACATAACTCGTTTATCGCGCAGCATCGCTGAATACATTAATGCACCAAAGCTCGACTTAAGGTGAGGATGAAGTACATTTTTTTTAACGGACTTCAAATTTTAATTATATGCGTTTTCATATTTTATATTATTTGTCATTAATATTTTACGCTTACTCAAATTGTACAGGTTTGGAATATAAACACAAACATTTAGATAATCACTAAAATAACGATAAAATATACAAAAAATCTGAATTCTTATTCCATAATATTTTTCATATTCTTTTGATCTTTTGAATAGCTATAAAAAAATATTAATCTTCAATCAAATTTCGCGGTAATTTTTTTTTTTCATCTGCTGTAAATTTTTGATAGAAATTCGGTTGATAGTGCAAACTTTTATGCTGGTGTTACAAAACACGTAAAAATTATAGTATAAGTGTAGTATATTAATAACGAATAATATAAATTACGAAATGAGATATTAAAAGTAAAAAAATCGTTAGAAAAAAATCTACTTCAATATCCCCTTAATAATATTAATAATAATAGTAATAATAATAAAGATTTTACAGATACAAGCGAAAAGCAAAGGGTTTCATGCGCGATCCCATTTCCAATATTAGCACAATGTATCCAATTGTTTTTAAGCAAGTGTTACCCCAACTACATGTAGTCGTGTCTCAAGAAAAAAAAAACAAAGCTGCGAAAAAACTCGTCGACACAATATCTCGACTCCCGTTATTATGCATTGCGCGTACCTTTCACGTACGTTGAAAGTTTAATGGGTTGTTTTTTTAAATTTTTTATCAGCTGTTTTGTGCAAGGGGCTCACCTTCTTATCGATAATGAATACCATTTTCATTTTCTTTCATTCTTTGTGCGGCTCTAACGATAATCATCACAATGACCAACGGTGTCTAGTTTACAGTTAATATCTTTGGTATCATGCCTGAGTCTTTCATTTTATTTTTTTTTTATATCATTTTTTGTTTTGTTTTTAAACATACTAAATCTCGGTTCGAGCTTAACTCGGATACGTCGCTTGTATCAAATCTTGGAAAAAATTTCTTCGTTAAAGCTAAAATACGAAAGTGGAAAGAAAGAAAAAAGAAACACGAAGAAACAAGCTTTTCCAAAAAAGAAACTATGTTAATTCCGAAAAAAGCAAAACGCGAGAGACTAGGGTAGGATATTGAATCGAGAATATATATATTTATATATATATATATATATATATATGGCAGCTTCGTGGCCGCGCGCGTCAATAACACACGCGGGCTGATAAGTATCGTCACTTCCACTAACAAATATCAAATTCAGAATATCATATTTATCTCGTTCTCATCTCCGCGACGCGATATAGTTTTTTGCACTTAGGGGATGGGGGGGGGAGGGCAAAATGCGATCGTTGATCGAGGACTCGTAAAAACACTCCGAGGTTCTGTTTGCGTGGATCTGTCGTCTATACGCTCGGTATTTATATTACTTTATGTTATAATAATAATAATAGTTTCTCGTATACAAATAATGACGAGCTGACCGAACGTGACAATCTCGCACCTCATCACCGTTCTCCAAGTTCTCCAGTCGTTATTATTTTCCGTTTAATTAATATTTTTTTCTCGTTCCTCTTGTGCGAATAGGAAAAGAATTTGAAAAAAAAATACGGGAGATTTTGAGAGAGAATAAAACCCCGTTGAAATTTCTATGTACTCGGATTTCCCCGCACATTATGTTGACTCATTCACGTTGTGGAACGTCCGACTCTAATCAGAGCGGGCGTAATATGATCGTCTGAGTTTGGATTCACACGATTAAGTTTTCAACTAAACTATAATTATTCAGATTAAAAATTTGTACTACTGGTTTTGTAAAAAAAATAATAAAAAAAACCGAAGTCAATAAATTGGGAATAAAAAAAGTGTTTGGCGTGGACATGATTGGAACGTGTAAAAAAAAAAGAAAAATATACACGAAAAAATTACAAAATGTTAAAATGAAGGCCCGTCCGTTAAGGATCTTTCAGTCTTTGTGTTTCACGGGATTGGGGAGATTATGTCGCGGCGCGAACCTTCAATCAATTATTAACATTCGATCGATTCAATCAATAGTCAATAATAATAATAATAATAATAATACTTAATAACGGCGTTACAAATTACGGTATTCAGATATCGTGTAACATGTGCGTGACAGTTTTGGGCGTGTCCCGAGCTCTGTTGTTCGCTGATTGGCATCGATTAAATGTTTCTCTATAAAAACACAGGAGATAGTGATTGAAAAAAAATAAAAAAATAAAAATACGTAACATGACCGATGCTGCTGTAAAAAAAAAATTGGCAAACCAATTAAGAGAATGCTGAAGTATTTTTTTTTCTCCCGATAAAAATAGTCGAGTTACTTTATACTATTCGTCATTAATATCCTACATATATGCATCCATTTATAGAGGATTTTAATATCAGCATTAACGAACAGGATCTCGAATTTTGGCTGAATTCATACAAGAAATTAAGAATTAGAAATTCAATTCTTTTCGATATAAAATTGATGGTCCAATTTCTTCATTATGTTTTAATTTAAATTTCTGATGATTCTGAAATACGAGATTCAGAATCTTTTATAACTTACAGAACAAAGTTGTAAATGCCTAATACTTGTTGTAGAAATAAAAATGATGATCTATAATTATGATTTCATAATAACAACATGCAGTGATTATAATACGATGACTAAACTTTTGAATAGCTGCAAGAATTATTATTTTTCAATAAAATTTCATGGTAATCTTTGTGAAAAAATAAAGAATCATAATTAGTGCATTAAGAAAGTAATGCATTAATTATCTTTTCCTTTTTTTCACTATTTTATTCAATATTTAATCGAAAATTCGTATTTTTTTGCAGCAATTCAAATATTTATACTTTATTTTATAATCACTACATATTATTATTATGAAATCATAATTACAAAACAAATTGTATTGTAAACTATATTTCATGAATTAATGGGGATTTACAAATCTGTTACAAAACAGACGATGTTTAATTCAGACGATGAAATTCAGTAATTTTCCTCATGACTTGTACATTTTTAACCGACATTCGAGTGTCTATTGAAGCGTCTAAGTTGATATTACAATCCTGTATAATTTCAAGCAAATTTGCAGAATATTAACGATGAAAAGTGTAAATTAGTGAAACGTCTATTATTAACGATGAAAATTGTTTTAAAAAATCTAGAAAATGCCTTTAATGACTCCGAAGGCAGCGAACAAGAGAGCTCGAAAATTTATCTTGTTATCGCGAGTGTCAATCTCCTCGAAAATCGAAGAGCGATTACTATTTAAGTTAAAACCCCCTCTCACCATCCATCTTATACCCCATTGTCTAGAAAACATCTTGTCATATAGAATATATCACATACGCGTTACTTCTAAACACACTGAAATAAGAAGCACTTTAAGATAGATTTCTACAAACATCGTCGGGCCCAAGATAGATGGACAGATTTTAAATCTCTCACTTTTTCTTCGTATCTGTATATGTTTTTGTATTTAATGTATTATATGTACATGCAAGCCCTGTACTTTTCACCGTTCGTGTATTACTCGCGTTTACATTCGCGTTTTTATTTTTCTCTCATTATCCCGTATCAATCTCGTTATTGGTTTCGATCGATTTTCTCTTCTATTACGTATATATATATATATATGTTAAGAGTGTTTAAACGCGTCTTCTCGACAGATACAAAAAGAAAGGAGATTAATAAAGACGTTAACGGCAATATAAAATCAATATCGGGAATGAAAGTCTTCAGTGACAAACGATATTCGTAACCGATCGTGTTAGACCAACGCCGCGATCTCCACGATTTTATATGCCTATTTTCCTCGTCCTCTTATGAATAAACGAGGGTTTTTGTTTCTCTACTCTCTCTCGCTCTCTCTTTCACTTATTTTCCTCATTATTATCGGGGCCACGCCGCGGTTTCTAACGTAATTAGATTCATCTATTTGCAGTCCGATTTTCAAGGCGACCAACGGCGTGGGCTCGCCGTTGTAAGCAGTAACGATTTAGCAGAACTTTACATTCCCGCATAATTTTATTCATTGATAATTGACGTTTTTTTTTCTCAATATCTCATCCCAAATAGGGTTGCAATGCAAGGTAAACTATCTTCATTACGATAAAACACTAAAGTCAAAGATATAAAAGAAAAAAAAATAATAAAACACGGTTAAAAATAGAAAATAAAGCATCCTATCAGTCGGTCGTCGAATAAAATAGTGGAGATCACTAACATCTAGCTATACCCGATGTCTTGTCACGCCGGGATATTCGTGAGTATCGAGCTTACGATATATATCATTCTCTCGAGAATAATCCCGACTACCCGTGATAAAAGCGCACAATCCTCAGCTCCTCCTTCGTACAGAAAAATAAGTGGAAAAAACGCGAGACATTGGCTCGCGTCACGTTCGACGATCGTTAGACGCTTTGTTAATGCTTCGTAGGATCTTTTCACGTATATCTGTGGTGATAATAATGGCGTTTGCATTTGCAATACCCTGCAGAACTATGAACGGTAGATGAAGCTGCAGGGCGGCGTGGGAGGCGGAGGGGAACCGCTCATCGCAATCGGGACGAGAGTGGGCGATGGCGACGAGGAGGGAGGTGATGGGGAACTGGACGAGACGCTGGAGGGCGGCGATGGCGACTCGAGTGTTCTCGGGCCCGCCAACTCGCGGCTCGATTGTCCTCCCGCTGTCACATTGCGACTCCTACCCGTCGTCGCGTTGTGACGATTTCTCGCTGGCCGTCCGAGACTTCTGTGACGGCCACCTCCCTCCTCGCTCGTTTCTCAGAGATAGACTTTCTTGACGCTGCGCGTAGTGGCAAAACCGTCGTTCCGCCTGTACGCGTCACCTTGATGAGATCTCAGGGTGCCGAAATTGTCACGTGGACCCCGAAAGCCATAACCATCGGGAAACTGGAAAAGCGTCTCCGCCGGCGTTGGCGGCGGTTTTCTCATCGTACCTTTTGGCGAATGTAACTTTGGCGGCTGCGGCACTAACACCGGTTCGGCATACGTTACCTCTTCTTGTGGCAACAGCTTTGGCTCCGGTGCTAATCTACTGTAAAAATAGAGAATTTTTCTAATTAAATTAAGTATATTCATTTTTCATCGTATACGACTATTCTCGGTCAATATTTTTAATTATGCTATTTTCCGAAGCACATCTTGGGTCTGAGACAGTGATCGCTAAACTAAAAACTCACAAAACCGCCCTAGCAGATCGAATAACCCAAAAAAACCGTATTTCCAACTCGGTCGGATTGAGCCACAAATCCAACCGATAATTCTTGTCAATTCAACCGAAAAACCAACCGTGCTTTCAAAAGCTCGCAGCTTGCGAATAGGTTGGTCCTCGGGTTTTTGAGACACAAGTCCAACCGGAATTCAAACCGTCGCAAGAAGCATGGAGCCTAGAGGCAAGGAGTACGAACTCAGGCTGAAAAAACGTTCGCGAAACTGTGTAAAATTTTAGCGGACTGAGCACCACTGAATATCAACGGGAACCGAGATGAAGTTAGCCCCCGATAAAAATGAAGCGAACGCACCCCAAAGTGCCGCCATATTGGCGATGATATGAATGGCGGAAAATTAACAAAAATTGACGCACGACGCAATTACAACAATCTCTGATACAGGTTACTCGCAAAATGGGCGTTATTGAGCGGGAACAACGCGTCGTCGTCAAAAACCGCAGGGCTGCGTTCAACAACACGACCACTTCACTTCGGTCTCCGCCAACTTGTCGCTTACTTCACTTCGGTTCCCGCCAATTTGTCGCTCACTTCACTTCGGTTCCCGCCAAAAGAATTTTCCACGGTTTGGCGAACGATTCTCAACCGCGATTTCCATGGGAGTTCGTACTCCTTACCTCTGGGCTCCATGGAAAAAACGTTCGCGAAACTGTGTAAAATTTTAGCGGACTGAGCACCACTGAATATCAACGGGAACCGAGATGAAATTAGCCCCCGATAAAAATGAAGCGAACGCACCCCAAAGTGCCGCCATATTGGCGATGATATGAATGGCGGAAAATTAACAAAAATTGACGCACGACGCAATTACAACAATCTCTGATACAGGTTACTCGCAAAATGGGCGTTATTGAGCGGGAACAACGCGTCGTCGTCAAAAACCGCAGGGCTGCGTTCAACAACATGACCACTTCACTTTGGTCTCCGCCAACTTGTCGCTTACTTCACTTCGGTTCCCGCCAATTTGTCGCTCACTTCACTTCGGTTCCCGCCAAAAGAATTTTCCACGGTTTGGCGAACGATTCTCAACCGCGATTTCCATAGGAGTTCATACTCCTTACCTCTGGGCTCCATGGAAAAAACGTTCGCGAAACTGTGTAAAATTTTAGCGGACTGAGCACCACTGAATATCAACGGGAACCGAGATGAAGTTATCCTCGATAAAAATGAAGCGAACGCACCCCAAAGTGCCGCCATATTGGCGATGATATGAATGGCGGAAAATTAACAAAAATTGACGCACGACGCAATTACAACAATCTCTGATACAGGTTACTCGCAAAATGGGCGTTATTGAGCGGGAACAACGCGTCGTCGTCAAAAACCGCAGGGCTGCGTTCAACAACATGACCACTTCACTTTGGTCTCCGCCAACTTGTCGCTTACTTCACTTCGGTTCCCGCCAATTTGTCGCTCACTTCACTTCGGTTCCCGCCAAAAGAATTTTCCACGGTTTGGCGAACGATTCTCAACCGCGATTTCCATGGGAGTTCGTACTCCTTACCTCTGGGCTCCATGGAAAAAACGTTCGCGAAACTGTGTAAAATTTTGGCGGACTGAGCACCACTGAATATCAACGGGAACCGAGATGAAGTTAGCCCCCGATAAAAATGAAGCGAACGCACCCCAAAGTGCCGCCATATTGGCGATGATATGAATGGCGGAAAATTAACAAAAATTGACGCACGACGCAATTACAACAATCTCTGATACAGGTTACTCGCAAAATGGGCGTTATTGAGCGGGAACAACGCGTCGTCGTTAAAAACCGCAGGGCTGCGTTCAACAACACGACCACTTCACTTCGGTCTCCGCCAACTTGTCGCTCATTTCACCTCGGTTCCCGCCAAAAGAATTTTCCACGGTTTGGCGAACAATTCTCAACCGCGAGTTCCATAGGAGTTCGTACTCCTTACCTCTAGGCTCCATGGCAAGAAGCATCGCTCGGTTGGTCGGTAGATTTTCATACCGACTTTGGTCAGTAAGTATCCCGATTAGGACACAGGTGGCGCCGAGTAGTCTACTTACTTTTGGCAAAAGATACCGAAAGCAAAATGGCCGCACATCATATGTCAACAAACCTTTGCTGTACGATATAATTGTTTCTGTAAATTAGATTTGTAAAATCAGACCGGACGTCAATTCTGTGATGATTTCTAAATATTCCAAAACCATGAGAATGTTAACTACACAAGCCAAATCCATATATAGTGTATACTACGGTCGCATTGCAGAGGCTCGGAGCTTTTGCCAAAAGTAAACAACGCCACCTGTCCCCTAATGACGGAACTATATTCATGCTCTTTACCAGCTCTGAGCCTGTGCGTAAAGCAAACAGTCTTTGCAATCGTAGTATACACTATTCGAGGATTTGGTTTGAGAAATCGACATTCCGACGGTTTTGAAAGGTTCAGGAATAATCAAAGAATGGGTGTTCGGGCTGATTTAACACATCTAAGGTCCAGAAACGTTTATATCTTACCTCAAAGGACCTGTTGACATTTTGAGCGGCCATATTGGTTTTTGAGAGGTTCAGTAATATACAATTTCTTACATTTCTTGTATGTTTTGAACAGTAATTCGACCGGACACCCAAGCATGAATGTTTTTATTACATCCCTGCAAAATTTGACGTATAGTTGTAGCATATTTTCCATGAATAGTGTATACTACGAAATCGCCTATTTTTACCGACCAAAGTCGGTAAAAAGGTTCGGTTTCGTAGTTTACAAACTACGTTATTAATATATTACAAATATGTTTCAAATTGCACAGGATTATAATATCAACATAGGCGCATCGGCGTCCGCTCGAATTTTGGATGAAAACACTTGAAAAATAAAGAAAATCGTAATTTTGTAAACCTACCGAAAACCAATATGGCCGATCGAACTGTCAACACCACCTATTTCGTCCTATATAAACATTTCTAGACATCACATTCAAAAGAAGAGCGTGGACGCCGATTCTATGAGGTTCTTCGCATTTTTTAAGACTGTTGGATTGGCGATAGCACAAAAGAAGCGCACGTAGTTTGTAAAATACGTTTACGCAGTTTGTTCGCGATCAGAGTAGATCGAGAAGAGCGTGAATGAAGTTTCACCATTAGGACACAGATGGCGCCGACGTAGTCTGTTTACTTTTGGAAAAGCTCCGAGCCTTTGTAACGCGAACGTAGTATACACTATATATGGATTTGGCTTGTGTAGTTGACATTCTGATGGTTTTGGAATATTCAGCAATCATCACAGAATTGACGTCCGGTCTGATTTTACATATCTAATTTCCAGAAACAATTATATCTAACAGCAAAGGTCTGTTGCCATAACGTGTGCGGCCATATTGAATTTTGGGAGATTCAGTATCTTTTGCCAAAAGTAAACAGACTACGTCGGCGCCATCTGTGTCATAATCGAGAAACTTACCGACCAAAGTCGATAAAAAATCTACTCCAGCATCCCCTTAACCATAGTATATTATAAGCAGCGACCGTATATTGTTAATATTAAGTTTTCATCGTATGCGACTATTCTCGGTCAATATTTTTAACGATGAAATTTTGCGAATTTAAATTAAGTATATTAAAGTCAGTATATTTTCAGATTCGTTACGAACGAATGGAAAAACTAATTTTATCGTTAATCAACGTTACAGAAATAGGGAAAGAAAAACATTTTTTAGTCTACATTAAGGTAGTTCGTGGACTGGTTATGGGTCGTATGTCAATCTATTTTCAGATTCGTTACTAACACATGGGTGAAAACTAATTTTATCGTTAATCAAAGTTATAGATACTTCAAACTGAGCAAATGGTAAGCGCTCTTTTCCATATTCGTCGGTTTCTATTTATAAACGATGAAATTTAATCATTCGTTTGACATTCCAAACAATTCCAAACTTTCGAGACATTTTCCAGTATTATTAAATTTTCATTTCTCCGTATTTTTGCCGACAAACCTTAATTTGATGTTGGTGAAAGAACCACCTAAATATAGCTACTACGTTAGAAAGATCGAAGATTAACGTTTGCCATAAAAGTGTTCGCTGGAACACGTTTTTTTTACCGCTTTTTTACGACAATGTTTTTTATCTCTCTTATGGAAATCGATTAATGCCACAGCTCAATTTTTGCACACTGTTTTATTTTTATCAAAGGTAATTTTTCCATATATACATTAAGTTGCCATTGCGATGAAGACAGTTAAAATTAACTGTTCTAATCCCAAATTAAATGGCAATATTAATTGACAAGTTTCAATTAACTAAATATATTTATTAGTCTAGTGAAATATGAAATATACTCCGAAATACTTTGGTTAATTTAAGCATCAACGAATCCTACGATACTGAATACCGAATTTTTTATTTTTTGTACACGAAAAAATTACCTTTTTCAAGACTCAACCGCATGACAGTATCTTAACTATCAGTGAATTTTGAGTGTTAGATACTTTCAATAAATAAAACGATCGAACGAACCTATTAACATTCTGCCTCTGCTCGAAGTACTCGTACTCCGTGTCTGGATAAGGTAAATTGTCGTCCTCGTCTTTTTTACATTTACGACCGCACAGATAGCCGACTATGAAACCAACGAGCATTGCCGCCAGGGCGCCAGCAACTACCGCCATCACCAATGTTTCCACGGAATATTGAGATGTCGGGTCGGCGGCCTTCACTTCAGGACCTGTCGTAACATTACAATACGATTTAGTATCTCCTGGTTTTTAGAATGTATAAAATCTTTTATTACTGTCAAATAAAATTTTACACAGAGAAAAAAATAAACTTTTGTATTAAAAAAAACGGTTTATTGTAATTTTACGAATATGTTCAATCCTCGCTCTTGTTCGACTATAACTAATTTACATCCTAGTATATTTTTTAATTTAGTCGAGGATAATTATCAAAATTAGTTTTTGTTTCATGGCGTTGATAAAAATGAGTACATTTAAAAACGCCAGAAAAAATTTGGAAAACTTAGCTTTTTATTTGAAATTAATTCACTCGTTAAAATTTAAAATAATCTCTTGTATTAAAAATACGGTAAATTGTAATTTTACGAATATACAATTGTTCATTTCTCGCTCTTGTTCGATCGCAGCTAATATCTTCAATTTAATTTAATTTGTTGAGGATAATTATCAAAGTTAGTTTTTGTTTTATGGCGTTGATAAAAAGTAATACATTTTCAAAAAACAGAAAACATTTGGAACACTCTGTGTTTATTTTTTACGAAATTAATTCAGTCGATAAAATTAAAAATAAACTCTTGTATTGAAAAAAGGATATGTTGTAATTTTACGAATATGTAATTGTTCAATCCTCGCTCTTGTTCGACTATATCTAATTTACATCCTAGTATATTTTTTAATTTAGTCGAGGATAATTATCAAAATTAGTTTTTGTTTTATAGCGTTGATAAAAATGAGTACATTTAAAAACACCAGGAAACATTTGGAAAACTTAGCTTTTTATTTGAAATTAATTAACTCGTTAAAATTTAAAATAATCTCTTGTATTAAAAATACGGTAAATTGTAATTTTACGAATATATAATTGTTCATTTCTCGCTCTTGTTCGATCGCAGCTAATATCTTCAATTTAATTTAATTTGTTGAGGATAATTATCAAAATTAGTTTTTGTTTTATGGCGTTGATAAAGAGTAATACATTTTCAAAAATCAGAAAACATTTGGAACACTCTTTGTTTATTTGTTACGAAATTAATTCAGTCGTTAAAATAAAAAATAAACTCTTGTATTAAAAATAGGATATGTTGTAATTTTACGAATATGTAATTGTTTAATCCTCGCTCTTGTTCGATTATATCTAATTTACATCTTAGTATATTTTTTAATTTAGTCGAGGATAATTATCAAAATTAGTTTTTGTTTCATATCGTTGATAAAAATGAGTACATTTAAAAACACCAGAAAACATTTGGAAAACTTAGCTTTTTATTTGAAATTAATTCACTCGTTAAAATTTAAAATAATCTCTTGTATTAAAAATACGGTAAATTGTAATTTTACGAATATATTATTGTTCATTTCTCGCTCTTGTTCGATCGTAGCTAATATCTTTAATTTAATTTAATTTGTTGAGGATAATTATCAAAATTCGTTTTTGTTTTATAGCGTTGATAAAAATGAGTACATTTAAAAACGCCAGAAAAAATTTGGAAAACTCAGCTTTTTATTTGAAATTAATTCACTCGTTAAAATTCAAAATAATCTCTTGTATTAAAAATACGGTAAATTGTAATTTTACGAATATACAATTGTTCAATTATCGCTCTTGTTCGATCGTAGCTAATATCTTTAATTTAATTTAATTTGTTGAGGATAATTATCAAAATTCGTTTTTGTTTTATAGCGTTGATAAAAATTAGTACATTTAAAAACACCAAAAAACATTTGGAAAACTTAGCTTTTTATTTGAAATTAATTCACTCGTTAAAATTTAAAATAATCTCTTGTATTAAAAATACGGTAAATTGTAATTTTAAGAATATATAATTGTTCAATTCTCGCTCTTGTTCGATCGTAGCTAATATCTTTAATTTAATTTAATTTGTTGAGGATAATTATCAAAATTAGTTTTTGTATTATAGCGTTGATAAAAATTAGTACATTTAAAAACACCAAAAAACATTTGGAAAACTTAGCTTTTTATTTGAAATTAATTCACTCGTTAAAATTTTAAATAATCTCTTGTATTAAAAATACGGTAAATTGTAATTTTACGAATATATTATTGTTCAATTCTCGCTCTTGTTCGATCGTAGCTAATATCTTTAATGTAATTTAATTTGTTGAGGATAATTATCAAAATTAGTTTTTGTTTTATGGCGTTGATAAAAAGTAATAAATTTTCAAAAATCAGAAAACATTTGGAACACTCTGTGTCTATTTGTTACGAAATTAATTCACTCGTTAGAATTTAAAAAAAAACTCTTGTATTAAAAATTCGAATCATTGTATTTTTACGCAAATATAATTATTCAATTCTCGGCTTTGTTCGACCATATTTATCTAATTTACATCCCAGTACATTTTTAAATTTAGTTGAGAATAATTGTCAAAAAAAAGTTTTTGTTTTATAGTTTTGATAAAAATGAATAAATTGTCAAATAAATCAGAATACATTTCAACAACTTAGTTTTTCATTTGTCACGAAATTAATTCACTCGTTAAAATATAATTTTTTTTCTACCATTTTCATTTAATTATTGATTCTTTGAAAACCATCAGCGTGCTTATTTTGAAGAATGTACTCAAAGATATTGAATTTCATATCAAAATTACATAAAATTACCAACAAAAATCTTTTAACGACACACGAAAAAATATAAAAAATTTAAAAAACGACCAATTTACCTGAACTATTTTTCTCCTCATCTTGGATTATGTTGATAATCTCTCCTCCTTGGCTGTCTTTATTCGACGCTGCAGAATCTTGGGGAAATTTGTTATGATTGGACGATATTGCACCGACGCTTCCAGCGTCTTTATTGAGCGCTTTGCTCGGTGGACAAGATGCATGAATGCCCGTTGCGACGCTCTGCAAAAATCTGGAGGCGTCGGTAGCCGCTGGACCGACTAAAGCCCTACATTTTCCCTCAACTTTGTCCCAAGCACAATAGGGATCTTGAAGGGCCACGCATTCGCCGCACGACAGTGCGTGTCGATAGAGCTTATGGCTGTAGCATCGATGAAGTCTTCGTGCCTGTACCTGACTATCGGCAATTACGACAAGACGACCGTCTTCCAATCCGTCACCGGCTTGAGAGGCGCGAACGACTTTAATGCCGCGTACTGGCACCGAAGGAGGAAACGCTTGTATCTCTTCGATAACAACGGGGCTCACGCGCTCGTGAGAATCCGCCGACTCGGCGTTTACCGCTTTTATTATCATTCCGTTGTCCGTGCCGATGAAAAGCACGTCGTAAGTTTTTCCACCTGGAGTTTTAACCTGAGGATCCACAGCGATCTGCGTGAATCTGTAACTGTCGAAGGGAAAGAGAACTATAAAATCACAGTAAAAAAAGGTTTATTGATTACATCCTATATTGCCTTCTCATAGAGAAAGCTTTATTTTCATGAAAATCCTTTTTTTTTCATGTCCAAACGCTTAAAATAGTCTGAAACGTCGAGAAAAGTGGTTTAGAAAAATTGTCCGGATGTATGTATGAGGAAGAGTTGTAAATGCCTAATACTTATAGAAATAATGATGATGACACGATCAGCTCTATAATTATGATTTAATAATAATAACATGTAGCGATTGTAATACGATGATTAAACTTTGGAATGGCTGCAAAAATTATTATTTTTCAATAAAAATTCACGGTAATCCTTTTGATAAAATGGAAAAAAATAAGTAATGCATTAAGAAAGTAATGCATTACTTATTTCTTCCATTTTTTCCACTATTTCTTGTAATATTAAAGCGAAAATTAGTATTTTTTTCGGCTATTCAAATGTTTACACTCTATTTTATAATCACTACATATTATTATTATGAAATCATAATTACAAAACAAATTGTACTGTAAATTATATCTCATGAATTAATGGGGATTTACAACTCTGGTATGAGGCAATCTTCGTCAATTCAGCCACTTTTTATCAAACCTTTTTGATTAGTCCCATAACTGGACACATTGTAGTACCACTTGAAATTAATTTCTCCTAATTTTTTCAGATTTTTAAATTCAATATTGGGGCATTACGCACCAACCGGGACCACCTTTAATACACGTGGTCTCAAAAAAATTTCATATTTTTTTTCCATGTTCTTTAGGATGTTCTGACTCTTGTCAAATTTTTTCAGATTTTTAAAATAATTATTCGATCCAAAAATAAATATCGATTATTATCGATTATTTGAATTTTTATTTCCTACGATTCGCTGTGCTTTGAAAAAAACTCATTACTGAAAAAAATTGTTTGGACATAAATTGTAGGTTATTGAATGTACTTTTTCATTATATTTTTTCTGAGGCCGCCAAAGATTAACATCATGTATTTTTAGGCAAAATAATGAAATAATATTTTTTTACGTTGACTCGGAGCCTTTTTTTTGTGCTGAAAAAATTACAGTGTTTTCGTTATTATATTCCGAAGATACAAAAAAATTGGCATCTTGGGATTCGAATTTTTCGACCAGTTATAGGGCGTTTTCTACAAAATATCGAATAATATGTGAAATGATTGAGAATTGAAGGATATCGGGAGGTGAGAACGATCGAGGTGAGATAAAATATGAAGTTTGCAGTATCAAATAATTATAATACAATAATTTTTATTTAGTACTTGAAGTGATCATTTTTATTTCCTGGTTCTTTTCTCTACAGAGTATGTAACGCTCTTCGAACAGAACGAGAGTACCACTTGAAATTAATTTCTCCTAATTTTTTCAGATTTTTAAATCCAATATTGGGGCATTACGCACCAACCGGGACCACCTTTAATACACGTGGTCTCAAAAAAATTTCATATTTTTTTTCCATGTTCTTTAGGATGTTCTGACTCTTGTCAAATTTTTTCAGATTTTTAAAATAATTATTCGATCCAAAAATAAATATCGATTATTATCGATTATTTGAATTTTTATTTCCTACGATTCGCTGTGCTTTGAAAAATACTCATTACTGAAAAAAATTGTCTCGACATAAATTGTAGGTTATTGAATGTACTTTTTCATTATATTTTTTCTGAGGCCGCCAAAGATTAACATCATGTATTTTTAGGCAAAATAATGAAATAATATTTTTTTACGTTGACTCGGAGCCTTTTTTTTGTGCTGAAAAAATTACAGTGTTTTCGTTATTATATTCCGAAGATACAAAAAAATTGGCATCTTGGGATTCGAATTTTTCGACCAGTTATAGGGCGTTTTCTACAAAATATCGAATAATATGTGAAATGATTGAGAATTGAAGGATATCGGGAGGTGAGAACGATCGAGGTGAGATAAAATATGAAGTTTGCAGTATCAAATAATTATAATACAATAATTTTTATTTAGTACTTGAAGTGATCATTTTTATTTCCTGGTTCTTTTCTCTACAGAGTATGTAACGCTCTTCGAACAGAACGAGAGTACCACTTGAAATTAATTTCTCCTAATTTTTTCAGATTTTTAAATCCAATATTGGGGCATTACGCACCAACCGGGACCACCTTTAATACACGTGGTCTCAAAAAAATTTCATATTTTTTTTCCATGTTCTTTAGGATGTTCTGACTCTTGTCAAATTTTTTCAGATTTTTAAAATAATTATTCGATCCAAAAATAAATATCGATTATTATCGATTATTTGAATTTTTATTTCCTACGATTCGCTGTGCTTTGAAAAATACTCATTACTAAAAAAAATTGTCTGGACATAAATTGTAGGTTATTGAATGTACTTTTTCATTATATTTTTTCTGAGGCCGCCAAAGATTAACATCATGTATTTTTAGGCAAAATAATGAAATAATATTTTTTTACGTTGACTCGGACCCGTTTTTTTTTGCTGAAAAAATTACAGTGTTTTCGTTATTATATTCCGAAGATACAAAAAAATTGGCATCTTGGGATTCGAATTTTTCGACCAGTTATAGGGCGTTTTCCACAAAATATCGAATAATATGTGAAATTATTGAGAATTGAAGGATATCGGGAGGTGAGAACGATCGAGGTGAGATAAAATATGAAGTTTGCAGTATCAAATAATTATAATACAATAATTTTTATTTAGTACTTGAAGTGATCATTTTTATTTCCTGGTACTTTTCTCTACAGAGTATGTAACGCTCTTCGAACAGAACGAGAGTACCACTTGAAATTAATTTCTCCTAATTTTCTCAGATTTTTAAATCCAATATTGGGGCATTACGCACCAACTGGGACCACCTTTAATACACGTGGTCTCAAAAAAATTTCATATTTTTTTTCCATGTTCTTTAGGATGTTCTGACTCTTGTCAAATTTTTTCAGATTTTTAAAATAATTTTTCGATCCAAAAATAAATATCGATTATTATCGATTATTTGAATTTTTATTTCCTACGATTCGCTGTGCTTTGAAAAATACTCATTACTGAAAAAAATTGTCTGGACATAAATTGTAGGTTATTGAATGTACTTTTTCATTATATTTTTTCTGAGGCCGCCAAAGATTAACATCATGTATTTTTAGGCAAAATAATGAAATAATATTTTTTTACGTTGACTCGGAGCCTTTTTTTTTGCTGAAAAAATTACAGTGTTTTCGTTATTATATTCCGAAGATACGAAAAAATTGGCATCTTGGGATTCGAATTTTTCGACCAGTTATAGGGCGTTTTCTACAAAATATCGAATAATATGTGAAATTATTGAGAATTGAAGGATATCGGGAGGTGAAAACGATCGAGGTGAGATAAAATATGAAGTTTGCAGTATCAAATAATTATAATACAATAATTTTTATTTAGTACTTGAAGTGATCATTTTTATTTCCTGGTTCTTTTCTCTACAGAGTATGTAACGCTCTTCGAACAGAACGAGAGTACCACTTGAAATTAATTTCTCCTAATTTTTTCAGATTTTTAAATCCAATATTGGGGCATTACGCACCAACCGGGACCACCTTTAATACACGTGGTCTCAAAAAAATTTCATATTTTTTTTCCATGTTCTTTAGGATGTTCTGACTCTTGTCAAATTTTTTCAGATTTTTAAAATAATTATTCGATCCAAAAATAAATATCGATTATTATCGATTATTTGAATTTTTATTTCCTACGATTCGCTGTGCTTTGAAAAATACTCATTACTAAAAAAAATTGTCTGGACATAAATTGTAGGTTATTGAATGTACTTTTTCATTATATTTTTTCTGAGGCCGCCAAAGATTAACATCATGTATTTTTAGGCAAAATAATGAAATAATATTTTTTTACGTTGACTCGGACCCGTTTTTTTTTGCTGAAAAAATTACAGTGTTTTCGTTATTATATTCCGAAGATACAAAAAAATTGGCATCTTGGGATTCGAATTTTTCGACCAGTTATAGGGCGTTTTCCACAAAATATCGAATAATATGTGAAATTATTGAGAATTGAAGGATATCGGGAGGTGAGAACGATCGAGGTGAGATAAAATATGAAGTTTGCAGTATCAAATAATTATAATACAATAATTTTTATTTAGTACTTGAAGTGATCATTTTTATTTCCTGGTACTTTTCTCTACAGAGTATGTAACGCTCTTCGAACAGAACGAGAGTACCACTTGAAATTAATTTCTCCTAATTTTTTCAGATTTTTAAATCCAATATTGGGGCATTACGCACCAACCGGGACCACCTTTAATACACGGGGTCTCAAAAAAATTTCATATTTTTTTTTCATGTCCTTTAGGATGTTCTGAAACTTGCCAAATTTTTTCAGATTTTTAAAATAATTTTTCGATCCAAAAATAAATATCGATTATTATCGATTATTTGAATTTTTATTTCCTACGATTCGCTGTGCTTTGAAAAATACTCATTACTGAAAAAAATTGTCTCGACATAAATTGTAGGTTATTGAATGTACTTTTTCATTATATTTTTTCTGAGGCCGCCAAAGATTAACATCATGTATTTTTAGGCAAAATAATGAAATAATATTTTTTTACGTTGACTCGGAGCCTTTTTTTTTGCTGAAAAAATTACAGTGTTTTCGTTATTATATTCCAAAGATACAAAAAAATTGGCATCTTGGGATTCGAATTTTTCGACCAGTTATAGGGCGTTTTCTACAAAATATCGAATAATATGTGAAATTATTGAGAATTGAAGGATATCGGGAGGTGAAAACGATCGAGGTGAGATAAAATATGAAGTTTGCAGTATCAAATAATTATAATACATTAATTTTTATTTAGTACTTGAAGTGATCATTTTTATTTCCTGGTTCTTTTCGCTACAGAGTATGTAACGCTCTTCGAACAGAACGAGAATACCACTTGAAATTAATTTTTCCAAATTTTTTCAGATTTTTAAATCCAATATTACGGAAAATGGGCTATTTCTTTAAAGTCAATATATCTTGAAAAATTAAAGTCATAGAAAAAAAATTGTTTCAACATAAAAGTTGTAGTTTCATGTGAACTTTTCAATGAAATTTTCCAAATAATTTTGTCGGCCCGATAACAATGCTTTTTCGCTAAAATATAGAAAGATTATTTTTTTAATCAAAAAATGCAATTTTCTTTTGGCTGAAAAAATTACAGAATCTTTGCGCCTATCTATTGATAACATAGAAAAATTGTCAGAGTGGGTCCGATCAAAGTTACGGAATAAAAAAATAATTACTTCAGAGTAAAAAAATTTTTGTCCAGATAACATTTTTAAAAAGTCTATAATGGACCAACTATTTTATTTATTTATCATCGCATGGACTACAAGTTTCAAATAAAAGCGTTGTTAATATTTTTCTTTTTTTTTCTCAACAAATTTTTTTTTGCCTTGTACAAATGATGTCTTTACTCCGGAACTTTGATCTATGTTATCAATAGATAGGCGCAAAGATTCTGTAATTTTTTCAGCCAAAAGAAAATTGCATTTTTTGATTAAAAAAATAATCTTTATAAAAATTTTTATATGAATAGTTATTCGTGCGTATAGCCATTTATTGGATCGAAAATTTTGGAAAATATTTTTTTTCTCCTTCAAATAGTCGATGCCCACTATGCCAATTTTTTGTTATGTTTTTGACATATCCCTGTAACTTGTATAAAATTGGCAGTGATATCGAAGGTGTCGGAATGAGTAAAAAAAATTGCTTAACATTTTTTTTTGCTCTAAACAGCTTTTGCAACACGAATAAAAATATGAGACATATTGCAATACAAAGTTAAGTGAAAAACAACATTTTTTTGTATGTGTGATTTTTTTGTCAGATTTACTCCATCGAAGTTATATGAATAACAAAAAAAATATACATTTCCTAAATGGATGAATTTAAAAATCTGAAAAAATTCACAAAAAGTGCATTTAAGTAGTACTAAAATGTGGTTAATTATGGGATAGATCTGAGAGGGTCGAAAAAAAAAGTGGCTGAAGTGACAGAGAATGCCTCTTATATAGAATTCTGAATTTTCGAAAAATTGATATTGTCGTTTTAATTAACTTTTGACAAACTCAGCTTGAGTTTACTGTAATGGCGAAATAATTTTCAAGCGATGGTCGTTGCGTTACATTTTTCTTGGTTTTTATTTAGTTTTGTTTTGAAGATTTTGACACGGAATTATTTCCTGGCGCTACAATAAAAAAAATACTTGGTTACAAATGTTGAGACAACAGAACGCTTGGTTAAATATGCGCCAACTAAATATCTGGTTAGCCTAATTAGGTTATTGATTAACACAAACAAGTACATGGTTGTGGAATAAATTACTTGTTTGGCGCTTATTTAACCAAGCATGTAATTGTTTCACTCAAGCATTTTTTCCGGCCGAGTGCGTTTAAAAAATGACCTCAAAAGTCGTTACGGTCTGTATAGAAAATTAGTCAAATGGCGAAAAGTCTTAATAAATCTTGTACTGGAATTCTACCGGATATTTTAAGTTCCATCTGTCCTAAAAACAAGTCTGAGAGATATTTTTGCATAATATACCGAGAACAAAACTTTACGTATTCATTTTCTGTTACAAAATCTCCGAGTTAAAAATGACTCGCGGAAAACAATTTTATAAAAATTCGAAAATTCTCGAGCGTAGTCGAGCGAACGTAAATACAGGAAATATAACGAATTTACACAGGAAATACAATGAATAAATACGACGTTTTTTTTTATAGGAAGGAATTATTTTGGCCAACTTTAATCAAAATGTTTTTCCCTTCGTATGTTTTGCGAACTTTACTTTTATTATTTTGAACTACGCCAACGCACATGTACTGCAAGAATTCAATACGATAAAACACATAGACCCGTCTTATTGCCCTGCGGGCAGTCGGGAATAAAAAGGGTAAGTTCTAAATTGCGCAAAACGGAAAGTAGGTATTAAAACAGAATGAACAGTAAAAATTCTCAAGTATGATCTATTGGACTAAATAATATTAAGATGTATTAGACCAAATTATTAGTTTTCAGGATTCAAGTTGATATCTTCCTGATTTACGGTATCCAAGTGAAAATCTCCATAGTTTTTGGTGACTCGATCAATATTTCCAAAGTTTTCGATATTTTTCTATAGTGTTTCTACAGTTTTTCTATAGATTTTCATATCTAAATGTACTCCATTGTTTTTTTATCTGTCAAGACCGATTTGGACGCCCAAATTAAGGGGAGGGAGTCAGGTAAAAAAAATTGATTTTGGAAATTCAATATCATCCAAATCCTGTTGCTTATAAAAATGCCCAACGCACTATATTGTTGGTACTCGATGAAAGGATTTTTTACTGTCGTCTGACTTGCATATGCTTTTCAATATTATCTTAAGCAAAGTTCTTAGATTTTCCATTCTGCGCATGATTCAGATCAAACTACCAGGCAGATTGGAATGGTTGACGTCTCATTTTCTTCTTCATGAAAAGATACACAGGCTAAATGGAGCAAATGTTAATGAAAGGTAATATTTTTTAAGTGACACAATTATTAATAAATAAATTTTATGCTATTTTCTAAATCAGTGATTAATTTTGCTTTCAGAATGAAAAAAAATAGTTTGCTCCATTTAGCTGGTGTATCTTTTCATGAAGAAGAAAATGAGACGTCAACCGTTCCAATCTGCCTAGTAGTTTGATCTGAATCATGCGCAGAATGGAAAACCTAAGAACTTTGCTTAAGATAATATTGAAACGCATATGCAAGTCAGACAACAGTAAAAAATCCTTTCATCGAGCACCAACAATATAGTGCATTGGGCATTTTTATATGCAATAGGATTTGGATGATATTGAATTTCCAAAATCAAATTTTTTTATCTGACTCCCTCCCCTTAAGGCGCGATTAACGTGGAGTTGAAAAACTGTGAGTAAATATTCCTTTACTACTAAAACTAGGAATCAATCAACAACTTTCGCTCCGAAAGTTATGAAGATATCGACCTGGACACTGAAAACTTATAATTCA